>BQKN01065641.1:550779-587587 GCA_022839385.1 Asparagus kiusianus | reverse complement strand
TGGATTATCACAAAAGAGCTATATCGATAAGGTACTTAAAAGGTTTGTCATGCAAGACTGTAGACCAGGAGATACCCCTGTTGCTAAAGGAGACAAGTTTAGTCTCAATCAGTGCCCTAAAAGTAACCTTAAAATTCAGGAAATGCAAAAGATTCCTTATGCTTCGGCTGTAGGAAGTCTAATGTATGCTCAGGTATGTACACGTCTAGATATTGCGTACATTGTTGGGATGTTAGGCAGATACTTAAGCAACCCTGGTATGGATCATTGGATAGCAGTCAAAAGGGTTATGAGGTATCTTCAGAAAACAAAAGGTTACATGCTCACATACAGAAAATCAGAAAAGTTGGAGGTCATTGGGTATTCGGATTCTGATTTTGCTGGATGCTAAGATAGCAGAAAGTCTACATCAGACTACATTTATATGTTAGCAGGAGGAGCTATATCATGGAAAAGTGTCAAACAGACACTAGTAGCTTCCTCAACTATGGCAGCAGAATTTGTAGCTTGCTATGAGACATCCAATCAGGGAATATGGCTGCGAAATTTTATCACGGGACTGCACATTTTGGAAAATATTAAAAGACCACTAAGGTTATATTGTGACAATAAATCTGCAGTAATGTATTCCAATAACAACAGGAGCTCAATCAAGTCAAAACATATTGACATTAAGTTCCTGGTTGTGAAAGAAAGGGTACAGAGTGGACAAATATCCATAGAGCATATTAGGACAAACTCCATGATAGCTGATCCTCTTACTAAGGGATTGCCACCCAAGGTCTTTCATGAGCATACTGCTCATATGGGTGTGGTAATATTTAATGATATTATGATTTAGTGGGAGTTTGTAATTGTGGTGCTTTATGTTTGGTTGTATTGTCTGATCAGAATAAAGTATTCAGTTAAGACACTCTGTTACATTATGTTTGGTTTTGACCTCTCTAAAGGAGGACCAGATGAAAATAGACATGTACTGATCACATTGCATGTAATTTTCATGCTGCACATCCATGATTGATCTATGTCGTTTGATTGTATTGGTATATGTGACCATTGATGGGTCGAGTCACGATAAATGTGACGAAGGCCACTTTGATCGTATATTGATATAGTCAATGGACGAGATTGTTCGGAAATACCTTTTCAGTGATAGCAATTTTGAGCTCATAAGGTTATACACAGTTTAAGGAATCATATGGTGCCCAAGTGGGAGATTGTTGGATTTAATCTAATAAATCTAATTATGGGCACATATGATTAATCATTGTGTATTGCTATCTTTCAGGATAACCCACTAAAGTGATCAATTAATTTGGGTTAATGGGTATTTAAATAAGTCATGAGGCTATATGTGCAGATACCAGGTTGTAATTGTGATTTGTTGAGGGGCCAAATTATAAAAGTATAACACCTATAAATAAGGGGTTATGGTCCCTAATCTAGGGTTACAACATTCTCTAATTCTCTTTACCTCATCTAAGAGAGAAATTCGGCTCAAGAGAAAACCCTAAGGTTAGACGATCCAAAACCCAAATCAAGATCAATCAATGGATTCAGGTATAAGCTTCCGCTCTTTTAGATTTCTTTTATTCTCTTTGAATTAATCATGGCTATATGGTTTTAATATCTCAATTTTAGATCTAACACTTATAATTTATAAAATTTGTACTAAAGAAACTAGTTCTATGTTAATCCACCTTTCTCATGGATCAAAATTTTAATCCACCTTTTTCATGGATCAAAATAGAATTAGTGTAACTTAAAACTAGGCCAAGAATCAAAATAGAACTAGTTTAAATTAAAATTTGGCTAGGATGACCCAGTTTTGTGCAATTTTCCAAATAAACTCTAGAACTTGGCCTGAGCCCTACTCTAACCAAGTCAAAATGAATTTGGATCTAGACTAGGTTCGGTTTAATTGTTATCACTACATTAGCTTCTTAAATAACTTTAACGTTAAGAGTTATGAATGTATATTGAAATGCCTCATTTTTGTTTTGTTTCAACGGTTGGTGTCATCTTGACTTCTCTATTCTCGTTTTTGTGGAAACTTAACACAAGCTATCATTAATATCACGATCTCCAAAAATCATAGAAAAATCATCGATTCATAAAAAAAGAGGCAAATTTATGAGTGTTCGCAGCACGTATGGAACAAGTCAAATCAATCATAGAGCTAGAAATTAGGGTGTAACGAACCACTTAATTTTTTTCTAATAATAATATCTTAGTATCTTATTCGACTTTTTATTATTAACATGATAATAATCTTAAGTAATTTATATAACATGACCATTATGAATTTCATGAATATCACAAGTAAAGTAAAGAAGTACATTATGTAGTATTATGAGATATGTTAGTGTGATTTTCTTTCTTTTCATTAGACCTAGCTAGTTATGTGTTTTAGTAAGTCATGTAACCTGGAACTTGTCATGCTTAAAAATTTGACACCACAGCGCACATCAGTCTAGAGCATGTCTCGGCACAGTGAATTCTTAGTATGGATATTGCTCGTGACAGGAAAGCCATGAAGTTATGGTTATCACAAGAGAAATATGTTGAACGGCTACTTGATAGATTCAACATAAAAGATGCCAAGTCAGTCAGTACTCCTCTTACAGGTCATTTGAAGCTTAGCAAAAAGTTTTTCCCGGCTACAGATGAGGAAAAGAGTGAGATGGAGAATATTTCTTATCTTTCAGCTGTAAGGAGTTCGATGTATACTATGGTTTGCACTTGGCCAGATATAGCTCATGCAGTTGGCGTTGTGAGCAGGTTTCTTTCTAATCCAGGGAAGTTCATTGGGAATGTGTAAAATGGATTTTAAAATATTTGAAAGGCAGTTCCAAATTATATTTGAGTTTTGGAGGTTCAAAGACAGTATTATATGGTTTTGCAGATGCGGATATGGCAGGTGATCTCGATCACATGAAGTCTACCTCAGGTTGGTTGTTCACTTTTGTAGGGGGAGCAATATCTTGACAGTCCAGGTTACAAAAGTGTGTTGTTTTATCTACAACAGAGACGGAATATATTGCAGCTACAGAAGCCGGTAAGGAGATGATTTGGTTGAGAAGATTTCTATAGGAGTTAGGCTTGCAGCAGGACAATTATCAAATCTTTATTGATAGTCAAAGTACTCTTGATTTGAGCAAGAATTCTACATTCCACTCCATGACGAAACACATTGATGTGAGATGTCATTAGCTTAGAGAAGTCGTTGAGAAAGAGAAGCTAAAGCTACATAAGATTCACACAGATAAAAACCCAACAGATTTTTTAACGAAGATTGTTTCCAGAGAGAAGACTGAGTTGTATCAGCGATTGGTCGGTATGAACTCCCGTTGAGGAGTTACAAATTGACATACCCCCTCGTTGGGCTGGAGGGGGAATTGTTGTGGGTGTAGCCCAAGAAAAGGTTCACATGAGGTTCACATAAATTAAAATTCTATAGAAGAGGATTTGGATGATCTATTTATAATAGAAATAGGTTTGGAGAATTCTATTTATGAGAACCTTGCATTTTTTTTGGAGCTACAGTAACCTGGGAGAAAAAGAGAGAGAGAGAGAGAGAGAGAGAGAGAGAGAGAGAGAGAGAGAGAGAAGTTTATATTCCGGATAGCTCGGTTGTCCGATTGCAGTAATTCAAAAGCCATTGTCTTCAGAATGACGATGCCGTCAAGGGTATGGTACTGGTTTCTCTGTGCGTATTAGAGATTTTTAGTAAGACGGGTTTTAGGATTTTGATGCCCTAAATGTAACACTGTATTTTTCTCTTGAGATTTAGTTCTTAAGTTCAGGTGCAACATGGAGGGATTGTACTCTTGATTTATAGTGAAATATTTCTCTCTGGATTGCCCCATGGATGTAGGCACGATATGCCAAACCACGTTAAATCTTGGTGTTTGCTTGCTTATGATGTTTTTATTGGTGTCGTTATTCGTTTAGTGTTTAATTCAGCAGATTAATCTCCTTAAAATTCCTAACACGTGGTCTCATATGCAACGTCTTTTATCTCTCTCTAGTTTTTCTTTTCGTCATTAGCATATCATGTTATCACATGCTATTTATACAATTTTGACATTTCCTAAAGCTTAACTACATGCCTCACGTTTTCTGTTCCCTATATAAATTTTAATATGCTCACATTTTGGATCTTATGAACTGATCACTTCAATTATACCTTCAACTCGCTCCTAGGCTTCAAGGTAAAATAAAGTCTATAGGTAGTATCACCTCTGTTTATAAATTTTAATATGCCCATATCTTGGATCTTATAAACTGATCATTTCAATTACACCTCAATTCGCTCCTACGCTTCAAGATAAAATAAAGTCTACATATAGTATCACCTCTGTTTATAAATTTTAATATGCCCATATCTTGGATCTTATGAACTGATCATTTCAATTGTACCTTCAATTTGCTCCTAGGTTTCAAAATAAAATAAAGTCTACAATTAGTCTCACTTCTTAGTTATAATTAAGGTTATAATTGTTGGCTTCAAATGAGTTCATTTTTTTAATTGTATATAACATAATGCGTAATTGACTTAATAAATTAGTTTGTAAATATATATTGCATACAACTTTACTAAATTGCTGTCGGATATGGCTAATGTGGATATCATGGTTGAGGATGAAGATAAGGCAATGTTGTTGCTATGTTCATTGCCAGAAGATGATTATAGTACCTTTTTTCTCACAATGATAAATGGATGAACCACTGTTAGCTACAAGGAGGTGACCTCAGCATTAGTGAACTATGAGTTGAGGAAGAGTGATGGCGAACCCTCCGAGAAGGTATCGGGAGATGCATTGGCAGTGAGAGGTCGTAGTCCAAACCGCCGCCAGTTTAATCACTCGAAGTTAAAGAATAGAGGTGATCATAAGAGTGTTGGTAGGAATCAATGTGCCTATTGCAAAAAAGATGGACATTAGAAGAATGAATGTCCAAAGTTGAAGGATAAAGCCGGGAAGAATAATGGGAAAGTCGTACATGCTTCAAAGGTGAATGTTGCCAAAGCTAGTGGCGACAATTCAGATTCAGATTTTTCATGCTACTCATGTCCAACACTATCGTCAGTTTGTTATGTCAACTCTACGGAGTGGATGTTGGATTCGGGGGCTACATACCATATTTGTCCTAGGAGGGATTGGTTCTCCAGCTTTGAGGAGTTGAAAAGATGGGATATCGTGCTCATGGGTAATGATCATGTATGCCATATTGGTAGTATTAGAACAGTCTGAATCAAGATATATGACGGGGTGACTAGGAAGATGAAGAAAGTGAGATTCATTCCGCAGTTGACGAATAATATCATTTTACTTGGAACTTTGGAGGCATTAGGCTACTGGGTGATCTTGGAGAATGCAACTTTGAAGATCACAAAGGGGTCCATAGTGGTGATGAGAGGTGTTAGGGAAAATAACATTTACTACTTGAAGGGTAAGATAGTAACATGAGGTCTGGTAGATTCGAATACCACAGAGGATGATACTGCCAGCTTATGGCATATGAGATTAGGACACACTAGTGATAAGTCCCTGCAGGTATTAACAAAACATGGGCTGTTGAAAGGTGCAAAAACCTACAATATGGAGATGTGTGAGCATTGTGTACTTGGGAAGAAGACAAAAGTGAAATTCAGCACCTTAATTCACAACACCCAAGGTATATTGGATTACGTTTATACAGATGTTTAGGGTCCTTCCAAGCACACATCACTTGGTGGGACAAATTATTTTATCACCTTCATTGATGATTATTCCAGGAGGAATTGGGTATGCACTATGAAGCATAAACATAAGGTCTTGGATATATTTGTGGAGTGGAAGAAGAAAGTGGAGCTGCAGACAGGTAGAAAGGTGAAAGTACCCCATTCAGACAATGGTGGAGAGTACAAGAGTGGTCAATTTCTGTAGTTTTGTCGGGATCACGGCATTAGACAACACTTTACAGTTAGGGAGATACCGCAACAAAACGGGGTGGCCGAGAGATTAAACCGTACCTTGCTGGAGAATGTGAGTTGTGTGCTCTCACAAAATGTATTGGCTAGATCCTTTTGGGCCGATGCGTTGGTTTATACGAGCCATCTCGTGAATAGGCTGTTGTGCACTGTGATACATGGGAAGAGTCCTATGGAGCTATGGTCTGATTTATTGGCTAGTGATTATGAGTTGCTTCGGATATTAGGGTGTCCAACTTACTATCATGTGAATGGTGGGAAATTAAATCTGAGGGTGAGGAAAGTAGTCTTTGTGGACTTTAGAGATGGAGTTAAAGGCTTCAAGTTGTGGGATCCATAAAATAAGAAGATGATCATTAGCAGGGATGTCATTTTTGATGAGGCGTACATAATGAGGCCTCAAGTCTCTTAGCAGGTGGAGGAAGACTAGACTAGTGGGATATCGCAGAAGGTAGAGGATGATGTGATTCCACATACTTCAGAGCATTGTATCCATTGAGGCTCTTACAGAGGTGACACTAGGAGGAGATATAATAGATGGGCATTTAGAGGATACAGTAGATGGTGAGACTCAGGGATAGGGTCATGTTTAGGAGTTGATTGTAGCTAATAGACCTAGAAGGGTTATTCATTGGTTAGTTAGATATAATGATGTGATGGTTGCATATGCTTTATCAGTGAAGGTCATTGATGATTTGGTTCCTTCTATATATAGGAAAGCAGAGTTAAGCTCTGATTCAATCAGGTGGAGGGAAGCTATGGAGGAAGAGATGCACTCTCTTCAAAAGAATGACACTTGAGAACTTGCAAAGCTACCGAATAGTGAGAAGGCTATTGAATGCAAGTGGGTGTATGCAAAGAAAGAAGGATCTTCTAATGGGGACATTTGGTACAAAGCCAAATTAGTTGTCAATGGTATGTCCAGCTTGAGGGTATTGATTATAATGAAGTATTCTTATTGGCCATAAAGCATTCATCGATAAGGATAGTATTAGCATTGATGGCACAACTGGATTTGGATTTGGTCCAGATGGATGTTAAGACAGCCTTTCTACATGAAAACTTAGAGGAGGAGATCTACATGACATAACCTGTGGGTTTTAAAGCTATGGGCAAGGAATATTGGGTGTACAAACTGTAGAAGTCTCTTTATTGATTGAAGCAATCGCTGCAACAATGATACAGAGATTCGACAGTTTTATGATTGGCTATGATGTAGGCGTCAAATATTACTTATAGGTCCCCGCACACAGTTCGAGAAACAGAGAAGACGATGAACATCACTATCCGAGTCACAGAATCTTAATCGACATTGACAAGCGCATGAAGTGGGTCAATGAACCATGCGAAGCAACGGAACTTCGGAATAACGAAAACACGAACTGATCAGGAGCTCCGTGTCACTTACAAAAGACGAAATACCCCCATGTCCCATCCACTCCACAGATGATTCAATCATGGAAGCTTGTAGATCTTTTCGATGGCTTTCCGATTCATCTTGAATCGCATGATTCTGAGTTCCGACGACGAAGATACGGCAGAAACGGACAAGATGCGCAGAACTATGTTCCGGGCCTCGACGAGACACCCACAGGTGTCTCGGCCAGGCCAAGACACCTCTTGGTGTCTCAGCTAGGCCGAGACACCTTGGGTGGTGTCTCGGCCAAGCCGAGACACCCCTTGGTGTCTCGGCCAAGCCGAGACACCCCTTGGTGTCTTGGACCTTATAGAGATATTTTACCTATAATGCTCTTTGAATATGAAGAAACTCAAAAAATAAAAGTTGTAGATCTCCTTGTTAGATTTCTAACTCATCTTGGATCAACTTATTCTGAGATCATATGAGAGTGATAAAGCCTCCAGCTGCCTCAGAATTCCGAGAGAGTTTCGGTGTCTCGGAGAAGAATGGAGATTTTGGCCATGATTCAATTCGAATATGAAAAATCTCAAAAAACAAAAGTTATAGATATCTTCGTCAGCTTTCCAAAACATCTTGGATCATATTATTTGGAGGTTATATGAGGAATTTAGGGTCAAAAAATGTAAGAAACCCAGAGGTGTCTCGGCCAGGCCGAGACACCCACGTGTGTCTCGGCCAAGCCGAGACATCCACGGGTGTCCGCAGCCCCGAAAACCGATTTTGACAATTTTAAGTTGTTTTTTGATGTTAACCACCTGGATTTGTTTCAACTGATAAAATATCATCCAAGAATATGGTTAAGTGGTTACAACTGAGGATAAGAGTGAATCAACCGTTCTTATCTGAAAATAGGGGCCCCGAAGCCTATAAATACAGCCTCAGGGCATTTATTTTTTAAAATCTGGAATTCTCGAGCGTTGGCGAAGCCCTGCCGAACTGAGGACTAAAGAGCCATGAGTTTCAGAGAGGAGGAGGAGATATCAGCGAATTCTTCAGCATAAAAAAGAGGAGTTCGTCAGATCTGCAGCCCGGTTCCTTCCCTTGAGATTGCCCCGTTGCGGTGATCTCGAGAAGAGTGATTATGTCGCTGTTACCGAGATAATTGCTTCGGTTTCTTAATTCCTTCACGAATCAGTAAAGCTCCGGATCTGATCTGATCGTTTGGTGGTCCACGGATATTAACGTCCCCGTCACAGGCAAAGATCACACGCAAGCAGCGGGCGATAAACACCAGTTGTGTTTGTTTGAAGGAGATTGTAATTGTAATTTCATTGTGTAAAGGTCTTTATAAAAAGACCGATCTTTTTTTGAGCTTGTTGTAATGACTGAAATTGTAATAAGTTATACAATGAAGAAATCGATTTTCCACCCAAATAAGCTAGCGACCACAGCGGGAGCCAACAGTCTCATCACCAAGGCTGTCGTGCCGCAACCGACGATCAAGATCCTCGTGGCTGAAGAGGTCGAATATGAGTTCGATCAACAGAAGTTTGAGGTGTACATCTCCTCCTCATCCTCCAGATCCATCTCTCCTCGCAAGCGCAGGAGGGTCTCCTTCGCCCGAAAGATCCGCTGGTCTTCAGATCTGAAGACTCAAGAAGGCGAATTCCCTGCTATCGTTGCTTCAGCCGCACCTCACAACGATCCAACGGCATCCAATGAGACCAGATCTACAGATTTGAACTCCTCCACGATCAAGGAGTTAACTGCTGAAGGTACGCCAACTCTATCATGGAGAGCATGTCAAAGGCAACGCCAACGCCTCGCGTGCCAATTCACCAAGGCTTTGGATCAGGTGGACGGACTCCGTTACCAAGCAGATCTGGAGTTTAGAAAGTGCCAAGTGGCTAAGCCATCTCCACAGCAAGCTTCGCGAACCTCTTCCCAACCACCTACTAATGAATGTGTTCATATCAAACGGAACCGTTCCACTCTTGAGAAGCGCATTCAGAAGCGTCACGCACTTCTTGCGCATGTTCAGATCCTTATGTGAAAAGTACAAGAAATGCAAAAGGAAGAGGCGGTTAAGAGATCGCCAAGATCCAAACAAATTTGGATGCTAAAGGCTAAATCAACGCCTAAGACCAAAGCAAGCAATGTTGCTCCCCAGCCTTCGTCAACTTTGGATCACGCTCCTATTGCTCCTACACCTTCAGTGAAGCCTAATGACAGCGTGGATCTCTCCAAATTTGGAATTTCGTTAAAGGATCGCCTGGGTCCTTTACATGAAGATCAAGGTAAAGCGCCTGTTAAGGAATGCTTGGGACCGTTGAAGGAACCCTGAGCAACTATCCGGACTAGGGGTCATACGCGACCTCCTAACAAGTTGATTCCTATAATTACGCGGGGCGGGGAGGGGGGGGTGCCTGCACAAAACTAGGAGCCTGTTAAAATTTTACCCTAACACGGGTGTGATTCCAAACGTGTGACTCCTGCTAAAGCCAATAAAGCACTACCTATTCAGAAGAAGACGCGCCGAACAAATAACAGCGTTCCACTTGAGGAATCAAACCAACAGCCGATAGGTTACTCTGACCGCAATGTCGATGAGTTGTACTATCAGGCTGGGGGTATGAATAAATCTTAAAAGAGAAGTACCCAGGAAGCGGACTCTCACTGTCTGTGCACCAAACTTATCATGGTAGTATTATCAATGTGTAGCTGTCCTAAGACAGCTCCACAAAGGGTTTCGGTATTTGAAAAGATCTCCACCAGAACATCCAAGTCCAAGCCAAGGCGTTTCTATAGAAATTGCGCAAGATGACGAACTCCCAGAGGTCATCATCAATATGGTCGATAAAGGAAAGTCAACGTGAAGTTTTAGTCCTTGTCATTTTTCGGACGTATCCCAATGTATAACTCGGTTGCGCGCGGGAACTACTAGGCGTAGGAACTATCAGAGGATGAATAGCGGATTATCCTCGGAAGATGAAGCATCAGATGCGAACTCTACTATCGCTTCTAACAATACAGTGTCTAATATATAACAATCCCGCGAGGCATTTATGGTCAACACCGAGCAAATGGTCAAAATTATCGAGGATGCCTTGACTAAGCAAAAAAGAGAACTTTAAGTTCAAATTGGAAATGGCCATGATATAGATGAAGGAAGAGCATGACTAACAAATTCGGGCTCTGTCCAATCAATTTGGTGAATCTAGTCGTCGCAATGATGCTAACCGAGTAGGTAGAGATTTGGATGCGGATGAGCATCTCAATGCTGATAACTCTCCTATTGACCAGAACGCTGGGGGTGGCCCCACTGAAGACAACAACACTGGGGTTGGTCCCACCGAAGATGATAATGCTGGGGGTGGCCACATTGTTCTTCTCATAAATCATCCAAAGCATGATACAGATGAGGATGAAAAGATAAAAGACCTCGAGAGAAAAATTAATGCTCTAATGTCTGCTCGAGAGGTGAAAAGGATCGGCATTTCGCGTCCTTACCCGAGAGAGTGGGAGTCGATCCTATATCCAGCCAAGTTCAACTTGATCAACTTCATGCTGTTCGATGGGAAGGGCTCCCCTACTCAACATCTAATCTACTTCAAGTCCCACTTGGGTATGATCTCCGGCAATGAAGCCTTGATGGTTCGGTCATTCGTCGGAACCCTTCACGGGCCTTCCTTTGATTGGTACCGCCGTCTCAAGCCTAGAAGTATCAACAGCTGGAACGATATGGAGAGCTAATTCCTCGGCAATTTCTTTGATGATGACGCCGAGATATCCATTAGGACACTCTTCGAGGAGAAACAAGAGGACGGGGAAACGGTCAACGACTTCATCAAGCGCTTCCGGAATAAGGCGATGAACTGCAAAGATCCGATCACAGAGGACTTCATCCTCTAAACATTCCACAACAACCTCTTTTTGGATGTGTTGAAAGTTATGGGAGTAGCATCATCTAACATCTGGAAAGAGTTGAAAGTGCACATAGAGCAGGCCGAACGCTTCCTCCGAAGGAACAAGGCCGAGAGGAGCCAACCGACGGCTAATCCTCCGAACTCAAACTTCACCTTCCGTGGTAAGGGCAATGCACCTACAGCAGTTGTTGACGTTAATCAGACGTCACAATAACAACCCGAAGACAGCAAAAGACTTCGGATCCAAGACTCCAAAAGGAGTACTCCTTCAAGGACGAAGACGTTCCAGCCATTTTCGAATCCCTCCTTGAAAATAACAAGATCAAGTTACCATCTATCGCAGATCAGGAGGAAGCTGACAATACTGCAGATCCGAAGTACTGTGCGTACCACAGAAGGATCCTTCATCCTACCAAGGCTTGCTTCGCTCTCAAGAATAACATCCAAATCTTGGTTGAAGCTTGCATCATAACACTCAATTAAGTCAAATGAACACTCCGAAGAATATACGAGTATAAATTAATTCTCAATCCTCCAACAGGTACATGAGGTTAAACTGCTCCCTGATACTCCAATAGGTATATGAGTCTAAACTGTTTTCCACCTTCGACGGGAAGTTCCTGGAGAATTTTATACATAATATTCTTAAGGATAACCTGGTCATCCAACTGAGTTTAATATTAGACCCAGTTTTACAAAAAAGCTGGGGGTGGGTAACTCATGTAACGGGAAGTTCTCGCAAGAATTCTACATAGTGTATTTTTAGGGATAACCCGGTCACTACAAGAAGGTGATGAATAAGAAACTCCCACACAAACTACCACACAAACTCCCGCTACGTCTGTGCACTCAACATTCTCATTTTTAGAGTCTGGACATAGTATTCAGAATTTTAATCTCCTGATCATTGACGATTATTAAACCCCTCCGTGTTATGTATTCGTCACTTAACACCAGGAACCCTCTTTGTGTGATTTGTATGAATCAACACTCCTACCGTTATTTGTACTCCCACTCTTACCGTTCACTTGGTCAAACCTTCCTATAATTAAGGCCACAACCAAAATCCCCTCTCGATTCCTCTAATGAACGAGAAGTCCACGAATCGAGCGATCAAACCTTCATACAGTTAGGATCATCTCAAACCTTCCACTCGGTCAAACCTTTCTATAGTTAGGGCTAAAACCAAAATCCCCTCTTGATTCCTACCATGAATGAGAGGTCCACTTTTAAATCAAGTGACCAAACCTTCCTATAGTTAGGGTCACCTTAAACTCCCGCTTGGTCAAACCTTCCTACAGTTAGGGTCATAATCATAATTCACTCTCGATAAATGAGAAATTTACCTTTAGTTCGGTAATCAAACCTTTCGATAGTTAGGATCATTCGAATCTTTTCGATTTTCAGAGTGGAGATCCTACTCTTAGTTTTACTCTTTAGATTCTCGATGTGGAAATCCCACTTTGAGTCTCCTTTGTAATTAGAAATAGAATATAAAATTCTTCCTTTCCAGTATCGAGTTTGTCTTTTTCCCAAGAGAAGACACCACCTTTTTAACTCTCATAATCCGTGCTTAACACACGTGGGGAATTTTGTCCCGAAGCCTAAGTAGGGATAAGTCAGCACCTAACACACGTTGTCGGTTAGTCTTTAACCGTAAAAAGGACAAAAGCCCACATATTCGATATTATGGCAGGTTGTTATTAATAACACCATAATCCGTGCCTCATACGTACGGGGAATTTTATCCTAAATCTTAAGTAGGGTTAAGTCAATGCCTAACACGCATTGCCGGTTTAGTCTTTTACCAATTACAGAAGACACCAGAATACCAATCTGGGGCATTTTATCCCGAAGCCTAAGTAGGGATAAGTCGGTGTCTAATACGCGTTGCCGGTTAGTTCTTGGCTGTAAAAAGAACAAGAGCCTACATATTCGACATTATGGTAGGTTGTTATTAATTACACCGTAATTCGTACCTTACACGTGCGAGGAATTTTATCCCGAATTCTAAGTAGGGATAAGCCGATGCCTAACACGTGTTGCCAGTTTAGTCTTTCACCGATTGAAGAAGATACCAGAATCCAAATCTGGGGAATTTTATCCTGAAGCCTAAGTAGGGATAAGTCAGCGCCTAACACGTGTTGCCGGTTAGCCCTTGACCGTAAAAAAGGACAAAAGCCCACATATTTGATATTATAGCAGGTTGTTATTAATAACATCATAATCTGTGTCTTACACGCACGGGGAACTTTATCTCGACTCCTAAATAGAGATAAGTCAACGCCTAACACGCGTTGTCAGTTTAGTCTTTCGCCGAGTGAAAAAGACACCAGAATCTGAATCTGGAGACTTTTATCTCGAATCCTAAGAAGGGATAAGTCAATGCCTAACACACGTTGCCGGGTAGTCTATTCCCGTAAGAAAGACGAAGTCTACGTATTTAATATCGTAACACTAAAATAGTTAACTCTTTTTGCACAACGTTACATGCGGAATGGACTTAAACAATCCGCATGCAAGCCCGATTCAAACGGTAATCGGTAAAAACACATCAAATCCGTTGATGGCTAAGGATTTGCCAAAAATCCTGAGTCTGCATCTGATACATGCAGCCGGGTAGTCTATTTCCGTGAGAAAAACGAAGTCTACGTATTCAATATCGTAGCACTAAAAGACTTAACACTTTTAGCACAAAATCACATACGGAACGGACTTAAACAATTCATATGCTAGCCCGACTCAAATGGTAGTCAGTAAATGCTCATCAAACCCGTTAATGGCTAAGGGTTTGCCAAAAATCCTATGAATGTAAGAGTCATTGATGCATCAGCCCTAATAGTTGGTCTCATGACTCGAGCATCCAACAACTTCGAGATAAGATCCATATCTGCAGACGAATCAGCTTTAATAGTTGGTCCTATAGCCCTAATTATTGGAACCGTCATGCTCCAATACGTTTAGAGCTTAAACTGTGTATAGTCCAGTAAACGTATGAGTATAAACTGTGTTAACGACGAGCGATCCGAAACCCTAGGTCAACCCCGGTCAACACGTAACTCTAGGTCAATGGCAGTCAACGCGTTGCGATAAAAAGTCAACATCAGGCAATCCAAAACCCTAGATTAATGCTGATCAATGCCAATCAACTATGATGAAAAGTCAATGCCGGGCGACCTGAAACCCTAGGTTAATGCCGGTCAACGCCTAACCCTAGGACAACGCCAGCCAACGCGTTGTAATGAAAAGTCAACGTCGGGTAATCCAAAACCCTATATCAATGCCGGTCAGTGCGTAATCCTAGGTCAACGTCGGTTAGCGTGTATTCTTAGGTCAATCCCAGTCAACGTGTTGTGATAAAAATTCAACGTCGGACGATCCGAAACAACGCCGTTCAACGCATAACCCTAAGCTAATATATTGTGGCAGAGGTAGTCAGTTCTAAGTCAACTTGATGACACGAGCCAAAATCAACTCACGGGTTTTTGATTCGAGACTTCAACGACGGCCAGACGATAAACGTAGCACCGGAAGAATTTTAGCTATTCGTTAAATATTGAATAAACTAAAAATCGAAGGAGTCAAGAATCAAAGCTAACTACAGGTCCTTTTACACCGACTGAAGGCTGGACCGATTATATCCAAAGTATTTCAAGCTCATCTATAGAAGAAACGAGACTGAAACACTTTGGAGGGGATATCTGTAGGCGTCAAAAATTGCCTATAGGTCCCCGCACGTGGCTCAAGACACGGAGAAGATGATGAACGTCACTATTCGAGTCACAAAAGCTTAATTAACATTGACAAGCGCATGAAGTGGGTTAACGAACCATGTGAAGCAATAGAACATCGAAATAATGAAAACACAAACTGATCGGGAGCTCCGCGTCACTTACAAAAGATGAAATACCCCCATGTCTTGTTCACTCTATAGATGATTCAATCATGGGAGCTTGTAGATATTCTTGACAGCTTTCTGACGCATCTTGAATCGCATGATTCTGAGTTCGGACGACGAAGATACGGCTGAAACGGACAAGAAGCGCAAAACTATGTTTCGGGCCTCGGCGAGACATCCAGAGGTGTCTCTACCTTGGCTGAGACACCCACAGGTGTCTCAGCCAGGCTAAGACACCTCTTGGTGTCTCAGCCAAGCCGAGACACCTATTGGTGTCTCGGACTTTGCAGAGCTATTTTATCTATGATGCGCTTTGAATCTAAAGAAACTCAAAAGATGAAAGTTATAGAGCTCCTTGTTAGCTTTCTAATACATTTTGGATCAACTCATTCAAAGATCGTATGAGAGTGATAAAGTCAAAATACCAACTACCTCAGAATTCCGAGATAGTGCTGGTGTCTCGGAGAAGAATGAAGATTTTGGCCATGATTCGATTCGATTCGATTTTGGTCATATTTCCAACGCATCTTGAATAATATTATTTGGAGGTTATATGAGGAAGTTAGGACTAAAATACCCGAGACACCCACTGGCATCTCGGCCTGGCCGAGACACCCACAGGTGTCTGCAGCCCCGAAAATCGATTTTTAGTAAGTTAAGCTATTTTTCGATGTCAACCGCATGGATTTGTTCCAACTGATAAAATATCATCTAAGAATATGGTTAAGTGGTTATAACTAAGGATAAGAATGAATCAACCGTTCTTATCTGAAAACAGGGTTCCCCAAGCCTATAAATACAGCCTCAGTGCCTTTATTTTTTTCGATCTGGAATTCTCGAGCGTTGGCGAAGCCCTGCCGAACTGAGGACTGAAGAGCCACAAATTTCAGAGATGAGGATGAGATATCAGCCAATTTTTTGGTATAAAGAAGAGGAGTTCGTCAGATCTGCAGCCCGGTTCCTTCCCTTGAGATTACCCCATTACGGTGATCTCGAGAAGAGTGATTATCTCGCTGTTACCGAGATAATTGCTTTGGTTTCTTAATTTCTTCGCGAACCAACGGAGCTCCGGATCTGATCTGATTGTTTGGTGGTCCACGGATATTAACGTCCCCGTCATAGGCAAAGATCCCACGCAAGCAGTGGGCGATAAACACCCGTTGCTTTTGTTTGAAGGAGATTGTAATTTTAATTTCATTTGTATAAAGGTCTTATAAAAAGACCAATATTTTTTTGAACTTGTTATAACGACTGAAGTTATAATAAGTTGTACAATAAAGAAATCGATTTCCTATCCAAACACATGGGTATACGAGGAGCTCATATGACCCATGCATTTACACACACAAGCTATAGGATGGTGAGTATATTTATTTATTGTTATATGTTGATGATATGCTCATTGTTTCCAAAAATTCTTTGGCTATTCGAAAGTTAAAAAAGGAGCTGTCATTTGAATTTGAGATGAAGGATCTTGGAGAAGCTAAGAAGATATTGGGTATGTATATTGAGAGAGACAGGATGAAGGGGAGATTGAAGCTGATACAGAGGAGCTACTTACAGAAGATGTTAAAGAAATTCAGCTTTGATGGTAATGCCAAGGCGGTGAGTACTCAATTGGCTCCCCACTTTAAGCTTTTAGCTAAGATATCACTTGTTTCAATCAAGAACCGAGAGTACATATCAAAGGTTCCATATGCTAATGCAGTGGGGAGCTTGATGTATGCGATGGTGTGTACGCAGTCAGATTTGTCATAAGCCGTGAGCATGGTGTCCAGATACATGCACGACCATGGGAAGGGTCATTGGGAGGTCGTGAAGTGGATTCTATGGTATATCAAAGGTACCATGGATGTTGGTTTGGTATTTCAGAAGAATGAGAAGGTTGAGCAAAATTGTGTTGGATATGTAAATTCAGACTATGTAGGAGATCTTAAGAAATGTCAGTCTACTACAGGAAATGTATTCATATTGGCAGAAGCACCAGTGTGTTAGAGATATACACTTCAGTCTACAGTGACTCTCTCTACTACAGAGGCAGAGTATATGGTGATGACTGAAGCTGTGAATGAGGTTTTATGATTGCAAGGATTGTTGGATGACTTAGGGATTGCACAGGAGACCATCCGGGTGTATTGTGATAGCATATCAGCTATCTATTTGGTAAAGAACCAGGTATATCATGCATGCACAAAGTACATTGATATCAGATTCCATTTTATTCGAGATGTTTTAGATGATGGAGATGTCATATTGGAGAAGATCCACACAAAGGACAATCTTACAGATATGTTGACCAAAAATATCACTGGGGTAAAATTTGGTCATTGTTTAGAGTTATTGAATATTCTTTGGTGTTGAGGGTCTTTTGGAGGTTATTTGAGTGAACTACGTGAGGCTTGATTCCTTAGGAAAGAGGATACGTATGCAGTCATTTTGATGCAGCCAGTTTGATGAGTTGATACCGACATTTTGGAGTTTGTTCACATTCTCGTTTGGGTTCTTGACTTGTTGTGGATTGAGTCCCTTGTCATGGATTATTTCAACTTTGTACTGGACACAACAAGTGAGACGTTTGTTGATATTGGTGTTGGCTCAGTTTTGGAAAAACTTCACCGAGGTGGAGAATTGTAGAAACGGTGAAAACGGGGTTGAAGTTTAGGAAATTTGACGAAGGAAACAATTTGGAGGTTTCCTGGTCAACCGTGACCAAGGGTGCGGTCGATCGAAAATGTGCACATTACAGGGTGCATTTTTGGATCTCTGTCTGGTCGACCGTGAAGACTTCGGCGATCGACCGCGGACCCTGTAATAGATTTTTTTTGGTTTCTGTCATTCTAGTCGGTCGTCTGTGATGGTTTCGGTGGTCGACTGCTAATTGGGTTTGGGCCTGAGCTTCGTTTCCTATTCTGATTTAGTTTGTGTCTTGATATATATTGTAGGGTTTTCTTAAGGTAAAAAGAAGTGACTTTTGAGCTGTGTATTTGGGAGATTTGGTGAGAGATTTGAGAGTGTTGTTTGAGAGATTAATTTGTGAGTTTTGAGTGAATTTGTAATCTCTATTTGTATTTTCTCTCTCTATTAGTGAAAGCATATCCCCTTATTGGCCCGTGGACGTAGGCAATTTGCCGAACCACGTAAAATTCGTTGTCTTGCTGTGGTGCTTGTGTTGATTTATTGTTTATGATTCGATCTTGCTTCTTCATACTCTTTTGTGTTTGAATTCTGCTGCGCACAACATGAATTAGATCCTGTATAATAACTCTAAACTTGGGATGTGACATGGGTGTCCAAATGGGTCGGTCCAAGTCAGGATATAACTCTAGGCCCAAGCCAGGGAAAAGTCTTGCCTCGACTCGGGCTCGTATCCAGGCCACGACCAAGCCCGAGTCAGAGTGTATCCAGGTTGGGCTCAGGGCCGGCCCAAATGATTTTTCTTTCTTTTTATATTTTTTGCAAAAAGATGTAAATTTTTGCGAAAAAAAAGTGAAAAAAATCACTTACAATTATTGCGAAAAGATATAACTTTAAAAAATTTAAAAGGGTGTAATTTTTTTTAAAATTCAATCTTATTATTAATCACTTAGAATTTTCAAATTTTAGAGAAATCAAAAAATGCATAATTATATTTTATTATTAATCGTTTATAATTACAACATGTTTAGAAACTATCGCATCACAATAGTGTTAGACCCTAGACGGGGGGTGATTAGGGTCTTATGCTAATCTAATCCGATTAAAATGCCAATTAAAACTAATTAACAAGTTATTCTAGCAAGTATGAAATACAACAATATATATGAGCTAGGATAAGCAATATGAACAACAAGATATATCCTAGCAATGGGATATGATATATGATATATGCGAGGATATAAAACTAACACAAGGGTAAACAATATGAACTAGATAGTGGATCATATAAATAATGAGCTAATGACAATGGCGACAAGGAATATAAACACAAGTATAAATAAACGCCAAAGTAAACTCAAACACAAGATATGATCACGGAGTTCAGACCTTCCGTCCTACGTCTCTGCTCCCTACTCCCGGGGAGAAATCCACTATCATAACCGGGTTTTCTACGCTCACCCGAATAACGTTTACACCTCACAGTGTTGGTTTTCAACGCTCACCGATCAACGTCACTCCTCACATTCGGTTTTCTAGATCACCGAAAACTTCACAACACACTCGGTTTTCTAGCTCACCGAAAACCTTACACCACTCACAATGTAACAAATATAAATTTGTTCTCTACAATAGATGAGAACTCAATTAAGCACAACTCAATGTTACAATCTCTCACAACCCTAATATACTATGTATGCAAATACAATAAGCTCAAGTGGGTGTGTGTAACAATGAGATATAAATAAAAACTTAACTCAATAAGAACTATTAATAAGATTGATATGAAATACAATAGTAGAAATGCTAGGAAATAGAGTTAAGAAAACTTCTCTATAAATACAAAGAGAGGATGATGAAGTGTTGAAGATGAACTCTTCAATAGCTGATGAAAAACTCCTCTTTGTAACAGCAAATCCAAAACAAACTTAAACCAAACTAAACGAGCTTAAACCCTTGTTTGAAACCTTGTTTAAAAACTTCTTAGCTCACTTTGAAAGAGGGCAATAATAGGGTATTTATACCCACTCAAAACTCAGCCAAAAACCCAAGTAAAAGTCCAAAACACCCAGAGAAAATCAGCTCAAAAAATAGCCGTTGGGAAAGCAACGGTCACATTGGCGGTCGACTGAAAAATCTCGCGGTCGACCGACAGAAATTTCAGTCGACCGACGGAAATTTCGGTCGACCGCTATCCAGGTCAAAAACAAGAAAAAGAAGCAGAGACATCTTCGGTCGACCGGTGCGGTCGACCGATGGAGCTCTCGGTCGACTGGACCGGTCGACCGACAAACTCAATGCAGCCCACTCACGAATGATCACAGGAGCGGTCGACCGGTGCGGTCGACCGACAACTGATATATAAAATTCCTGTTTCTGAAAACTGTTTGCTGATTTTAAAACCCTGTTTAAAAATATCAAATAAATTCTAAAAAATATAAAACTTTGGGGAATGATTGTAGACATGATAATAAACATGCTACAGTGACTAATTATTAGAAAGGACCTCCCAAATAAAAAATATCATCATTTTACAAAATAATCCAAAACATGAAAATATGAGATACTTGAATTTTGATGTTTTGACATAAACCAACTTTTGAAACTTTGTAAAATATTTTTATAGACTTAGTAAAACATGTATAAATAGATATTTAAGTCTAAAAACTAATAAGATAATATTTTCACAAAAATTACATATTCTATGCAATAAGTACTAAAACATAATAGATTATGGAATATGTAATATCATATATATAACACATGTATGTATATATAACACATGTATGCAATAAGTACCAAAACACATGTATGTATATATATAACTATATATATGCATAGAAACCAAAAACTTATGTATATATATAACTATATATATATACACGAAGAAACCAATAAATGTGTGTGTATAGATATTGAGCTTAGAGTATATAACATACATAATATAAAATCTATAAACTACATTACCCAAGCAATCTTGATCTTCAATAAGCTTGACTTGGTATACTTGCGGATGAAGCTTGAACTTGATCTTTAACTTTGAATTGTAAGGCTTCACCGACATTCCGCCAACCTCCTTTGGATATGATCGTTGAAGCGCTATTCCATCCATCCTCCAACACCGTTGTTTGCCTAGAATAAATGCGAAAACACAAACACTAGACAAATAACATTAGAAGTAAATTGTTTGTTAAACATCATCAAAACAAGAAGGCCAACAATCTCCCCCTTTTTGATGATGACAAACAATTTACAAAAAGAAATATATGCATGAAGGAAATGAATATATAAAATATAATTCACATGCATATAAATAAGGAAATGTATACTCACAATATTTCTTCCCCTTTGACAACATCAAAAAGGGGACAAAAGGAATTAAGAGAGCGAAAGCTCCCCCTATCAATAAGCATGGGTGAGTATAACACATAGAAAGATATAGGGATTGCTCCCCCTATCAAAAAGCCATATAGAATATAAACAATAAAAGATCATGGCAAACATGTGAGCAAGCATAAATGCTAAACACAACTCACATACAAAAAGATAATGAGAACACATATGAGTATATCAATATGAAGAATAGTGTCTTATATCAAGGAACGTAAAAACATGTAAATGAATAGATTTATGAAATCAAAAGAAGAGGAACATGAGAATCATGCAAAAAGTTTTCAAATGAAAACATATCCATCAAAAGAAATCATAAATCAAAGTTTATATCCAAAAACGATGTTTGATCAATGAAGAACTTGATCAAACCATTCATAGAATACATTATAAACCATGAATAGATGATCCATAAGCACAAACACATAAATATCATCATATAAGTGAAATATAATGAATTCAAAGCAACAAGTCAAAACAAAATCTTTGACAAAAGAATTTCAAGAGAGGCAACAATATATCAAGCTCTTAAGCTTATTTCAACCCATATAATCATTCTAGTATCCGGTAAACATGATTTGGGAATAAACACCCAATAAACCCGGAGGGTTATATAAATACAAACCTCTCATCAAAATCAAAAACTAATAATCATGAAAACAAAAAAAATTGATCAAGGAAAATTTGTTTTCATAAAAAGTTTCAAAGTAAAATTTTCAAAAACCAAGAAAAGGAAAAAATTAGAATACTAAAATTCTTGGTTTAAAATTTAAATTTGTTTTGGTACCCAAGAACTCTTGGTACCAAAAGATTTAGGGACATGACCCCTATCATTTAAGCTCAAAACCCTAGGGTTATGAACCCTCTTGGGCACATGTGGTGCACGTGATCGGTCATAGCAATAATCACTCAAATGATCATTCCGATTGCAATATGTACAATGGAAAGGAACCATTTGCTTATGTTGACCATAAAAAGGTGCACGGGAAACATTTGCAAACATAGATGATCTTTTAAGATTATTTTGCAAATGTGAAATATTATCAAAACAAAACTTTCCTAAGTGGCCAAATCTACCATAAACATTACATTTATAAACATGTGATCTATTAGAAACATTTGGCAAATTTAAATTCTTTTTCAAATCAAAGAAAAACTTGGCCAAATGACCAAAACGACCACAATGATCACATCTATACACATGAGCATGCTTATGATGAACAATAGGTGCATGTGTGTGTATATGTGATGAAGAAACTTGATGAGATGCACATGGAGCATTGATATTTTTATGTTTGTGTGCATCATAGCAAAATTTAGCTAAATGGTCTTTACGACCACAAATTGAACACTTGTAAACTTTGCTATATATGTGTGCATAATGAGTGGATGATGACTTAGACTTGGCACACATATTCACAAGCTTCTTATGATTGTTAATGCAAGAGTTAAGAGTTGAATCTAAAGAGATAATATGATTTTTAATATCATTCAACTCATCATTAGGTATATATGCATTAACATTAGAAGTAGAACTTATATAATCATTCTTTATGTTCTCTACTTCTAACATGGCATCAATCTTAGCATGAGATAAGCTAGAAATAGATGAGATCAAATTTTTATTTTCCAAATTTAATAAGTCATTGCTTTCTTTAAGCATAATATTTTCATTTTCAATGACATCAAATTTGGACACTAGCTTCTCATGATCGGATTTTAAATTATCATGCTTGCTTTGCAACTCAATAAAATCATTTTGCAATTTGTTAAAGGCATGCAATAATTTTTTACTAGCACACTCAAGTTCATCATTAGATAAATCATTAAATGATTCGAGCTCGCAAACCTCACTATGGCAATCGCCTAGTGCACGTGTGCATGATGCTCCACATAAACTTGAAGTCGGATCCGCCAAAGCTTGTTGGATCGCCTCCAAGTCTCCTTGATGTGCTTCTATGAATATCCACAATTTGTAAGCACTATCAAAATGAGCAAGCTTGTTAGAAATAGAAGAATCAAGTGCATGAAGCATATATTCTAACACAACTTTATTCATAGTAAACAATCTTTTATCATTTCTACTCCACTTGGATTTCTTCATAGTGGGTACAATATAAGCATCATCAATAATTCCCCATAAATCAATATTTTTAGATTGCACAAAAATTTTAAATCTAGAAGCCCATTGTGCATAGGGAAAATTAATGAATTTAGGAGCAACATTAGATTCATAGCCTAACAAATGTGCACGCTTCATGACCATGATAAATATATATGTGCAAGCAAGACAAAAAATGTAATCAAAACAAGATTAGCACAAAAAGATAACTTGGATCTTTAACTCAAGGCGGTTACACCTTAAATCAAAGAGCACCAAGCTCTGATACCAATTGTTAGACCCTAGAGGGGGGTGATTAGGGTCTTATGCTAATCTAATCCGATTAAAATGCCAATTAAAACTAATTAACAAGTTATCCTAGCAAGTATGAAATACAACAATATATATGAGCTAGGATAAGCAATATGAACAACAAGATATATCCTAGCAATGAGATATGATATATGATATATGCGAGGATATAAAACTAACACAAGGGTAAACAATATGAACTAGATAGTGGATCATATAAATAATAAGCTAATGACAATGGCGACAAGAAATATAAACACAAGTATAAATAAACGCCAAAGCACACTCAAACACAAGATATGATCACGGAGTTCGGACCTTCCGTCCTACGTCTCCGCTCCCCACTCCCGGGGAGAAATCCACTATCATAACCGGGTTTTCTATGCTCACCCGAATAACGTTTACACCTCACAGTGTCGGTTTTCAACACTCACCGATCAACGTCACTCCTCACATTCGGTTTTCTAGATCACCGGAAACTTCACAACACACTCGGTTTTTTAGCTCACCGAAAACCTTACACCACTCACAATGTAACAAATATAAATTTGTTCTCTACAATAGATAAGAACTCAATTAAGCACAACTCAATGTTATAATCTCTCACAACCCTAATATACTATGTATGCAAATACAATAAGCTCAAATGGGTGTGTGTAACAATGAGATATAAATAAAAACTTAACTCAATAAGAACTAGCAATAAGATTGATATAAAATACAATAGTAGAAATGCTAGGAAATAGAGTTAAGAAAACTTCTCTATAAATACAAAGAGAGGATGATGAAGTGTTGAAGATGAACTCTTCAATAGCTGATGAAAAACTCCTCTTTGTAACAGCAAATCCAAAACAAACCTAAACCAAACTAAACGAGCTTAAACCCTTGTTTGAAACCTTGTTTAAAAACTTCTTAGCTCACTTTGAAAGAGGGCAATAATAGGGTATTTATACCCACTCAAAACTCAGCCAAAAACCCAAGTAAAAGTCCAAAACACCCAGAGAAAATCAGCTCAAAAAATAGCCGTTGGGAAAGCAACGGTCACATTGGCGGTCGACCGAAAAATCTCGCGGTCGACCGACGAAAATTTCGGTCGACCGCCGGAAATTTCGGTCGACCGCTATCCAGGTCAAAAACGAGAAAAAGAAGCAGAGACATCTTCGGTCGACCGGTGCGGTCGACCGATGGAGCTCTCGGTCGACCGGACCGGTCGACCGACAAACTCAATGCAGCCCACTCACGAATGATCACAGGAGCGGTCGACCGGTCCGGTCGACCGACAACTGATATATGAAATTCCTGTTTCTGAAAACTGTTTGCTGATTTTAAAACCCTGTTTAAAAATATCAAATAAATTCCAAAAAATGTAAAACTTTGGGGAATGATTGTAGACATGATAATAAACATGCTACAGTGACTGGTTATCAGAAAGGACCTCCCAATTAAAAAATATCATCATTTTACAAAATAATCCAAAACATGAAAATATGAGATACTTGAATTTTGATGTTTTGACATAAACCAACTTTTGAAACTTTGTAAAATATTTTTATAGACTTAGTAAAACATGTATAAATAGATATTTAAGTCTAAAAACTAATAAGATAATATTTTCACAAAAATTACATATTCTATGCAATAAGTACTAAAACATAATAGAGTATGGAATATGTAATATCATATATATAACCATAAAAACCAAAACACATGTATGTATATATATAACTATATATATGCATAGAAACCAAAAACTTATGTATATATATAACTATATATATACGAAGAAACCAATAAATGTGTGTGTATAGATATTGAGCTTAGAGTATATAACACACATAATATAAAATCTATAAACTACATTACCCAAGCAATCTTGATCTTCAATAAGCTTAACTTGGTACACTTACGGATGAAGCTTGAACTTGATCTTTAACTTTGAATTGTAAGGCTTCACCGACATTCCTCCAACCTTCTTTGGATATGATCGTTGAAGCGCTATTCCATCCATCCTCCAACAACGTTGTTTGCCTAGAATTAATGCGAAAACACAAACACTAGACAAACAATATTAAAAGTAAATTGTTTGTTAAACATCATCAAAACAAGAAGGCCAACAAATAGTATGGTACATCTAACCTAGGTTAGCACGTGCCCATTTATATCAATATTATTTGCAACTCTTTTTAAAATAATTTATTATATATTTGTAAATAATTTTTTATTCTTTTTCTTCAAGTCTTTTTTCAAGAGCAGCTGCCCATTTGATGTCTTGACATCTCTTTCCGGACATTCACCAATCTTATAAGCATATTATCGCCTGTACGGTAAATGGATCCAATGAAGTTCTCTGGCCATCAATTAACTATTATAATACGCTAAATGCATATCCTAAAGCTATGGTAGAAACTTGCACTATTAATAAATCAGAAGTCATGATGGAAAGCACAATATATGAAATCAGTAGATATATTTTCACTATTGTAAATATCAAAGTTCGACTTATAATCCAAACATGTAACTAAATGTGCAGACAAGTAGTGTTCAAGTTTAGAAATTGTCCTTGTGTATGATGACGTACCATTATCACCACTGCTACCCCTGCCGGTTAGCTTACTTACCATTTGTTTTATTAAAGAAAAACCATTACCTTTACTCGAGCTAGAGCTTGTAGGAGTTGGAGCTTGCGATCTTCCACCATATCTAGCACTATACTGATTTTAAATAATATTTGAAAATAATAAAAATGGGTCTAAAAAATATTTATTATATTAATGTTCTGTTTGGTAAATCATTTGTGAAAAATAATCATCCATACAATAAGTATTAAAAAAGGTTTGAATAATTAAAATTATAAGGAAACATGATTAGTAGTTAGGTAATAACAACAAAATAATAAAATAGTGGCTCTAAAAAACTTGTAGCATTTCATTTACACAAGTTATAGCTGTCCATTCACTATTAGATATTCCTATTACACAGAAAGAAGAACTAGATGAAGAGTTAGAGGTATACAAACTAATAAAATCATCTATAATTTCTCTAAACTCTTCTACTACATTTAACATTAACTAAATAGAATTCCACCTATGGTCAACATCTTGTGGAATTTCTTTAGTTTTCATACTTTTTTTATTTACAAAGTTGTTTCCATCTCTTACTCCTATTTTCAAAACTATTATGACAATGAGCTACAACTATAACATTTTCTATCATTGATTTAATTTCATAAAATGCACTTTGCACAATTAAATTTAAAATATGATATATGTATCTAAGACTAGTATCAAAGACATTTTGATATGTTCTACAACTACATTATTATTGCTTGCATTATCCAGTGAAAGTAAATTTTTTTTAATAAATTTCTAAGTTAAAAATTTCTTCCATTAATAAATCTGCATCATTTTCACAAGTATATGATTCTTCAAATGAAATAAAAGATACAGAACTATTTTAAACATTTTTAAAGTGACAGCAATCTAGTATATTGTGATACATAAATAACCAGTTTGTGCTTTAAATATTCAAATACCAGAAGTTGGAGAAATTTGATAATTTAAGCTTTAAAAATAAGAGATTATTTTTTTTTTCTCTAGGTAATTTTCATAATTTCATGTTAACAAGGTTGGCAAGAAAATTTTTGAAAAGAGGAGAATATAGCATCTTTAATCATATCATCTTCTACCATTTTAAATGGAATAGTTTTAAGTGCAACAAACCTGATGCTACGCTTCTTAGCTCTAATTACATCATAATTTCATGCACTGAGGCTACCTAAGGAAGATGATTGGGAGAGAACAGATTGGCAGATGTCGAGTTAGGACAATCCTTGTCATCAACTGTGGGTTTGTGTATGACGTCTAAGGTGGTTTGTCCAATGCTAATATTTAGCTTTGTAAATCTTATTGCATACTAGATGTTTTTTCTTTTGGCCGATAATACGGCCTTTATTATCTTTAATTGCAATATTCTCAAAGAAAGACCACACTTTTGATATCAGCCTTTTAGAAGTTAGAGGTGTTAGATCTTCGGATTCAAGTTCCGACTCGGTAATAGTAGGACTCATTTTAGGAATTAGACTTGAAGTCACATTTTTATCATCAAAGAGATCAAAATCGAATGAGGAAGCCATTGAAATTGAAAGAATTAGAGTGTTAGAAGAGAGTATTTGAGAGTATAATAGAGTATTAGAGAATACGAGAGAGTATTAGAGAGAAGAGGATGATTTTTGGATGAGAAACCAAATGAAAATTCTTATATATTTATAGAATCAGCTCCTAATCAAATGACCAAGAAGAATCAATTTTGACCATTTTTTATCGTTTCGGATGTATTTTAGTCATTAGACCCCAAACTAGGACTCATCATGACCATTCCTAGTCAATCTCCACCATCACTATCAAAAGTGTGGTGATTAACAAAGTAGTCTATCATAAGCCAACAACTGGCAATCTATAGCCGATCTTGTAGCAAGAAACATGGAGAACGATCACTTTTATAATTTACATATAAAAATCTCCCAACAACAATAGAAGCATGATCTACTCATATCATTTTCTATATTTATGTCATTTAATTAAGATGTAATATATACAAATCACTAATTCTAGAATCGAAGATATTTCATCAAGACCAAATTATAGTTGTCCAACACTTTTCTTGTAAGTGCATATTGTTTGATCATAGAAATAACAGTACTAATCTACCCTAAGAGAGATTGAATTCTAGACAAAGCATTCCATTCTTGGTATCTTATTATCATTTATCTGGGATTTTAGTCCCCCATACTACAATCTCCGCAAACCGAAAACTAACCATAATCCACAAGATAGAAAACAATCACAATAAAAAAGAAGAACGCGACAATTTATGTGATTTTGTCAAGCAAGGTCGATCTACATCCACGGGACAAAATACAAGAAAATTCACTATGTTTTAGCAAGAATTACAAGAGGAACTACTCAAGTCTCGTATCTTAATATCTCAATCTCACATAATAAAAATTTCATATTCTCACAAAAGTCATCTCCTTATAATCTTTTGGATGAATAAAGATTGCGATATTTTTTCGTCGTGCATGCTATCTTGTATTTGGTTACACACTCTGCTAATTCTAGATTACGAGAATAGCGGTTTCCTACTTCCTTCTTAGTTTTCCTCCAATAATAGAAGACTTATTGCAGGATAAACCAAGCCTAACTTTCCAACTAGCATAGGATACAACCTACTTATCATGATGAAAAACAATCTCTTAATCATGATAGATCTCTAATCCTATCTAAATCTCATGAAGTTATACAAATAATCAAAGACACAATTTCAACAATCTTAAGTTTGGATTTGATTCCCAAAAATCCTTGAAAATATATCATTCGTGTCTTGAAACTTTGATGTTGTCCTTAACGTCTTCTATTACTTTACACTTTACACAGAAAGCGCCCACACTCCTAATTGAAGCTCCCACATCTCAATGTGGATGCACCGTGACCATCGTTATCACTCACTAGCATGTTTCAGCTCTCTTCTATGAACCAAGAGATATTTGCCACCTGTAACAACAAGAGCAAATTAAATATGCTTTTCTTCCACACCGAGCCTGATAGTAGCCCTCTACTTGTTGTCTTCATGCTCCACCTGCATTGCTCATGTGGACCGTCGAAGTGCACCTATCCTACTCCTTTATAGTAGCCGAAGGTCCCCATTTATCTCTTTTATTGCTTGGCTTGGACTAGACATGAGCGTTCGTTCGTCCTACATCTCCTCGCATGTCCAATGCTACCATCTCCTCCATGCATGTCACTCGCAAGTGCATGCTTGCAAGCTCCACTTGGTACAAAACTATCACCAAGGCTACGCATATCAACCATTTCCTGTTGATCTTGTGATGACTTTGAATCACTATATGATGAAAGCTTCACTACTAGAATCATGTCTGTAGCACACCAATCTCATCCAATGCATATTACTTTCGCTTTGGCTGCATCAGATCTGTCTTGCCTCCACTATTAGAAATTTCTACATCTTTTGACTAGTCCAATCATAATCTAAAAAACTAGACTCACTCATAGTGGTCAAACCACAAAAAAACTTTGCAATCGGCTCTTGGATTGTCAAAATCCGCCTTTGATTCACCAATCTACTGACAAAGTAATTTGGACCGTCTAATGTGAATCTACAACACCAAACAACATAACTCCCCATCAGATACCAAAGTGATTGAAATTCCATCTGACGGCTTTCTCCACATGATGTCCATTGTGTTTCAAGCAGATTGCAACTTAATCCAATCACCAAATAACCAACCAACACCAAAACACCAAACACAAAAAGAAGTCCGCACATCACGTCTGATCATTCCTCTCTTCCTGTTGTGCGTAGCGGAACCAAAAATCACAAACAAAATCAAAACAAGTACCACAGCAGGCAAGACACCAAATTTACGTGGTTCGGCAATGTGCCTACGTCCACGGGGCAAGGAGGGGATATATCTCACTAATAGAGAAATAGTACAAATAGAGATTACAATCACTCAATAATCTCACAAAGAACAAATAACTCTTGATTTCTTTTTCTCTCAATCTCTCTCACAAAATTTCCCAAACTCTAATTGCTCGCTTAATCACTCTTCCTAACTGATCTAAGCTCTAATGGATTTCTCAAGCTCTGATGTTGTTGACAAAAAAAAGCCTTCCGCCGAAAGCTCTTCAGCCTGCCTCCATTTTTGACCTCCCAGCGGAAGCACTTCGTCCTTCATTTTCAACAAGAGCGGCTGCCACCCAACAATCTCCACCTCGGTAAAGTTTTTCCAAAACTGAACCGACACCAATACTAACAAAATGTCCCACTTGTTGCGTCCAGTACGAAGTGAAATAAATCCACGACAATAGACTCACTCCACAACAAGTCGAGAACCCAAACGAGAATACGAACAAACTCTAAATATCGGTATCAACTCATCAAACTGGCTACATCATAAAATGACTACCTGCGTATCCTCTTGCCCAAGGAATCAAGTCTTCACATAGTTCATCCAAATGGCCTCTAAAGTCCCTCAACAACAAAGAATGTTTAATAACTCTAAACAATGACCAAATTTCACTCCTGTGACAATTTTGGTCAACATATCTGCCTGATTGTCCTTTGTGTAGATCTTCTCTAATTTAACGTCTCCATCATCCAAGACGTCTCGAACAAAGTAGAATCTGATTTCAATGTGCTTTGTTCGTGCATGGTATACCTAGTTCTTTGCCAAATAGATCGCTGACATGCTATCACAATTCACCCTAATGGTCCCATGTGCAATCCCCAAGTCTTCTAATAATCCATGCAACCACAAAGCCTCCTTCACAGTTTCAGTCAATGCTATATACTCTATCTCCATAGTGGAGAGAGTCACTGTAGACTAAAGTGTACATCTCCAACACACCGGTGCTCCTGCTAATATAAACACATATCCTGTAGTAGACCGGCGCTTGTCAAGATCTCCCGCATAATCAAAATCCATATAGCCAACAAAATCCTATCAAATCTGAAACACCAAACTAATATCCATGGTACCTTTGATATACCGTAGAGTCTATATTACGACCTCCCAATGACCCTTCCCTGGGTCGTGCATATACCTAGACACTATGCTCACTGCCTATGATAAATCTGGCATCGTACACACCATCGCATACATCAAGCTACCTACCGTATTAGCATATGACACGTTGGACATGTAATCACGATCCTCAATTGAAACAGGTGACATCTTAGCTGAAAGCTTAAAGTGGAGTGCTAATGGAGTACTCACCACCTTAGCATTGCCATCAAACCTGAATTTCTTTAGCATCTTCTGTAAGTAGATCCTCTGCGTTAACTTCAACCTTCTCTTCACCATGTCTCCCTCAATCTCTATACCTAATATCCTCCTTGCTTCTCCAAAATCCTTCATCTCAAATTCAGATGACAGCTCTTTTTTCAATTTTCTAATAGCTGAAGTATTCCTGGAAGCAATAAGCATATCGTCAATATATAACAACAGATAAATATACCCACCATTCTGTAGCTTGTGTATATAAACACATGGTCATATGGGCTCCTTGTGTACCTTGGCCAATCATAAAACTGTCAAATCTCTTATACCATTGTCACGGTAATTGCTTCAATCCATAAAGAGACTTATTCAGTTTGCATACCAAATCATTATTTCCTACAGCTTTGAATCCCATAGGTTGTGACATATAAATCTCCTCTTCTAAGTCTCTATGTAGAAAGGCTATCTTCACATCCATCTGGACCAAATCCAAATCCAGTTGTGCTACCAAAGCCAGTAGTATCCTTATCGATGAATGTTTCACGACCAGTGAGAATACTTCATTATAATCTATGCCCTCAAGCTGGACATACTCTTTGGCCACCAATCTGGCTTTGTACCGAATGTCTCCATTAGAAGATCCTTCTTTTTTTTGCATATACCCACTTACATCCAATTGCTTTCTTACCCTTTGATAGCTTTGCAAGTTCCCAAGTGTCATTTTTCTGAAGAGAGTGCATCTCCTCCTCCATAGCTTTCCTTCACCTGATTGAATCAAAGCTTGACTCTGCTTCCTTATATGTAGAAGGAACCAAATCATCAACGACCTCAACTGACAAAGCAGATGCAATCATCACATCATCATATCTAGCTGGCCAATGAATAACTCTTCTTATTCTATTAGCTGTAATGGACTCCTAAACATGACCATGTTCCTGAGTCCCAACATCCACTGTATCCTCCACCTGCCCATCTGTAATCACGTCTCCTCCCAGTATCACCTCTGTAGGAGCCTCAATGGATACAATGTTTATCTGAAGTATGTGGAGTCACATCATCCTCTACCTGTTGTGATATCCTGCTAGTCTGACCTTTCTCCACCTGCCGAGGGACTTGAGGCCTCGTCATGTGTGCCTTATCAAAAGTGACATCTCTGCTAATGATACGAGTCGCCGTGCGAGCACCCTTTGGTCGCGGAATTACCAAAAGGTGGGTTGAGAAGAAGACAACTAAAACACAAGAACAATTCAGTATGGCGAAGGAAAATACCTTCTCTAGATTATGAAGAATCAATTATTACAAATCTCTCTCTCAAAATCTCACTAGAATCGAGAACAACCTCTCAATCTTCTCTAAACCCTAATACAATGATTAGAATCTCTTTTTTGATGTAAGATCTCTAAGATGATATTTAGAAATCCTAAACAACCCTTTATATAGGTGTACAAACTTGGATGGTAATCTGGTAAATAACCAAGCCCAACCAAAACAGGAAAACACGTAAATAGAGTCCTTAACGAATCTAGAAAGCTCCAATGAGTCGACTTATGAATAGTTATTAGTCGACTCATGATCTCATATGAGTCGACTCATAACTGATGAGTCGACTAGTCAGAAACTTTTTGCTAACAGGGCTTGAGTTCTTGAGTCGACTCATGACAGGCATGAGTCGACTCAACCTGATGAGTCGACTCATGTACATGTATGAGTCGACTCACAGGCTAAAATCTGGATTCTTCGAATCTGCTGCTCGTCGTCTCGTTCCATGCTTCCACCTACGTTTCACTATACTATTTTACACCCCTATTCTCATGCTATCATGAGAATTATCTATCCTCAAGCTCCCATGAGGATCGTTAATCTCCTGAAGAGAAGATACACCCGTATCATAGGTCCCCTCTTTAGGAACTTGAAGTTCCGTTCAAGTTAGAACTTTTGCTGGGGAAACTCTCGAGCTCCTCCATCTTTTCTACACCATCTGGCCCTGCTAGGAACCTGGTCTCGACGTCCGATTGGAAACATCTCATCCATCCCGCGTCTCGTCGTAGTCACCTTTCGCCCCAAGTTGCAATCCTTTATCGATGGCTTTTCTAGAAGTCTAATGCATAGCGAGACAAACTTCTTGTTTGCATTCACTAGTCTCTTCGCTCGTGTCACGATCCCCAAGCTTGTCTCCTTAAGAAGTGATGCCGAACAAAATATGAACTTTTCACCATCCTTAGTGAAGGTGTACTTCTAAGCCCGCCTCTCGTAGATCCCATATCTATCCCATAAGTACGGATTACCCAGTATAATCTGACAAACATCCAATAGAATGACGTCACACGTGACCTCATCAATATACGACTCGTGGAGCTTAAATCTGATAGTGCATTGATCAACTACACTCAGTTTCTCCTCCTTCTGAATCCACCCCAATGGATAGGGCTTCGGATGCTTGACCGTCTTTAGACCCTGCTTCTGAACCAATGCCTCGGATATTAAATTCTTCTTGCTGCCCGAATCAATAATGGCATCAACCAAACTGGTCTTCACTTGCAACTTAAGAACAAAGAGTTGCTCTCTCGGGTCGTCGTCCCCTTTCGTGGTCTGCTTTCCCGCTATAAGGTTGAGACTGTTGTTGGGCTCTGTCATCCCCGGAACTTCTTTCGGATCTTGAGCTATCATGTATGCATTTTTTCTCCTCCTTCTTCTTCAACCCTCTTGGCTTGAGATGATGATACTTCTCCCAGCACCGATCAGCTGTGTACCATATCTTCTCGCAGTGACGACAAATCAGCCCTGCTTTCTATGGATCACCCTTCTTATTCTCTTCCGTAGATTGAGAACCACTAGACTCGCCTCCTGTCTGTTTGGAGTCTCCCTTAGTCTTGTTGCCCTTCTTGATTTCTTTTTCTCTCAATCTCTCTCACAAAATTGCACAAACTCTAATTGCTCTCTTAATCACTCTTCCTAACTGATCTAAGCTCTGATGGATTTCTCAAGCTCTGATGCTGTTGACAAAAACAAAGCCTTCCATCGAAAGCTCTTTAGCTTGCCTCCATTTTTGACCTCCTACCGAAAGCACTTCATCCTTCATTTTCAACAAGAACGACTGCCACCCAAGACTTCCTTCACGAAAAAAATCCTCCAGGAACTCAACTCTTACCACCAATTGTGCAGCCAACAAAGGCCAATCTCTACGGCCTCCCATGGCAACCCTTGTTTGCTATTTCCTACAGTGTTCTGCCTCGCAGAAGGAGCCTCCTCTGGCTAGCCAACTTCAATCTTCCCTTTTTTAATTCTTCTTTTTCTTTCTTTTAATTCTTGCACAATTTCTAATCTTCAAATTTGCACGACGTACGCTAGCCTTGTTGGGGATGCACAACCCCCCTGATGCGATTTGGAAATAGAGATTTGGGGGGGGGAGAGAGAGAGAGAGAGAGAGAATCACAATGACAAATACATAAGATTTATGTGGTTCCCTTCTCAATGTGAGAAACTACGTCCACGGCCGTCGCAGGAGAAAATTTTACTATTTTCGTCTCTATTACATCATGCCCTAATCAACAATTTTATAGATATAAGGGTATTACAAATAGGAATAGGAAACAGATCAAAAAACTGAACTGGGTCAAGACCCGACTCGCCGTCAACCGCTGCGCCACGCGTGGTCAACCGCGCAGCTACTCGAAATCCAAAAAAGTCTCTGGATTTTTGGCGGTCGACCTTCGCGCCACTCGCGGTCGACCGCGACGAAGCCTGCTGCTGATGAAAAGTCTCTGGACTTTTGGCGGTCGATCGTCGCGCCACTCGCGGTCGACCGCAACGAAGACTGAAATCTGGGTTGCTCTCGGGATTATTGGCGGCCGATCGCCGCACGGTCGATCACGACGAGCTCCTGGCCAAATGCACCTGCCTGTGCACGTTTGAGGTCGACCGCCGGGCCATGCGCGGTCGACCGCGATCCAGTAAAAATGTGTTCTTCGTCGTTTTGCTTGAACTTCGTCGTCGTCAATCATGTTTCTCCTGTTTCTTCTTCGACCTGAAGTATAGGGCAAGTCTGATAGTTAGGCTTCACATATCCTAACAGGCCTTTATTGTGCGAACTTGCCATCAGATCCATTACCATGCATTCTGTTACCACTTGTTGCAGATTTTATTCCACCCTACTGTGATCTCGCAACCTAAAAACCAATCATAATCCACATGATAGAATACATTCACGAAAAAGAAGATGAACACCTCGATTTATGTATTTCGTCGACCAATTCAACCTACATCCACGGGGTACAATGCAAGAAAATCTACTATGTATCAGCAAGAACTGCAAGAGGAACCGCTCAACTCTCGTCTCTCAATCTCTCAACTTTATATACATAATCAATTTCTCATATTCTCTTCTAAACCATTCAACTCTCTTCTCTCAATTTCTCAACCTCACATAGATAATCAACTTCTCATATTCTCTTCAAAGTCCTCTCCTTACAATCTTATGGACAGATATAGATTTTGAAACCCCCTCCTCTCCTACAATATCTTGAACCTAGTTACGTACTCTGGTAACTCTAGATTACAAGAATGGTGGTTTACTACTTCTTTCTTGATTTTTCTTCAACATTAGAAGACTTCTTATAGGGAAACCAACACACAATCCCTAACCTAACTTTCTAATTGGAATATGCTACAAACTACTTATCATAATGAAACCCAATTTTCTAATAATGATAGACCTCTAATAATATCTAACTCCTATGAAGTTATACAAAAAAATATAAAAATAAAAATCAAATACACGATCTGAATAACAATAGCATCATCATCAATTTATCCAAATTTAGATGCCTATATTTTGTCAAGGAATGGCAGTTGCATAAATAAGTGGCCACCGCCCTTTATTCTTTTACTAACAAGTTCGAATCAAGGGAAAATTGCTTTAAGGCCCCAAAAATAGAAAAACAATGTGGCCTAGCCCCCTGTACTTTTAATGTTTGGTATAAACCCAAAATACACCCCAAAACTTCATTTCAGCCCCTCCAGCTCACTCAATTATCAGAATCCCGAATCTACCCTTCCCGCCCACTCCGTGCGTTGGTAACAGTGCCGCCCACTCCGCTACTATCGAGGCGCTCTCTCTCTCTCCTCTCTCCCTCCCGCACTCTGTCTCTGGCCATCACTCCGGCGAAAAACCAAAATCCGCTTCTAGGGTTAGGTCGAAACGGGATCGAAGATGGGAAAAAAATCGGCGAACGAATTCGAAGTTGTTCACCATCCTCCGCCGCCGTTGCAACGTCAGGAGCATGCACCAACGAACGACGAGCGAGAAGACTCGCCGTCGCCTTCCAAGACCGACGAAGATCCTCCCTTGCCTTCCAAGACCGACGAAGACCCCCCCTTTGCCATCTGAGACCGACCGTGGTACCGATTCTCTCACAT
>BQKN01065641.1:512408-535779 GCA_022839385.1 Asparagus kiusianus | reverse complement strand
CTTCAAATCTTTATAAGCTTAATGAAACTTAAAACCTTATAGGTTACAAAAGTTACACTCATATACATCCACTTATATCTTAATGCACTTATATATCCTAATGTTTTCTAAAGTTGCATGTTTGTACTTATGTACACAAGAATACTCTTCATAATTTTCCTATGTGAGTGTCATGGTATAATTTTAGGGCAATTCTATATTTTCTACTCCTTCCAAAATATTTTATTAACTTGTAATTGTCTATTAATATAGTATCATGCATTATTAATAATTAATATGAGAGTTTTACAATAATATTGGAAGTTTTAGGGCCAAGTTAGACAAAATTAAAGTGGCATGTAATATGATTAATTAATACTGATAATTAATTTAGTTAATTTATGATTAGAATATAATATAAAAAATAGGGGCAATATAGTCCATGAAAAGTTTTTCCACAACTCCCTCTTTTAAAGGGAGTATGATATGATATGATATGATTGGTAGAAACTAGAAAGAAGCCCCATTCTGCAACTCATTGAACTAGAATTGTCAATGAGCGCGGCTAAAAGGAATACTCATGAATTGATTAAGGCTACATGTTCAATTAACCCCTTTGATTTGAAGTAGTTAGGCGGATATTTCTTGAAGATTTTTTTTTTTTTTTTTTTTTGACTTGTAAAATTTGATTTGTGATACAAAAAACATATATAGATTGATGGTTGCACAAAAGTTAATTAGTATAAAAAATTCACGATTTTTTTGTTATATCATGGAATCTGAAGGCTGAAGAAATTAATTTGCATTTGTTAGGGGGAAGATAAATGGAAAATTGAATATTTGATCATACCATTATTTTAAACTCCTGATGATGAAGAGCATATCTATGCTGTATATTAAGAACAGATCCCTTGGTCATTATGAGCCATAATTTCTGATTTCCAAAAATTTCCTTACATTAGAATATATTAATTGTAAATGCCTTCACACTTCAAAAAGTAAATAAAAATACCTGGCACAGTCGCATTTGACAAAATCAAAGTGAATGTCCTCACACTCAGGAAAAAGAATCACATAGATGCACTTAAAAACCGAAAAAAAACGAAAACAAAAACAAAAACAAAACAAAAAACAAGAAACAAAAATACACTCAAAATTATGTTTATCCACTTCCTCGACAATTTGATTGCAGCATTCCCTCGTGTTATGTATCATGCATGCATCACATGCACTAGAGTACTAGTGTGTATTGCTAATATAGACTACAAGGAATATATATTGGCACTCAATGTGTCAAAATAATCCAATGACCAATTTGAATTTGAGGATCAAAGAGTTCTAGTGACCGACGGGGAAATAAAAGAGAGGTGGAGGGGTTACTTTTATCAATTGTTCAGTGATCACTAAACAAGTGAGCAAGATAGAGATTTTGACCATATAGTGAATGATAGGAACTATAGATATTGTCGTAAAATTAGGATTAGCGAGATTAAAGATGCTCTAAAGAAAATGAAAAGTGGACGAGCCGTAGGACTGTACGATATTCCTATTAAAGTTTGAAAAAGTTTTGGAGATAATAAGCTTAGGATGATTAACTAAACTATTTAATAAGATTATCGAGATGAAAAGAATGTCGGATGAGTAGAGGATTAGTATTTTGGTACCGATATATAATAATAAAGGGGATATACAAAGTCGTTCAAATTATCGAGGTATAAAACTCATGAGTCATACTATGAAACTTTAGGAGAGAGTAATTGAGCAAAGACTAAGAAAAGAGATATGCATATCTAAAAATCAATTTTGTTTTATGCCTGGGAGGTCAACTATGGAACCTATACATATTTTGAGATGGTTGATGGAGAGATATAGAGAGAAGTGAAAGGATCTACATATGATTTTTATCGATCTAGAAAAAGTCTATGATAGAGTACCTAGAGAGATAATATGGCGGGTGTTAGAAAAAACATGTATCTAGTATATATTGATGTGATTAAAGATATGTATGATAGAGTAACAACTAGAATAAGAACTAATGAAGGAGAGACTAAACCATTTCCTATTACCATATGTTTACACCAAGGGTCAGTTTTAAATCCTTATCATTTTGCATTAGTTATGGACCAACTTACTAAGCACATTCAGAATGAAATCTCATGGTTTATGTTATTTGCTGATGATATGGTATTAGTTGATGAAACTAGAAGAGGCATTATTTCTAAAGTAGAAAGATGGAGATAGACTCTTGTGTCTAAGGTTTTAGAATTAGTAGAACAAAAGCAGAATATATAGAATACATTTTTAATAAAAGTAGGAAAGAAAGAGAGTCTGTGGTACATATTAATGGCAAAGAAATACCTAGAACTAATCATTTTCGCTATTTAGGATCTATCATTAGGCATGATGGTGAGATAGAGGATGATGCTGTACATCAAATCAAATAGGGATGATTGAAATGGAGGAGCGTTTCGTGAGTATTATGTGATCGTAGAATACCAATGAAACTAAAGGAAAAATTCTATAGAACGGTTATAAGACCAACTATGCTTTATGTTGGAAATTGTGGTTAACTCTGGAATGAAACAGAGAAATTTTGATGTGCTGTAATTTTAAACTTTTTCAGTTCACTGTTATGCATTTGTGAAATGCTATACTTAAAGCAATATTTAGCCTATTCCGGTGTAAGGATCCCAAGGCCAAACTGCTTCCAGGAACAGCAGTACAGTACTCTAGTGTGTACCAACCCAAAACTGTTAAGATCTCCTTGATCTATAAGATCTTTCGGTTAAAGTAAAAATCTCCTCGATCTTAGAACCTTTCGGTTTCAGGAAAAGTTCTTGTGGACACAGTTTCTACAACAGCAGCACAACAGCAACAACGTCAAGATATCCTCGATCCGACGTTCGTATTTCAAGTTCGCACCAAGAGCTACCCAAGGGGTGCTATTTATAGGCCTCTAAGGCCAGCTCAAGAGTCACCCTCAATTAATGTGGCTGTTACAAATCATAATGGTAACTATGATTATAACAACAATCTATTAAATTAATATAAATACTGTTATAACTGTTGCATGCAGTAACTCCTGAATACAAGGCAATCAATGGACGCGTTACTATGAAAAGTGAGGGTCACGTCTTAGCAAATCAGACAAACATCGTCTGTAGAACGAACCTCATTGATCGGGCAAACCTCATCAAACAGGCGAACCTCGTCAAGTAGGCGAACCTCGTCAAACAAGCGAAGCTTGTCGAATGAGGGAACCTCTTCAAATAGGCGAACCTCGTCGAATGAGGGAATCTCGTCAAATAGGCGAACCTCGTCTGATCTGGTGAATCAGACGAACCTCGTCAATAAGATGAACATCGTAGAACAGGTAGAACCTCATCAACCAATTGACGAACCTTGTCTGATTGCGAGAACGCTAGGGTCACACCCTCGTGGGAATGTGTGGCTCGTCCGCATGCTGCGAAGCAGCCTACAAGGCAACCAACGTGGCGCCAAAGAGCATCACATCACCCTGATGCATCCGTGCGAAGTGCAAAGTACGTCTAATAAAGCACCACTTAGCGCCTTAGCCCGATTAGCCCCCGATCCCCGGCCCATTAGCCCACGACCCACGACCCACGGCCTACTAGAACTTATTAGGGATTAATTAAAATAAAACACTTCTCGGCCAACCTCAATTTGAGGACCTTTTAAAATATCAAAACTTTAACTTTGCACTAGACTACTAAGCTTTTATAAAAAGTACTTGTAGTTAATATATATATAGTTTAAAAACTCATTTTCGAAAGCGGTTTTGATCAAAAAAATCCAATAATCCCCTATAAGTTTTTGAACTAGTGTCGTGTAATGGTGTCGTTGTTTCAATCATTATGCAAGGTAGATGTTGTAAGGACTTAAATCCCCTTTAGACCAACTGAATAAAAGATAGATGCATGGTGTCACAAAGACTTGAACCAGCACATGTATAAAATCCAGCGATCACACAAGATCAAACTCATTTGTGGTAGCTTTTACTTTGAACCACACTTGCCTTTGCTTTTGCCTTGCATGTTTATGTCCCTGTGCATGTCCTAGTTTCTACTAGGGCTCTAGGTATCTTTCCACAATACAGCATAGGAGACGGTCAAATCTCCACCTATGTATAGGTGAGTATTTAGACGTGTTTCCTATCAAACATCCCGCATCTGAAATGCTTTAAACTCATTAAGGCTTAAGAGTCATCCTCTCTCATGATAAGATTCTAGGTGGGTCCTTTAGGCGTGTTTCCTATCTAACACCCGCATTCGAAATGTTTTGAACTTATTAAGGCTTAACAGCCAACCCCTTTATATGATAGGATCATCGGTGAGTCTTTTAGGCATGCTACCTATCTAACATCCCGCATCTGAAATGCTTTGGGCTCATTAAGGCTTGACAGTCATCCTTTTTACCATGATAAGATTTCACTTGTAAATCTTACTTGACTTTTGAACCAATCATCTTGTCATTAGTAGTATAAGCTTTGAACTAATAACTTGATGTAAATGGTAAGTATCTGTAAAACTCACCAAACTTTACAAATCTTACTCGACATTTGAACCAATTATCTTATCATTAGTAGTGTAAGCTTTGAACTAATAACTTGATATAAATGTTAAGTATTTGTAAGATTCACAAAATTTTGAGACTCATTCCAGCAGACGTCCTTCCGACTATGTCCTTTTTTAGACCTTTAGTCAAAGGAATAACTATATTCTCTGAAGACCGGACGTCAATCACATAGATGACTCGTTAGCAAATAAGTTCTCTCAAATAGCTATGCTTCAGACGAATGGTCCGCTTCTTTCCATTGAACAACGAGTTTACTATCACAGCACTCGCCGCCTGATTATCACAATAAATAGTAATTGTGCCTTGTAATTTTGTCAATGGAAGGTCTTGGAGAATACAACTAAGCCACTATATTTCATCTCTTGCAGCACAGAGTACGAAGAACTCAGATTCCATAGATGACTGTGCAATCATAGTTTTCTTCTTAGATTTCCACATGATAGCAGCTTCACACATGGTGAAGACAAAACCTTCGGTAGATTTGCATTCATCTGGTTATGAGCACTATGCTCGCATCTGAATAGCCTTCGATTATAGCCGCATATCCAGTGTATAATAAGCCCAGACCTGTAGTTCCTTTTAAGTATCTTATCAATCTCTGGACAGCATCCCAATAAAGCTTTTCAGAATTACTTATGAACCTACTAAGCATTCCTCAGCGAATGCTATATCTGGTCTCATGTAGCTCGTCGCGTACATAAGACTCCTAATGATCTTTGAGTATCTTAGCTGTTCTACTGGCTTTTTAGTGCTCGGTCGAAGCTTCTTGTTGTAATCATACGGCACTGACAGTTCTGGCAGGTTGTTGTAGCCATACTTTCTTAACATTCTCTCGACATAATGAGATTAGAACAATCTAATACCCTCTTTAGAGTATACAATTTTGATTCGAAGAATCACGTCCGTAGTTCCAAGGTCCTTCATGCTAAACTGTACTGATAGAAATTTCTTGGTAGATGTTACTATCTCCAAATCACTCCCAATAGTGAGCATATCATTTATATAAGGGAAGATAACAACCACCTTCCTTCAGCGATCTTGATGTATAGGCACTTTTCAGACTCACTGACTTGATACCCATTATTGTGAACAACACCATCGTACTTCTCATGCTAGAGTTTCGATGTCTGCTTAAGTCTATATAGAGACTTATTAAGTTTACATACTTTACCAGCCGAAGCATCAAGTCCCTCTGGTTTCTCTATGTAGATCTCTTCTGTGAGGTCTCCATTGAGAAAGGCAGTCTTCACATCCATCTGATGTATGACAAACCTTTTTATCGCCACCCATGCGATAAGCGCTCTGATGGTAGTGATCCTGCAAACCGGTGCACAGATATCAAAGAAATTTATTCCTTCTCTCTGAGAGAATCCTTTCGCCATCAGTCTTGCTTTGTACTTCTCAATAGTACCATCAAGACGAAGCTTCTTCGTAAAGATCCACTTGTAACTGATAGGCCTAACACCTTTAGGTACATCCACCAGCTCCTATGTGTGATTTTGGATCAATGAATCCATCTCATCATCTATAGCTTTTTTCACAGGAGAACATCTATTGACTACATTGCTTCTTGGAAAGTTGTGGGTCTCTTTCCACATTATAGGTGATGAAGTCATCTCCAAAATCTTTTTGTCTTCTGACATGCTTGGAAGGTAGTTCGGTAACTCCTTCATCATTGACATTTTCAGTTTCTCATAAAACGGGCTCCTCTGGTGCATCTGACGTACTATCATTCCCTGCTATATCTTTGAATAATAAGCATTTATCTTTGATAAACTTATCTTCAAAGAATTCTGCTTTCTAAGCTTTAATGATGGAGTTGGTTCCAAGGTCCAAGAACCTGCAAGTGTCACTACCTTCAGCAAAGCCAAGAAACACATATTTGTTTGCCTTTGGTTTGAGCTTAGGCCTTCTGGTATCTAGAACTCGAACATAGATGAGACACCTCCACACTTTGAGACTATCCAAAGGATCTGGATATCCTATCCATAACTGATGAGGAGTACTATCAGTTTTAGAATAAAGTACTCTGTTCAGAATTCAGTTAGCCATTAGAAAAACCTCTCCCCAATAGCAGCTAGGTAGACCAGATGTGATTAGCATGGAATTCATCATCTCGGTCAATGTGTGATTCTTCCTTTCTGCAATTCCATTAGATTGTGAAGAATACGGAGTCGAAGTTTCAGCAATGATTCCATGCTCCTTAAAATATACTTCCAACTCCTTAGATCAGTACTCTCCTCCTCTATTGCTCCTGAGTCTTTTCACCTGAAGTCCAAGCTGCTTCTCCACACGAGTCCGAAACTCAATAAACTTGCTGAAGGCTTCATCTTTAGAGTTTAGCAAGTAGATGAATGTGGCAGAAGCGAGAATGATCATCAATGAAGGTGATAAAATACTTCATGCCGCCTCGAGTAACGAAGCTCTTGAAATCACAAGTATCCAAGTGAATCAGATCTAATAGGTTGGTGCTCCTTGTGACACTTGGAAAGGGCTTCATATCAGCTTAGCTTGCACGCAGAATTCACACTTCTCAGGTTTGTTACCCCCATATTTTAGAAGTAATCCTAATTTCTCCATGCTAGACAACTTTCTATATTTTACATGTCCTTGCCTATTGTAATACAGAGGACTAAGCAGAAGAGGATACTTTATTTTCAAATGAGTTGTGTACAATAGTACTGATCTTATACATGCCATCAGTATGATATGCATTATCAAAATACATTTTCTTAAATGAAAACATAACCTTTCCTCCTTCAAAATCTAGCCTCATACCAGCGTCACACAGCAGGCTTCCAGAAACTAAGTTTTTGGCAATTGAGGTAACATGTTTCACATCCTTCAATGTGAGAGTCTTTCCTAAAAAAAGAATCAACACCACATTCCTAGTTCTAAGAACAGGAACCACAGAACGATTAGTCATTGATACGTTCCCTTTGATAGCTACATAAAAAGAGAACAAATCGTTGTTGGAGCAGACATAACAGGTAGCGTCTGTATCTAACCACTAATCAGATACGTTGTTGGGAGTTGTCACTTGGAAGAACATAGCCACACAATTGTCAACTTGATTAACATTGTATGTTGTTCCCTTCTTTGATGCTTTGCAGTCCTTGGCAAAATGTCCTAGCTTCCCACAGTTGAAGCGTTTATCGCTCTTCTTAAAATCTTTCTTTTGAACATTTAGATTATTCAGGTTTTGATTCTTCTTTTTGTTAAATGACTTATTTATCTTCTTGGATGAAGAACTAGTACCCTTCTCAGAGTTAGCAGCCACCATGTTAGCAAACGTCTTTTGCTTAGCAAGGATCTCATCTTTCGTGCGAGTCCGAAACTCGTGCTCGATACAAATAAACCTCTTCAAATCAGACAGAGTCACCTATTTTTTCCTTCTTTAAATGTCGGTGGAGAATGACATCTAAGATGGAGGAAGCTTGTTGATAATTGCATCAAGAAATGAATGTTTGACAAAAATTAATATTTTCATCATTCAGCTTCATAACAAGCTTTTCAAGCTCTTTGACTTGAGGCAAAACCTCATTGTCATCTTCAAATTTGAAGTCCAGAAACTTGTCAATGAGGTGAGACTTGGACAGTTTCTCCTCATCCTTGTATTCGTCCTCCAGAGTATTTCAAATTTCTTTTGCAGAGGGCTTGTTGGTGTAAGCATTTGCTAGATGATCAGCCAGGCATTTCAGGAGATAATTGTTAGTCCCTAATGCCACTAGGAAAGAACCCTAGAGAGGGGTGAATAAGGTTTATGCTAATCAAATCTGATTTAATGCTAATTAAAAATTAATTAACAAATTATCCTAGCAAATGAGATATGCAACAATTATATGTAAGGATAAACACTATAAACAAAGGGTAAAATAAACAAACTACAAATGTGATAGGGCAATAAACACAAAGAGTATAGATAATGGCAATATAAAATAAATACAAAAGTAAATGCGTTAATGACAAACTCAAACACAAGTAAATAATCACGGAGTTCTGACTTTCCACCCTACGTCTCCGCTCCCCACTCCTAGGGAGAAATTCGCTATCACACCTGGTTTTTGACGCTCATCCAAAAACGTTTGCACCTCACACTCGGTTTTCTAGCTCACCAAAAACTTTATAGTCAGCACTCTTGTAATCATACTCTATACCCTCTAAGTGTTGGTCTCTATCCTGTGTCTCCCTCAAGTGCTCGGATTTACAACCTCTCCCTAGACTTTACTACTGATGCCACTCCTCTTGGGACGATCCCGTCTCTCACCACACACTCCTCTCGGTGTACAAGTATATTACAAAGTGTATCCTCACAATGAAGGCTCAATATAATAATTTATTCTCTGATATGGATGAGAACACAATGAAAGCTCACTCTCTTAGTCACAAACCCACAACCCCAAATTATACTATGTAAGCAAATGCAATAAGCTCAATAGGTTATGTGTGAACAAAGAGTATAATCAAAACAAATCTAAACTTAAATAAATTATAGCTTATAGAAATAAAACTCAAACAATATAAAAGCCAGATAAGAGTTTAGAAAAACTTCTCTAAAATGACAAGAGTAGGAGAGATGAATTAAAGCTCAAACACCAAGAATTGATCTCCACTTCCTCTTATGAAAATATCTTCACAAACCAAATTTTAAACAAACTAACTAAACTTTTAACAATTGTTAAACACATTTAAACTCTTTTTAAAACTCTCTTAGTAGATGAAAATAGTTATGACAATGGGGTATATATAGGGTGGAAGAAACCAGCCCAAGAAAACCCTAAAAACCTATAAAACATTAAAATAAACAAAAAACTAGAAATAGTCATTACTGTACAACGGTCAGATTTATAAGTCGACTTATAAGTCGATATGGTATAAGTCGACTTAACAGTTCACATGAGTCGACTTGCAGAAGAAAAAATCAAACTGAAAAACAGGCCATACGTGAACTTGCGAAATAACATAAGTCGACTTGCTCTAAGTCAACTTGCTATGATACATAAGTCGACATGGCAGAGGCTAAATGCACTTTCTAGAGTAGTTCATAAGTCAGCTTAACAAACCTGATAAGTCGACTTATGAACATGCACAAGGATTGTGCATGTCCAAAAATTAACTTTTAAAGAGCATTTAAAAATAGAAAATAAATTCAAAAAAATATAAAACTTTGAAAAATGTTTATAAACATGATAATAAACATGTTACAAAAAGAATTTTTAGAATTACACTTCCCAACAGTGAAAACTCATCATTTTACAAAACTAATCCAAAACATAAAAATACAAAACACATGTTTTTGTCATTTTGACTTAAACAAACTTTTGAAACTTTATAAAATAATTTTATAGACTTAAGAAAAATGTAAACTATTGTTATGAAGTCTATAAACAATGAATACAATATTTTCACAAAAAATGTATATATTATGCAATCTTTCAAACGACAAATATGATTTCATTAAATTTAAAACTTGTTAAAGATGAAATCATATATATACATATACAAACATGAAACAAAAATGTATTTTCTAATTATATTCATTTGTTTCATATTTAAACTTGAAAACCAAAATATGTATGTATATATATATATATAACCAAAATGTGTATGTATGTATATGATTGAGCTTGAAGTATTTACATATAAGTATAAACCTAAAACTAAATTACCCAAGCTATCTTGATCTTCAATATGGCTCGAGTTGGTAAACTTGGATAAATCTTTAACTTGCATTTTTTATTTGAATTGCATTGCTTCACTCCGATATTCCTCCAACCTCCATTGGATATGATCGTTATGGCACAATTCCATCCAACCTCCAACACATTATTTGCCTAGAATAAATACAAAAATACAAACACTAGACAAACAATATTAGTTATAAATTATTTGTTAAAACTTTATTAAAACAAAAAAGGCTAACAATCTACCATTTTTTGATGATGACAAATAATTTATTATATAAAATATATAAATAAAGCACAATACTCATAAATACACTCATAAATTTACTTGTTTCTCCTCCTTTGGCAACATCAAAAATGAGGAAAACAAAATAATGAAGAGAGCGAAGGCTCCCCCTACCTATAAGAACGGTGAGTATAAAAACAATAAAATAAATATGGATGACTCACCCTATCAAAATGCCTTAAGGAATCTATGAAATGAAGTAATAAGACAAACATGTGAGCAAGCAAGATGAAAACATGCTTAAGTATAACTCATATACAAAAATACAATGAGGACACATATAGATATGTCAATATGAAAAAGTGGCTTAAGTATAACTCATATACAAAAATACAATGAGGACACATATAGATATGTCAATATGAAAAAGTGTATCTCAAATCAAAAATATAAAAACCATATGAAAATAAATTTATGAAAACAAATGAATATAAAACATGAGAATCATAAAAAAGTTTTCAAATGAAAACAAATCACTCAAATGAAATCATAAATCAAGATTTAAATCCCATAAAAATAAATTGATATTAATTTTTGACAAAGAAAAGGCAAGAGAGGCAATCATATCAAGCTCTTAAGCTTGTTTCGACCCATATAAACATATAGCACCCGGTAAACATGATTTGAACATAGATAACCAATAAATCCGAGGGGGGATGCTCAAACACAAACCTCTCATGACAATCAAACCCAAAAGAATGAAAATAAAATCATTTACTTTAAAAATTTAAAACCATGTTTTTCAAAAACCATGAATTAATTAAAAATGAAAATATTAAAAATCTTGGTTTAAAATAATTTTGGCACCCAAGCATTCTTGGTGCCAAAAGATTTAGGGCATGACCCCTATCATTTAAGCTCAAAGCCCTAGGGTTATGATCTTATTTTGGCGCATATAGTACATTGGCACGGTCAAAATAAAAATTGTATAAATGATCTTTCTGATTGCAATAGGTATAATGAAAAGGGTTAAATGATTTGTGATGACCAATTGGTGGTGCACGGGACTCATTTGCAAAAATAGGTTGATCTTTGAAATTCTTTTGCAAACTTGAAACTCTTCTTAAATTAAAAGAAATTTTTACCAAATGACCAAATCTACCATAATAATCACATCTATACATATGGGCATGTTTATGATGAGCATGATGAGCATGTGTATGTGTATGTGCATGTGATGATGAAGAAACTTGATGAGATACATAATGATCATTAGCATTGTTATGTTTGTGTGCATCATAGCAAAATTTAGCTAGATGGCCTTTTCGGCCGTAAATAGAATATTTATAAATTTTACTATATATGTGTGCATAATGAGTGAATGATTTTGACTTATTTGCACTAGACTTGGCACACATATCCACAAACTTCTTATGATTAACAATGTATGTGTTTAAGGTTGAATCTAAATAAGATATGTGATCCCTAACAAGATTTAACTCATCATTTTGCATACAAGCATTGTTATTAGAAGTGGAACATATATAAGTATTTGCAAAAGAAGCAACTTTATTTTTTATATTCTCTACTTCTAACATGGCAATATCTTTTTCATGAGTTATGCTAGCAATGAATGATATCAATTTTTCATTTTCCAAATTTAGCAAGTCATTATTTTCTTTAAGCATAGTACTTTCTTTTGTAATGACATCAAATTTGGACATTAATTCCTCATGATCAGAATTTAATGCGATATGCTTATTTTTTTAATTAATAAAATTATTATGCAACTTAGTGTATACATGCATTAACCTATCATATGTACAAGCGAGTTCATTAATGGATAATTCAATATCGGATTCTGAATCGCTTACCACACTATGGCTATCACCTAGTGGCCGTGTTCACGATAAGGCTCCACATGAACTTGAAGAGGAAGTCACCAAAGCTTATCGGATTACCTCCAAGTTCCCTTTATGCACTTCTATGAATTTCCATAATTTGTAAGCACTATCAAATGAATCAAGCTTGTTAGAAAATAATGAATCAAAGGCATTATGCAAAAATTCTAACAAAAGTTTATTCATTGTAAATATCTTATGATCATTTTTACTCCACTTGGATTTCTCCAAAGTTGGTACAATATAAGCATAATCTAAAATTTCCCATAAATCAAAGTGTCTAGAACTAATAAAAAGCTTAAATCTAGCACACCATTATGCATAGAGGAAATTATCTAAAGGAGGAGCAACATTAATAGCATAACCTAAGGTAGGTACACTGTGCATATCCATAATGTATATATGCAAGCAATATGAAAATGAATCTCAAAATTAGATTAGCACAAAATGAGAACAAGGAACTTTGACTCTAGGCGATTAAGCCTCTAATCAAGAATACCAAGCTCTGATACCAATTGTTAGTCCCTAATGCCATTAGGAAAGAACCCAAGAGGGGAGATGAATAGGGTTTATGCTAATCTAATCCGATTTAATACTAATTAAAAACAAATTAATAAATTATCCTAGTAAACGAGATATGTAAGAATTATATGCAAGGATAAGCACTATAAAAAAGAGTAAAATAAGCAAACTACAAATGTAATAGAACAATAAACACAAAGAGTATAGACAATGGCGATATAAAATAAACACAAAAGTAAATACGCTAATGACAAACTCAAACACAAGCAAATGATCACAGAGTTTGGACCTTTCATCCTATGTCTCGTCGCTCCCCACTCCAGGGGAGAAATCCACTATCACACTGGGTTTTGACGCTTACCCAAAAACGTTTACACCTCACACTCAGTTTTCTAGCTCATCGAAAACTTTACAGTTAACACTCTTTCAATCACACTCTACACCTTCTAAGTATTGGTCTCTAGCCCGTGTCTTCCTTAAGTATTTGGATTTACAACCTCTCCCTAGGCTTTACTACCGACGTCACTTCTCTTGGAACGACCCCGTCTCTCACCACACACTCCTCTCAGTGTACAAGTGTATTACAAAGTGTATCCTCACAATGAAGGCTCAATACAATAATTTGTTCTCTGGTATGGATGAGAACACAATGAAAGCTTACTCTTTAAGTCACAAAGTCACAAACTCACAACCCTAATTTATACTATGTATGCAAATACAATAAGCTCAATAGGTTGTGTGTGAACAAAGAGTATAATTAAAACAAATCTAAACTCAAACAAATTCTAGCTTATGGAATTAAAAATCAAACAATATAAAAAGTTAGATAAGAGTTTAGAAAAACTTCTCTAAAATGACAAGAGTAGGAGAGATGAATTGAAGCTCAAACACCAAGAATTGATCTCCACTTCCTCTTGTGAAAATATCTTCACAAACGAAGCTTTAAACAAACTAAACAAACTTTAAACAATTGTTAAACACACTTAAGCTCTTTTTAAAACTCTCTTGGTAGATGAAAATAGTTATGACAATGGGGTATATATAGGATGGAAGAAACCAGCCAAAGAAAACCCTAAAAACCCATAAAAATATTAAAATAAACAAAAAACTAGAAATAGTCGTTACTGCACAACGGTCAGATTTATAAGTCGACTTAACAGTTCACATGAGTCGACTTGCAGAAGAAAAAATTAAACTGAAAAACAGGCCATAAGTCGACTTGCGAAATGACATAAGTCGACTTGCTCTAAATCGACTTACTATGATATACAAGTCGACTTGGCAGAGGCTACATACACTTTCTAGAGTAGTTCATAAGTCGACTTATCAAACCTGGTAAGTTGACTTATGAACATGCACAGGGACTATGCATGTCCAAAAATTGACTTTTAATGTGCATTTAAAAATAGCAAATAAATCAAAAAAATATAAAACTTTAGGAAATATTTATAAACATGATAATAAATATGTTACAAAAAAAATATTTTAGAATTACACTTCTCAATAGTAAAAACTCATCATTTTGTAAAACTAGTCTAAAACATGAAAATACAAAACACATGTTTTTGTCATTTTGACTTTAACAAACTTTTGAAATTTTATAAAATGATTTTATAAACTTAAGAAAGATATAAACTATTGTTATGAAGTCTATAAATAATGAATACAATATTTTCACAAAAATGTATATATTATGCAATCTTTCAAACGACAAATATGATTTCATTAAATTTAAACTTGTTAAAGATGAAATCATATATATGCATATGCAAACATGAAACAAAAATGTATATATATCCTTACCTAAGGCGCTCCTTCGTAAGGAATGAGGTACTTAATTGATCTTTGATCTCTCTCTAGTATTATCCTTACATGGCTAACTGATCGGGTAAAACTTTGATCTTTTCACTTGAAGAGTTTTTGGTTAGGAGCTGGTCTAGCTGAGTTAGGCTTAACCTTAGAGTTTTTGGTTAGTTATTTGTTTTTGTACTAACAATGCTTTTATAGTTATATTTGTATATATGGTCCTAAAAATGATTTTTGATTAAGAGACTTAAAAATTATTTAAAACAAAGATTTAACATGTTCTTTTTAAAACTTTTAAATTAAATTTCTAAGTTTGACTTGGTTTTGTATTGCTATAATGAAAAAAAAATTCTAAGAGATTTACATTAGAGTTATATATAAAAATATTTTCTTGATTATTAACTAGCTTAATTAGAATGTCTAAATATGTCAAAGAAAATTAGTTATTTACTGACTTTTTTAAATTGGCAAGTTGATTATGTTGGTATATTCACTGTAAACCCTTACGAGACTACAACTCGTCCACTAGGGTAACCTAGGGGTTTAAAGTCTTGTTGTATGCGCTAATTACAACCGCGATTCCTATGAAAGTGAGTTAGGATTTTTATTTTCTTTCTTTGCTAGTGGACTAATAAAAGTTTAGGTGTATGGGTATTTGATAATCACATTTTTATTACAATTTTTTACCCTTATTATCTATTTTACATGAATAAATATACCACTAATAATTATTTTTTATCTTAAATTTCAGGTTAATGAAGAAATAATGAATAAAAGCCCAAAAGTCCCCAGCTTTCTTATTTTGTAACCTTTTATTGAAGCCCAAAATCAAGCTGAGTAGACTATAGAAGCCGAAGAAAATAAAAAATCTAATATGAAAAAAATCATATTCAAGATAGTTGGTCGTAAAGAAACGACGATATCTCCTAATTTGGAAGGCGGAATTTAACATATAATATATAAAAATCACCTATCTCGACGAGACGAAACCATATGTGAAGTTAGAATTTTGATATAATGAGTATTGATACCGATATTGATATAGGTATTGATACACGTATCGATAGGGGTATCGATACCACATGTGCAGTTATGATTCAATAGCTGAAATTGTTTATCTTAGGGCTCAAGTTTAATCCAATGGCTCTCATTCATTGCTGTAGGCTATAAATATGGATAGAAAGGATTGAGGGGGTGAAAATTTTTGTAACTCAATTTGGAGAAGAGGGTTACTCTTAATTGAGAAGACCTTCTAAATTTATAACTTTTGTTACAATTAATAAAAAAATTTACCTCTTTATATTTTTCTTTTCTTCTCTTTTTTGATGATGAATATGAAGATGGAGATGGAGATGAAGATGAAGATCAAGATGGAGGTTTGCTTTCGCCTTGAGCCTAGAACCCTCTTGGGATGTAAATTTCCTTTTTGTTAATATTTTTTTATCTTTTCGCTTTATTTTCTTGTTAAATAGCCAAGATGATAGAATCCTCTTACCTTAGATTTATTTTCATGCTTATAGAGTAGATTTACTTTCATGTCTTTATTTTCTCGCATTTAATTCTTGTAATTTATTTTGTAGTTTAGTTCTTACAATTTATTTTGTAGATTAGATTTTTTTATTCTTTCACTATTCGCCTTGAGGCTAGAACCCTCTCAGAGTTAGTTTTTACTTTTGTTTATTTTTTTATTTTTTTATTCTCCTTGAGGCTAGAACCATCTAGGGAATTGCATTTTCTTTAGATATGGAATTAATTCTTGTAGGAACTCTAGAAATTATATGAAACTAGCCTAATTTCCTTCATAATTTGTAATCATTCTCTTATACATTAAATGTTCATGCTTAGGATATTCAACTAAAAAACTAATTAGCCGAAGGAATTCTAGAATTATTATTTAGTTATTATTCTTTTCATGAGTAATGATTTTACTTAGATGATAATTTAATAGGTTATACTTTTCTTAAGTGGTTTGATAATCTATACTTAATAAATCTAAAGTAGAATATGATAAAAAGAAAATGGTTCATATTTTATAAGTGAGATTAGCTAATGGATTCCATTCTAGATTCCTCATGTCTTTAATTGAATCATTCATCTCTTACTTTCTTAATTTTTTTAATTCTTGATTTTCTCTTATTTGTTTCTTGATTTTATTTCCTTCATCTTTCCTTCTTTTCTTGTTGATTACATTTATTATTTATCATATCCACTCTCAATCACATTTTTTACACACAATCACTCTCACCCTCTCTATCTCTCCATAATCACATCTATCACTCCTAATTGTCACACATAAAACATAAGAATCAATTTAAAATTTCTCCTACAAACACCTTCCTCGTGGGATCGATAACTTTTTATACTATAACTTGATTAGTTGTATACTTGTAACCTTTGGACATCATTTATGCCCCATCATGGATATAGCTGAGATTAACATATTACAACAAACGGATGTGCTATGTGAACAAGGATTAATTAGAAATTAAACAATAAAATTATATCCCAAACATAGTACAAAACGCTACATGTTACAAATACGAATGACACATGTGAACAAAAATTAACATTAAAAGTCAACGCCTAATCCTAGCTGGACAATTGCTTTTGTTGTGGCCCGGTTGATCGCATCTACTACACTTATTTTTCCTCCTAATTCCTTCTCGACCGCCATCCATGGAATTTCTAGTTCGTACGGAATGAGGGCGCCCAGCCAATCTTTTATACAATTTAGGTAATATATGTAGCCCATCTTGTGTCCAATGTTGACTATCATATGGTAGACGAAAACACTCTTTGTACGTTTGTCGATAGTTATAAGTTGAATACTAATTTGCGACGAATTCTTAATGTAAAATCCTCACACCACCCTGTAGATCAGAGCAAGCCGTGACAACATGTGAACAAGGAATCATTTGTAGTTGTGGTACATTGCAAGTGCACGTACACGTGTGATCCACTAGCATATTTACTTTGTACGAGTGACTTTCTCTATGTGATATTCTCTCAATGAGCTCTTATTCATTAAAATTGTATCTTATGACATGAAATGATTGAGCGGAGACAATCCGAGCCGCTAACATTTCTTCAACCTTTAGCGTGAGCTCTGAGAAGATGTTTGTACCAAGTTCTCAACATCGGAGAAAGAAATTATTAAGTTTGTAAAATATTTTAGCAGCTAGTGACTGTATTGGCATACCGTGTGCTCCCCTAAGCACACCATTAAAACTCTCAGAAATGTTTGTAGTCATCATAGAGAACCGTTCCCGTCATCTTCACATAAAGCCCACTTATCAACATTATGTGGTCCCAAACTAGTTTTGATCCATTCATGTGTAGCTCGTGAAATGAACTTAATCCTCTCTCGTATTTGATCATAAACTAATTTTTTTGTTACACATTCGGCTTGCCAAAGAAGATCTTGAACCTTCCTGTTTCCATGCTTCTTCTTGAAGTTGTCCCTAATATGTCGCAAGCAATAGAGATGTTCATGTGGTGATGGGAAATGTTGTTGGAGTGCTCCTTGGAATTCCTTTCATCTTATCATATATGAATGTAATCGACTGCGCCCCCACACTAGGGATATGATATCTAATGCATGTAAAAATACTACGCCCAATTCCTTGTGTTTTCAACATCAACCACTGCAAACGCTAAAGGAAATAATCCACTATCTGCGTTAACTCCAGTTGTAACAAGCAAAATGCCTTTATACTTACCATACAAGTGGGTGACATCAATGCTAAGAAGATGACAACAATATTTGAAACCATCAATACAAGGGCCAAATGCCTAAAAAAACACCTGTCAACCATCGTTCTCCACCATCAACAGGATCTGATGATACTTCATAGACAGTCCCTGGATTTTTTTTTGAGTGCTTCGAGATAATGTGGTAAGATCTCATAAGATTTGTCCCAATCCCTGAATATTTTTATCATCACCTTCCTCTTAGCATTCCAACACTTGTTGTATGATACATCCAAGTTGGTCACTTTATGCACTAAAAATGAATATCTTTTGGCCTTAGATCATGATCCTCCCTTAGATTAGGTAAAATCAATCGATATATAAAAGAAGCGGACGCATGCTTGTTATTCATCTCTAATCGAGGATTGCTACATGTGTGGAGTCTGTTATAAACCGTAATTTTAAATTGCCCACCTACTCTTACACCTAAGCATGAATTAAGCTTCCAAGGACATTTCGCATTATCGTCATGGTGTCCACCATTATCTTCACCTTCGCCATCTTTGTGATAAAAACAAACCATATTATAGCTTGTTGCATTATTTTTTGTTAGCCTAAACTTGACATTATTTTCAATGTCCTACAAATAAAGCGCATGGATCAATTTCTCCTTACTTTTAAATAGATCTTCCTTATTGAATGAGAAGTTCTCGCATTGTGTATCATCAATGATATTAGTGTCGATAGGAATACTTTCCATCATGGAGTTATCAATTCATTCTTTTCCATGAAGTTCATCGAGCGGTGGATCCTCCAACACGACATACTCATTATTAGTATAACATCCGTCAATGTGTTGGTTGTCCCCTTCATCACGATCAATCAAATATGTCATGCTATTAATTTGTAAGCCATCCTTTTCATCACCATCCTCGGATTCGACACTTGCATTATCATCTAGATGGGCCGTGTTAGTATCGATATCAGAAGTGCCCACAAACGAAGGACCGCTCACGTATTGCGACTGTGTCCAACCTTCATCTAGTTACGAAGATAAAAAGCCAACGGAGTCAACTTCAAGGTCCTCCAACATGCGGGAGTATATTCCATCGTGACTCACTGATTTGCCCAAATTTTTCTGATGTTCTTTAATAAATAATTCCACCGAATGTTTCTCGTCGTGTAACACTCCAATAAGACCCATAATTCATTGTTACCTCTGAAGAGTAAAAAATTCAATATCAATATTAGAAACGCCTAATTAGAAACCCATAATTTTAACCATTAAATCTCTTAAATCGATATTAGAAACCCATAAACTTGACATTTTGTTAACTTCACGGTTACAAATTTCGATAATTACCCCCTCTAACTTCATACACACTATTATTTAATTTTTCTTCACAAATTTCATAAATAATTACAAATTTATTTAAAAATCTAATTTTTTACAAGTAATCACCAAGAAATTGTGAGAATATACAAAAAATTTTGAATTAATTTTTTTTAAGATTTTACCTTAATATTGACGATGCCCTAATTTCGGTGAACTCCAGAAGTGACGACGGAGGTGAGGGCTGTCGGTGGGGGGCGGTAGGAGGGGTGGTGACGGGGTCAGTGATGGCACCAGTGAGGGGAGGGGTGAGGTGGTGAGGGGAGGGGTGAGGACCAGGGGTGAGGGGGTCGGGTTCAAAAGAATGAGAGGGGCAAGGAGTAAAATCCTATAAATTTGAATATATTATGATAAATAATAATAAATATGTTATATGGTGATAAATAATATATATTAATGTTTGAGTATGCTATGGATTGATTTGAGATCAATCCAATGTATATATATGAATATGGGAGTAAAATCATGCACGAGATGCACGAGCCTTAATCTGGAAAAATCAACCAGTTAAGAGTATTTATATTTTACACATAGATACATTTCAAATATGGGAAAACCTAAAAGACTGAAGTTGTAGGCCTCTTCAATATATTTCCAAATAATCTTAAATCACCTCATTCCGAGGTCGGACGGGAAAGTTACAGCTAAAATACCGAAGATTATTTTTCCAAACAGACTGATTTGAGTCTTAGTAGTCGACTACTAACATTAGTAGTCGAGTAGTAAGGCCATTAGTTGACTAATAGTAGTATTAGTCGACTAGTCGGGTTGTTTTTAGATTTCTTATAGGTTTCGGGTCGGATTCGTTTTGTTTCGAACCCAATTGTATATATGTGTATATATACTCGTTTTAAAGCTCTTTTTTACCCTCTTTCACGTGAGATTTACACCAGCCACCTTCCTCCTCAAACCCTAACCATAAATTGTGAGTTTTAGGAGAGATCTCAAGGCGTTTGTCGAGAGAAAGGCAAGTCTTTGTAGTTTTTGGTGAGGAGAAGGTCTTGCAAACGTGTTCAGGAGTTGCAACACGTAATTGAGGCAAGATCATCTTCCTCCAAACTCTTCTTTTAGAAAAGATTAAATTTTTAATGGTTAAAGTGATGTTTTTCATGTTAAAGTTTAACCCGACATGATAAAGTTTAGATTTTTAATGATAAATATTTAACCCATGATAGATCTGTAAAAATTATTTGTTGTTTATAATAGTAATATGATCATGGTCATTAGGGTTGTTCATAATTATGTTTTAAATTTATAAATCATGTTCTAATCATGCTAAAACCCTAGTTTTGTCTTTTATTTAAGATTTTATGATAAATAACTATGCTTAACCCTAGGTTTATGAAACGTAAGTCATATAGACATGCTTAAATGAATTTTTCCTCTGTTCATGAGTAGTTTTTATCATGTGTTGATAATTATGTTGTTTAATTAAGAGTTAATTGAGGAAATTGATTAAATAGGATGCTAAACCCTATTTTGAAAGGTTTAAAAATTTTGTATTATGATTTAGATAATCTTTGTTTCATGCGTCAAGTATAAGGTTTCGTTTTAGCTTCATGATATGTGCAATTGACAAATAAGTAATGTTCGTGCATGAAAGAATGCATGTTTTGACAGGATAGTCGACTACTAAGCTTAGTAGTCGGCTATTTATGTCCAGTTTAATTTCTAGAAACTTGATTATTGTAGGGTAGTCGACTAATGTCCTTAATAGTCGAGTACTAATGTTGATACATGCCTTTACAGAGTCTGGATAAACTCAGTGTAATCGACTACTAAGCTTAGTAGTCGACTACTAAGACAAATTTTTCTTAGTGTTAAGTTGCACTATTTTGAGATGCGATCGTGGGGTTTGAGTCGCATGATAGTTTATGTACGGGCATGATGGTACATGAATGGTGTCGTAGTACACACATGAGTATCCCAAAGGGAATTTTTACAAGTGTTGAATTGATTACACTTGAGTTAGAGATTGATTATGCACTTGTTGGATATCGTTGATGAGCTTAGCTCGGTACTATACGAGATAGTGCATTGATATACCAAATATATATAGTTTATATACGAGATGGACATCGTTGATGAGTTCAGTTCAGTACTACGTGTGGTAGTGCATCGATATTCCATTTGTACAGGCCATTGAGTCGGGTTTGCATGCTTTGTTTAGCAGTCTGTCTGATAAGGCTTGTGAGCAGTCTTTTAGGCTACCTATATGATAAGATGTCCTGTACTCATGTTATACACTAAAATTGCGATGAGACTAATGAGCCGTGTACACTGTTTAGGATACCTACAGGGTAGTTCGTTGCACATGTTAATGCGATGAAATCAAAATCTTGTAAGGATTTGTATTGAGATGATTATTGATAGCCTGAGTCTTTGGCAGATGCTAGTTATGTATATGACTCATTACTAAGATATATGACTAGGATACTTTGTCTTTGAAAGTACATAGGATTATATGCTGATATTTATCTTATCTTCCCAGTGATAGTGGAAGATATTATAAATACAATATTATGAATGTCGTTACTTTATGTATTGCTTAATTTTATTCTTAGATTGGGATTAATGATTAGTGAGTTACAAATTGAGACATATGGTATATACATGAGGATTTTTTATTTGGATTATTTCGTTCGACGTACCAGTCTCATGTTATGAGTTTCTAATTATTAATTTCATTTAGATTATTTATCTCTAGTTCGGTGTTAATGTTTAGGTACCTATAATTTGAGACATATGATATATATATATATGAGAGTTTTCTTATTTGGATTATTTCACTCGACGTACTATGTCTCGCATTGTAGGTGTCTAAATATTAATTCTATTAAATACGGGGAAATAATCTAGGTAGACTATGCTTAATAGATAGAACTTCCAATTCTTCTAGCAGCCCTTCCCCTGGGCACAGATGGAGGTGATCTTGCTATAGTTCTCTGATACTCTTGTTGTTATTTTTTTGTTGTTTTAAATTTCTTTTTCAGGTAGCACACAGTTCCGGAGAGCCGCAGGATGACGGAGTTCTACCATAGTCGTCGTCATACATTTTGGTAGTTGAGACTCTACTATAGTTTTATGTTCTTATTCAGATATTAGAATTTTATTTTCATATTGTAAAGGTAGTGTGTCTTAGTATGATTTTCAGTTGATTCATGTTGAGACACTTTTATTATTCCAGATATCAGATGTATTTTAGTTGAGAGATGATTTTTATTTATGAGATATTTCTTTCTATATTATGTCTATTGTTTTTACTTCCTTATTTTGCCTATTTTGTACCTGCACTTATATTTGATTCCACTAGAGGATATTACTATGATTGGTGAAATGTGTTATTTCATAGTGTGAGTGCATGGTAGGTTTGACATCTCTTGGTTCACCTTGGACTGCAGCCATGTGTGAAAATAGGAGCATTACAGTTAGTATCAGAGCTTTAGTTTCAGCATCCTTAGGATCATCCTGTGGCAAGTCGTGGAGCTAGAATAGAGTTTCTTAGGATTCATGTATAGAGTCCACTAGGAATTCCTAGAATGAGTGAGGACGTTATATACGTATATTTTTTAAA
>BQKN01065641.1:500161-512008 GCA_022839385.1 Asparagus kiusianus | reverse complement strand
TGTGTGTGTGTGTGTGTGTGTGTGTGTGTGTGTGTTTGCGATCTTATTTATTGTGTCTAATAAACTCTCCTTCTGATAATATAAATGTCGAGACGAGGATGTGGTTGAGGTAGAACTCGTACCCGGAGAGCTGGACAAGCAGAGCCCGAGCCGTAGCAGGCTCCATAGTATCTGATCGACTTTATGATGTCGTTTGCAATAAGATTTTCCAGCACTCGAGGAGTGAGTGGTGAACCAAATTCCACCAGTTGCACCACCACCTGAAGTTCCACCACCAGTCGTACCAGTTGTGCCTATTGAAAAGGTAATACTGACGATTACACCATCGCCACATCCAGATATTAATAGAGCTGCAGAGCAGGAAACTTAGCTCGGTAAGATTGAGGAAGATATTAGAAGCTGAGAGCACCAGAATTTTAAGACACATCGGATTTAGTTGAAGCCTATAAATAGAAGGAATATGTAGGAAATATTATTTTTGATAGGCTTAACACCGACTCAGTGCAGGAGGATAGCACCGACTTTAGTTTCAGTCGAAGCAACGAATGTCACTTACTTGGAGGATTTCACCTACTTTTTTTTAACGAACAGTATGTACCAGTAATGATAAGGACCGGGAAAGAGTTAGAGCTAGCTCGATTGGAGCAATGAGACATACCTGTAGTTAATCATGAATCAGGATGACATGGTGACAATGGCAATGGTAAGAGACCTTTTGCAGGGCCTGGAGGACCTCAATAGCGGGGTAGGAATTTTCACCACCATCAGCAGAATCTTCTAAGAAGGGGTCACAGCAATGATTCGAGAGTGACGTAGCAACGCAGGATTTAGGGTGCATGTTACAACTGTAACAAAATCGGACATAGGGCAAAGGATTGTCGCAGTACGCCAGCAGGAGGCCAATAGGGCAGAGGCTAGGGCCAGCAGTAGGGCGAGGACATGGTTAGCAGCAGAACCATGGTCAGGGTCAGTAGTGTTAGGGTCGCGGTTACGACCGGCAGTAGAGGATTGAAGTGCCACCGACCGTTCCGAGGATTTAGGGGCCAGTAGGCCAGATTCGTATTATCCAGGAGATTCTTGAGGGACAAGTAGTCACATAGATTTCACCACTACCAGCACAACAGTTACTAGCTATCGACATAGTTTATGCAATCGTACCGCGTGATCACGGTGCAAGAGAAGCCATAATGGAAGGTACTTTCTTAGTAAATTTCTTCCCAGCTCGAATCTTGTTCGACTCAGGAGCTTCGTATTCTTTTATCTCCCATACCTTTATGGATATGCTCCAGTTGGTCATACATCCTTTAGATATACCGTTATTCGTCTCTACTCCTTTAGGGGAGGTATCCCTATTAGAGAGTGTCTGTAAGAGATGTGTTATCAATCTAGATGAGTCCGAGTTTATCATTGATTTGATCGCTTTGCGGATGTCGTTTTCGACATCATTCTCGGTATAGATTGGCTATCATCCTACCATGTCAATATCGGCTGTTTTGCTAAAACAGTTAGTTTACGGGCGTCCGATAGGTCTGAGTTGATCGCAGCGACCTCTCAGGACAACCAGTTTGCGGAGTTATTCTTGGCGTACATTGAGGAGGTGATGATGAGGGATCGGAGTGATGATTTGTATGAGACTAAAGTTGTCTAAGATTATCAAGATGTCTTTCATGACATACCTAGATTACCTCCTATTAGAGAGGTTGAGTTCTACATCGAGTTGCAGCCAGGCACAACACTAATATCTCGAGCACCTTATCGTATGACATCTTCTGTGGTGAGGGAGCTACAGACTCAGTTAGAGAAGTTATTATCTCAGTGTTTTATTCGCCAAAGTTATTCTCCATAGGGGAGTGCCTATTCTTTTCGTAAAGAAGAAGGATAACAGTATGCGCCTTTGTATAGATTATCGTGAGTTGAACAAGATCACTATCCGGAATAGGTATCCACTACCGAGGATTGATGACTTGTTCGACCAGCTTCAGGGAACGCAACATTTTTTGAAGATTGATCTTCGTTCTGGCTATCATTAGTTGTAAGTTTGGAAGATGGATATTCCTAAAACCGCCTTTTTGAATCGATATGGCTCCTTCAAGTTCCTTATCATGTCATTTGCGCTGACCAATGCACTCGCGACATTCATGGATTTAATGAACCAGGTTTTCCATTCATACTTGGACCAGTTCATGATCGTTTTTATCGATGACATCCTTATATATTTGAGATCGAAGGCAGAGCACAAGCAGCATCTTCGTTTGGCATTGCGGACTTTGCGTGAGCATCTGTTATACGCCAAGTTTAGCAAATGTGAGTTTTGGCTATCTGATGTTAGATTTTTAGGCCACGTCATCAGCAGAGAGGGTGTAGCAGTAGATCCAGCTAAGGTTGTAGTAGTACTTGATTGGGAGTCACCGAAGACCGTTACAGAGATTCTTAGTTTCTTGGGTTTGGCTGGCTATTACAGAAAGTTTATTCAAGACTTCTAGAAAATTGCAACGTCACTTACGCATCTTACAAAGAAGAGTGTACCATTTGTTTGGGGTACGGAGTGCCAAGAGGCCTTTGAGACTTTGAAGGCTAAGTTAATTACATCGCCAATATTAACTATTCCGAGTAGTGATAAGACCTTTGTCGTCTATACAGATGCATCATTAGTGGGTCTAGGAGGTGTTTTGATGCAAACCCAGAGAGTAGTGGCTTATATCTCACGGCAGTTGAGGACGCGTGAGTAGAACTATCCCATGTATGACTTGGAGATAGCAGCAGTGCTCTTTGTACTAAAGACATGGAGACATTACCTGTATGGAGTACAGTTCGAGATTTTTACTGACCACCAGAGTTTGAAGTATCTTTTTTCTCAGAAGGAACTCAATGAAAGGCAGCAACGATGGGTCGAGTTCATTAAGGATTATGAGTTCACGATTCAGTACCATCTAGGAAGGTGAATGTCGTACCAGACTCATTGAGCATGAAGCATCATCATATGGTTGCAGCTTTGAGGTGCTCGTTGTATCGAGATCTTCACACCCTTAGTCAGTTTGACTTTAGACTGGAGATCAACGGGAGTAGCGTATTTTTGGGAGCTTTGTTAGTACATCTATCTTGGAGTGATAGAGTGGTCATAGCTCACTAATGGACTCTTGGATTCAAACCCAAAAGGAGGAGATTTCCAAAGAGCCAAAGGTTGATTGGACCGTTAGAGCAGATGAAGGTCTTCGAATGAAGGGCCGATTAGTGATGCCAAGTAGTCCACAGTTGAAGTAAACTTACTTGATGAGGCACATCATACCAGGTACACAGTACATCTAGACACAACAAAAATACACAAGGACCTGAAGAGATACTTTTCGTGGAGCGGCATGCGTAGGAAGATTGCCGAGTATGTGGCTAAGTGCTTTACCTGCCAACAAGTGAAGGCAGAACACCAGAGACTAGCAAGAACCCTACAGTCTTTACCTATTACGGAGTGGAAATAGGTAGATATTTCCTTAGACTTCATTGTAGGATTGCCAAGATTGAAGAAGGGGAATGATTCAGTTTGGGTGATAGTTGATCGGTTGACGAAGTCAACACATTTTATACCAGTAAAGACAACCTATACCACGGAGACTTATGCGAGAATATTCATCCAGGGGATCGTGAGATTGTACGGAGTCCCAGAGATGATAGTATCAGATCGAGGCTCAGTTTTTACTTCGCATTTATAGAGGAGTTTTTAGAATTCCTTTGGTAGTAAATAGTTATACTTCAGTGTTTTCCACCCGCAGACAGATGAGCAAATGGAAAGAGTGAACCAGGTATTAGAGGACATGTTATGGGCATGTGTCATAGATTTTTAGGGTAGTTGGGAGGACCACATCTTATTAATTGAATTTGCTTATAATAATAGTTATCAAGCGACTATTGGGATGGCACCGTATGAAGCATTGTACGGGAGGCCTTACAGATCGCCTATTTGTTGGGCAGAACCGAAGGACAACCTATTACTTGGATCAGAGCTTATGATACAGATTACAGAGAAGGTTGCAGTGACTCAAGAGCGCATCCTTACAGCACAGAGTTGCTAGAAGAGTTATACAAAATAGAGGCGACGACCATTAGAGTTCCAGGTTAAGGACTATATTTTATTGAAAGTATCGCCTATGAAAGGAATTCAGTAATTTGGGAGACGAGGAAAGCTAGTCCTGAGATATATTGGTCTATTCAGGATTGTTGAGCGTATTGGAGCCGTTTCGTATTGGCTAGATCTTCCAGCATCGATGTCGAGCATACACGATGTCTTCCATGTTTCGATGTTTAAAAAGCATCTACACGACGAGGAGTAGCAGCGAGTGTTAGACGCGCTAGAGATTGAGATTCATGATAATTTGACCACTATTGAAATTCATGTTTGTATTCTTGCCAAGGAGGATAAGAAGCTTAGAAATAAAATAATACCCTAAGTTAAAGTTCAATGGAACGGGAAAGGAGTTGGGAAGGCTTCTTGGGGGTAGCGATGAGGATATGCATCGTAATGACCCACATCTATTTGAACAAGTAAATTGTTTGACTATGATCTGCTTGTGTTTATGATTATCTATATTCTCATATCTATACTTAACGCTAGAATGGTGATATTAGCACTTAGCTCCTAATTATTCGGAACACATTGTATATATATATGGGGTTCATTGTTTGGATTTTTCGCCCGACGTACTAGTTCCGCTTAGTTAGGGGTTAAGTGAGACCATTTACATTCTAGACTGTTAGATATAGATATCAAGGAGGATTATGAGGGAGAGCAAAGATGTTATACGTCGTGACTAACCACACCTGTTTGAGCAGGTAAATTGATTGATTTTTTGACGCCCCTGGGTTCACACAAGGCTGCAGTCCAAGGTGAAATCAAGAATGTCAAACCTGCCTTGCACCACACCGTGCAATAACATGTTTTACCATCATAATTAACATCTATCTAGTAGAGACAACAATAGGTGTAGGTACAAAAGCAAGCAGGAGATAATACAAGGAATAACTGAAGAAATGATAGTGACCACATTAATATCTCATCATCCAACAAATGGAAATACATAGTCAATGTCTGAACAAATAAACTGGAGTTCTCACAATATTCAAATGCAGAAAGTCTGAGCAAAGGAAAATAAGGCACACCGCCTTTACAACATCTATGATATAGTCCTCAAATGACTAACAAAAATCTAAAGTGGAGCTCCAAATAAAACATAGCTAAAAATAAGCAACTGGACACTAAAGTGTGTCTCCCTCAACCTGCGACTCTCTGGGCTCCTGGCTCGTTACCTAAAATGGGGAAGGACAACGAGCGTCAAAGCGCTAGCGAGTAACATCACAACCAACCCCAAGGGAACAGGGCTCGTTGTATAAGAAAAATACAGATAATACTTAATAGATATAAAATCATTGATCTTACTAAAGAGGATTTTAGTATTTAGAAATTTACAATACGAGAATAGGTACGTCGAGCGAAATAATCCAAACAAGGGAACCCTCATGTATATACCTTATATCTCAAGTTGTAAACCCCCAACCACCAAACCCGAGGTTCTAGTATAGGAACAAAAATAAAAGAAATACAACTAATCTCAGAACACAAGTACAGTGCCATGTCATAGCTTACATGAATGTCATGTTATAGCTTACATGAATGTCATGTTATAGTTTACATGAATATCATGTCAAAATCTACATAAGTGTCATGTCATGGGCTTCTGTGAGAAGGTCATATGCAGGGTTAAGAACTATGTCCGAAACAGGAACTATATACTGTAGTTTCCAAACTCATGGAATGAGTGGCAAATGTCCAACACGCTGACTGAAATGGATTATAGTCCAACACGAGGACTTCTATGGATTATAATCCAACACGAGGACTGTGAAATGGTGAAAATATCGCTGAGATACATAGTAAAATCTACTTATATCAATTCACACGCAAATCAGTGTGTATATCCCCAACTGGTACCCTCAGATCATCTATCATGCATGGATACATGACAAGACTAAAAACTAGAGTCAAATAATAGGCAAAATCCTTGAACATGAATAAAACATACAGAAAAGGAATTTTGCTCCAGACTGTGCGGCGGTCGACCACCCCGGTCGACCGCACTCAGCGGTCGACCGCGCAGAGCGTCGCGGTCGACCGTAACGGTTCTGCGGTCGATCGCATCCCTTCAGCGCGCCCAGCGGTCGACCGCAGAGATGACAGAAGCCCAAATCTAGGTTTCTATCTGCTCAAAACCTGAAACAAAATTTGATTTTTTATGACAAATAAAAGTTCTAACTTCTCTAAAATCATACAGTAGAAGAACATTGCATTTCTAAGCATGTAAACCATATACCCAAAGTTCTAAATACAAGGGAAACATGTAAAAAAAACATTTTGATAACAGTAAAATGATTTAACTCTTTGTTTAAGCAATTTCAGATCTAGATCTTCGTTGAACAGAAAATTTGTGAACTTTTATAAACTGAAACATTTGATTCTTGTAATCCATATCATAGAGAACTCAATTTCATACGAAAATACCTTTTGGGCTTATCAAAACTCATGAAAAAAAATCAAAAGAAAAATCATAGAAAATATGGGTGAGGGATTGGGCGAGATGATACTCGCCTCAGGTGCTGCCGAATCTCCTGTAGATGATGTCCTTCAACCTGAACTACGAAATCCCACTGTAAACCTCTTCAAAAATTCCCAAAAAACGCCAACCGCTGCTAGGGTTTAGAGAGGAGAGAGAAGTGGGCTAGGGTTTTGGATCTCAGGTGAAGAGAGGCTCTTTTGGGTTGATTAGTATATGTACTAGTCCCATAACCCAGAAAAAGGTCTCTGTCCGTTGCGCGGTCGACCGTCGTGGTCGGCCGCACAACAGGAAAATCAAATCCTGTTGTCTGCTAGACTATCTATTGATTTCTCTCACATATAACCACCTGTTTGGTTCCCAAACACTGATAAACATATACAATAGATATATATATGATTATTTATCACAAAAGATATATTTATTACTATTAATTCACACATTTTCATTATAAAAAATTTCGGGGTTTTACATTCTCCCCCCCCCTAAAAGAATTTCGTCCTCGAAATTCGGAAATCATACGCATCTCGCAATATGAACTTCTAGATGAACATATATAATTATTTATATCTAGCGATCTAGAATGGTAATACTCCCGCTCGAACCCTAATCTAGTGGAATTAGTACATCGGGTGAAAAATCCAATCAAGGAACCCCCCATATATATATCATGTGTTCCGAAAGATTAAGAATTAAGCATGAATATTCTCATTCTAGTGTTAAATGTAAATATAACCAAAAATATAAACATCATACAAGATACACATTATAAAAAATTTAATTTACCTGTTCGAACAGGTGTGGGTAGTCACGGCACAAATCCCCTTCACGCTCCCAAGAAATCTCCTCAATGCCTCCTCGGTTCCACTGAACTTTCACCAAGGGAATTACCTTGTTTCTAAGCCTCTTGTCCTCTCGAGCAAGAATACGAACCGGAATCTCAATAGTAGTCAAATCTTCCTGAAGCTCGATCTCTGGTGCATTCAATACTCGCTACTGCTCCTCATCATGCAAGTGTTTCTTGAGCATAGAAACATGAAACACATTGTGTATACTAGACATCGATCCCAGAAGATCTAGTCTGTATGACACAGCTCCAATGCGCTCTAAAACCTGAAATGGTCCAATATATCTCGGCGCAAGCTTCCCTTGTCGTCCAAACCACTGCACGCCTTTCATAGGCGACACCTTCAGCATAACTGAGTCTCCAACCTGAAACTCCAAGGGTCTTCGCCTCTTAACTGCATAACTCTTCTGCCGACTCTGAGCGGCTAAAATCCGTTCCCTGATCAATGCTACCTTCTCGGTAGTCTGCCTCACTAGCTCTGGCCCAAGCATCAAGCTGTCCTCTGGCTCTGCCCAACATATCGGCGATCTACAGGGCCTCCCGTACAATGCCTCATGTGGAGCCATACCGATCGTCGCCTGATAACTGTTGTTATAAGCGAATTCTACCAATGGAATATGATCCTCCCAGCTACCTTGGAAGTCAATGACACATGCCCGCAACATGTCCTCCAATACCTGATTCACCCTCTCCGTCTGACCATCCGTCTGCGGGTGGAATACACTGCTATAAGATAGTCTGCTGCCAAATGAGTCCTGGAAACTCCTCTAAAAATGTGAAGTGAAAACCGATCCTCGATCCGACACGATCGTGTCTGGAACTCCGTGAAGTCGAACTATCTCCCGAATGAAGATCCTCGCATAAGCCTCGGTTGTATAAGTGGTCCTCACCGGAATGAAATGTGCTGACTTCGTCAATCGGTGCACTATCACCCACACAGAATCATTCCCCTTCTTCGACTTCGGCAACCCCACTATAAAGTCCATAGAAATATACGCCTACTTCCACTCCGGAATAGGCAAAGGCTGAAGTGTCCCTGCCGGTCTCTGATGCTCTGCCTTCACCTGATGACAGGTAAAACATCTAGCCACATAGTCTGAAATCTCTCTCCGCATACCACTCCACCAGAAACGCCTCTTCAGATCTTTGTATATCTTGGTAGTCCCTGGATGTACTGTGTACCGAGTACGGTACGCCTCATCAAATAACTCCCTCTTCAGCTCTGCACTAGTTGGCATAACCAGTCTACCCTTCATCCGCAATCCTCCATTTGCTCCAACGGTTCAGTCCGCCTTAGGCTCTTTGGAAATCTCCTCCTTACGGATTTGAATCCAAGAGTCTTCCAACTGAGCTCTGACAATCCTGTCAGTCCAAGATGGCTGCACTGACATAGCTCCCAAGAATGCACCGGTACCACTAACCTCAAGTCTGAAGTCAAACTGGCTAAGAGTGATAAGATCCCGATGTAGCGAACACCTCAAAGCCGAAACCCGATGCCGACGCTTCCTGCTTAATGCATCTGCCACGACGTTCGCCTTCCCCGGATGATACTGGATCGCGAACCCGTAGTCCTTAATAAACTCAATTCATCTCCTCTATCTCTGGTTGAGTTCCTTCTAGGAAAAGAGGTACTCCAGACTCTGGTGGTCTGTGAATAACTCAAACTGTACTCCATATAAGTAGTGTCTCCATGACTTTAGTGCAAATACCACCGCTGCTAACTCCAAGTCATGAGTGGGATAGTTCTGCTCATGCACCCTCAACTGCCGTGAGATATAGGCTACTACCCTCTGAGTCTGCATCAATACACCTCCTAAGCCTGCCAATGATGCATCTGTATACACAACGAATGTCCTGTCACTGCTCGGGATAGTCAGAACCGGCGCTGTAGTCAACTTAGACTTCAAAATATCAAAGGCCTTCTGGCACTCCATGCTCCATATGAACTGTACACCCTTCTTCGTAAGGCGTGTAATCGACATCAAAATCTTCGAGAAGTCCTGAATAAAATTCCTGTAATAGCCAGCCAAACCCAAAAAGCTGCGAATCTCTGTCACCGTCTTCGGTGGCTCTCAATCAAGAACTGCTGCGACCTTAGCTGGATCCACTGCTATACCCTCTTGACTGATAACATGGCCAAGAAATCTGACTTCTAAAAGCCAAAACTCACACTTGTTGAACTTAGCATACAACTGGTGATCCTGCAGAGTCTTCAAAGCTACTCGTAGATGCTCCTCGTGTTCTGCCTCTGATCTCAAGTAAATGAGTATATCATCGATGAAAACGATCACAAACTGATCTAAGAAGGGACGGAAAACCCGGTTCATCAAATCCATGAATACCGCGTGTAACAACCGTAAATTTTGATACGTATTTAAATAAATTTTTCTAGTATTTAAAATATTATATTATATTTTATTAATACTTTTCTTAATTTCTGGAATTTTCTGAGTTTTCAAAATAAATAAATAATAAAATATATAGTCTCGTATTTTTAATTCTGCTAAATATTAATTTACGGTTTAGTGATTTTTATAAATAATCATTTGGTGATTGATATTATTAATGACCTTGTTATTATTAATATAAACTTGAAGTATAGTACATTAGTATATAAATATTAATAAAAAGATTTTTGGTTGATTATTAATTATTAATATAATTCAGAATATTATGTGGAATTTTCGAATTTTCCCTCTCTTATTTTTCTCATTTGAATTTGAATTCCTTCCAAATTTTCCCCAATCAATTCAAATCATTCCCCATAATACACTTTCCTTTTTACCACATATTCTCTCAAATCCTTTTCTCTCTCCCCTTCCAAAAAAAGAAAATCTTTCTTTTTCTCCCCATACCCGTACACCCTCTCTCTCCCACTCACAATTTGACAACTCAACCTCCTCTTAAAATCCAGCTCATCTCTCTCAATAAATTCTCTCTCCTCTCTCTCTTTCACGTGAACTCACCCCCTCCACCTTGGTTTTCACGCCATCACCATCACCCTCTCTTTCTCTCAACCCACAGCAACCCACATCCTTGCCGACCGCCGCTGAGCTCGAGCCGATGAACAGCGGCCCGCTCCTCCCTCTTCCCCGACCAGAACCACCACCACCCCTTGTCCATCTCCGCCGCAACCTTCTCCACTTCAGCCACGTCGCCCAGCCTCCGAGACCCCCTCCAGACCTTTGACCTCCATGGTTGCCACCCCCTTGAACCTCGTCGACGCCGCCTCGCCGCCCTAGCAGCCTTGCCCACCTCAGCCTGTAGCTGACAGCACCCCACCACCTCCCTCGTCGGCCACCTCTGACGCCCCCACCACCGCCAGCCTCCGCCTGCAGTCGCCGCCCCATCGACGACCAGCAGCCGCCGTCGATGAAAAGAAACTCAGCCTCCTCGCCTGAAACCACGCCTCCTACAGTCGTCGCCTCTGCCTAGATCTACGCCGCTCGAATCCGCCGCTGAGTTTCCCCGAGCTCTCCGCCTCCAGCTCCTCCTCAAGCTCCGTTCGAAGCTCCAACCACGCCGACCCGACGTCCGACGAACCCACCTCGTCGCTGTCCTCCTCGTGCTTAGTTTCGTCACCTCCCAGATCTAAACCGCCATCCACTGCATAGTCGAGATCCCCGTGCCGTCAGTGTCGATTCGTTCGACGAACCCCGAGGCAAGATCCTTCTTGCTCAGACCTGAATACTATACCTGTTATAATTTATTTGCATAGTTATTTGTAACTTATTTATCTAAGTGGGTTGTTTGATGAATAATATTAGATAAATCATGATAATATGATACATAGAATTTTCAGAATATTTATGATGAGTTAAGAGAATTTATTTTGGCAGCGGAATCACTTTTGGATAATTATATTTATTAAAAAGAAATTATTTGAGAACGGAATTATTTTAGGAAATTTATAATAATTTAAAAGGAATTATCTTGGAAAAAGAATCATTTTAGAATAATTATAAATAAATTAATGGCATTTGTTTTGAAAGGGATTATTTTGAAAGAATTTATTTTGTGAAAGGATTATTTTAAGTAAACAAATTTATTATTTTAGAAGGTTAGTTTAGAACAATTTTATGATTCAAACTTCTTAAACTTAATCATCTGATATGTCATGATGTTATTGCTCATGATCAGTTGCATTGCTTGTTGTGATTAAGAATCATTAGTAGTTCATGACCTTAGTGGCTTATGTATGGCGAACGAGACCTAGAGACATGTTTATATTGTTGACTTAGAAATACTAGAGATGCTGGGGTAGGCAATCTTGGTTAATGTGAGTAGATGTGATTGTGATTATTATCAGGCTCGCGCCAGCGCCTTGTGTCGGCCTGGGGTGGACCTGAGGAGCAGTGATATTGTGGTTGTTGATTATTTCCAGGCTCGCGCCAGTGCCTTGTG
>BQKN01065641.1:469755-500151 GCA_022839385.1 Asparagus kiusianus | reverse complement strand
GATATTGTGGTTGTTGATTATTTCCAGGCTCGCGCCAGTGCCTTGTGTCGACCTGGGGTGGGTCTGAGGTGTAGTGATATCGAGATTATTGATTATTTTCCAGGCTCGCACCAGCGCCTTGTGTCGGCCTGGGGTGGGTCTGAGGAGTAGGGGTATTGAGATTATTGATTAATTGAGATGAGTGATGTGATGGTTAGTTACATGACCTTGATTCTTGGCTAAGTATGAGTCTTGTGAGATGTAGGGCCGGTTGTACTTCTTTTCATATATAGATCGGGATTAATATTTAACTATCTATAATTTGAGACATATGGTATATACATGAGGGTTTCCTTGTTTGGATTATTTCGCTCGACGTACTACGTCTCGATCGAGTTGTAGATTTTTAAGTATTAATTCCATCTATTGTATGACCGTGTTGCTTGGATGTTTTCTGATCGCTACCTGCATGATCTTGTCACCTGGTTGATTTTTGGATTCTTTTGATTAGTAGTATTCCAGTTGCATGCCTCTATCGTTATTACTATCATCACATGTTCTATTTCTATTTTTGTTATCGCATTGACCACGCATATGTTATTATTACTGTTATTGTATTTGTTTCTGCCTTGGGGGATCTTGCCGTGTGTTTCACAAGCTGACGTACTCCTATTTTCTGGGTGTATGTCAGATTTAGGAGACGGACAGCCTCAGTACGGGATAGTACAGGAGCCAGAGGATTCGCAGTAGGAGTGCCTTGCAGACGGAGTAGAAGACCAACTGAAGCATAGTGATTTTTCTCCTGTAGTAGTAGTTGGTTATTAAAACTATTTTACCGTACTTTTCTTTAGTTTGATGATAGATTTAGTTATTTTATTTCCTTTTATTATAGACTATGTATTTCTTATTTCCTAGTTGAACTGTTGTTGTAATAAGGGTACGTTTGACCCATATTTTATGTCTGGGATGATTTACCATTGATGATATGTCTATTTTTATTCTGGATTGTCTTTATATTCTTGCTATGTGTGATCGGGGACCTGTGACTTCGTATTGTACTTATTTCCAGACGCTTAGCGTATTGGATTAAGAAGAAAAGAAAAGAAAAAAGTAGAGTATATTTCTTCTCAATCTAATACGTCGCGGGCTTGTTCACGTCCCGATTCCCTGGTATTTTGGGAAGCGGGGCGTGACAGGTTTTTTTGGTGGCCCATGCAGGTCACGGTTCCGATCACAGTCCCGAGTCCTCACTAGTAAGAATATGGTAGGCAATTTAGATACATATCATATTTCATCCGTAAGGCTACAAATAAGTTCTTATATTATTATTTTAGACTACAATTAATTTCTTATACTATTATTTTAATAACTATGTTTTAGTTCCCATTTTCCAAAATATATTATTTGATTTTAACCTTAATTTTCCTTTTGATCCTCGTTCCTTCAGAATCATGGTGGGTACTCGTAGTAACGATAACCCGTCTAGTAGCAGTGCCCCGCAGCCCGAAGTGGACCAGAGCCAACTTCTGGCGATGATTCAAGGACTAGCGACGAATCAGCAGCATCTGGCCGGGCAATTGCAGCAGGAGCCTCACCAGCCTCCTCCTCGCGTAGATTCTGGAGTTAGAGAGTTTCGATATATGCGGCCTCCTTCCTTCTCTGGTGCTGAAGGACCTTTAGCAGCAGAGGAGTTTCTCAAGGTCACTGAGACTATTCTCACGGTGACCCGTATTGCCCCTGCTGAATGGGTGGACCTCATGGATATTCAGCTCACCGACACCGCTCGGATTTGGTGGACTGCAGAGAAAGCTCATTTGGAGAGACCGATTTCGTGGGATACCTTCACAGACCGCTTCAACAGGAAATATTTTCCTCAGTCAGCTCGGGATGAACTCCTACGTAGATTTGTTGAGCTCAAGCAAGGAGGTCGATCCGTCAATGAGTACGAGGCCGAGTTTTCTTCATTGAGTCGATATGCTCCTCATCTTGTTACAGACCCCACTATCAGGAGACATCAGTTTCAGAAGGGCCTGGATAAGTATATCAGGTTTGCTCTGGCTGGTAGAGCACTTGCAACCCACGACGCCGTGTTGGATGCAGCACGCGAGATCGAGAGCGTTCAGAAGGAACCTGAAGACCCGCACGTAATTCAGAGCAGGACACCAGCAGCCCCGGCCCGGAATGTCGAGCGTCCCCCTTCGAGTCAGTAGCAGAATCCGCAATGACAGTAGTTTTCTCAGCGCCAACCACTTCCTCCTGTGCATCCCTATCAGCGCCGTGGAGTGCAGACTCGCGACCAGCCTTCGATGCAGTGTTCCTATTGTAGTTTCCGTAGGCATACCCATCAGGAGTGCCCCAAACGTCTTCGTCTGTGCTTCAACTGTAGATCCCCTGACCATGTCAACCGGGAATGTCTGCAGCGACAGCAGGCCAGCTTGCCCCCACCTCCAGTTCGAGCGGCTCTTCCAGCTCCACCTCGATCAGACTCAGCAGCTTCAGTTCAGCACAGACCCTATGCTCGAACAGAGCCACTTCCCCCACAGCAGCAGGTATATCAGGAAGCACACAGGCAACAACCTTAGCGACAGATGTTCACGATGTCAGCTGTGGAAGCAGAGGAGAACAACCAAGTTATCACCAGTGAGAATAGTTCATTCTTAGTTTTATTTGCGTGTGAACTTTCTTATTCCGCATTGCCTTATGATATTATGATAGGAATTATTTATGAGTGCTAGTTTAGATATATTTTCCTTCTATACTAGATAAAGTTCTTGTTTCTTCCATTCGTGCTTTATCACCCTTGACTCTGGAGCCTCTCATTATTTCTGATCTCGTTGATTTGCGAGTACCAACTCTCGTTCCATATCTGTCCTTAGGTTCTTTCTTATTTTAATTCCGAGGGCGGAATTTGTTTTAAGGGGGGTAGGATGTAACAACCGTAAATTTTGATACGTATTTAAATAAATTTTTTTAGTATTTAAAATATTATATTATATTTTATTAATACTTTTCTTAATTTCTAGAATTTTCTGAGTTTTCAAAATAAATAAATAATAAAATATATAGTCTCGTATTTTTAATTCTGCTAAATATTAATTTACGGTTTAGTGATTTTTATATATAATCATTTGGTGATTGATATTATTAATGACCTTGTTATTATTAATGTAAACTTGAAGTATAGTACATTAGTATATAAATATTAATAAAAAGATTTTTGGTTGATTATTAATTATTAATATAATTCAGAATATTATGTGGAATTTTTGAATTTTCCCTCTCTTATTTTTCTCATTTGAATTTGAATTCCTTCCAAATTTTTCCCAATCAATTCAAATCATTCCCCATAATACACTTTCCTTTTTACCCCATATTCTCTCAAATCCTTTTCTCTCCCCTTCCAAAAAAAGAAAATCTTTCTTTTTCTCCCCATACTCGTACACCCTCTCTCCCTCTCACAATTTGACAACTCAACCTCCTCTTAAAATCCAGCTCATCTCTCTCAATAAAATCTCTCTCCTCTCTCTCTTTCACGTGAACTCACCCCCTCCACCTTGGTTTTCACGCCATCACCATCACCCTCTCTTTCTCTCAACCCACAGCAACCCACATCCTTGCCGACCGTCGCTGAGCTCGAGCCGACGAACAGCGGCCCGCTCCTCCCTCTTCCCCGACCAGAACCACCACCACCCCTGTCCATCTCCGCCGCAACCTCCTCCACTTCAGCCACGTCGCCCAGCCTCCGAGACCCCCTCCAGACCTTTGACCTCCATGGTTGCCGCCCCCTTGAACCTCGTCGACGCCGCCTCGCCGCCCTAGCAGCCTCGCCCACCTCAGCCTGTACCTGACAGCACCCCACCACCTCCCTCGTCGGCCACCTCTAACGCCCCCACTACCACCAGCCTCTGCCTGCAGTTGCCGCCCCGTCGACGACCAACAGCCGCCGTCGATGAAAAGAAATTCAGCCTCCTCGCCTGAAACCACGCCTCCTACAGTCGCCGCCTCTGCCTAGATCTACGCCGCTCGAATCCGCCGCTGAGTTTCGGTTCATGGGTGACCCAATAACCCATTTAGTTATGATTATGATGCTTCTATATATATGTAAGTTTCAGAGATCTACTTGCAAACCTTCAGGGGTTTTTGGCAAACTTTTAGGGGGGTTTTCTACAAATTTTTAAGGGGTTTTCTACAAACTTTTAGGGGGTTTTCTACAAACTTTTAGGGGGTTTTTTACAAACTTTCAGGGGGTTTTTGCAAACTTTCAGGGGGTTTTTTGCAAACTTTTAGGGGGTTTTCTGCAAACTTTCAGGGGGTTTTCTGTAAACTTTCTGGGGGTTTTCTGTAAACTTTTAGGGGTTTTTTTGCAAACTTTTAGGGGGTTTCTGTGAACTTTCAGGGGGTTTTCTATAAACTTTTATGGGGTTTTCTGTAAACTTTCAGGGGTTTTTCTATAAATTTTCATGTCCCACTCCGAGGATCTTAAAAATCCTGCACCTCCTTAGCCTTGCGTGAGTTGCTTTGAGAGAGATGGTGTTTTTCTTTCCTTTGTTCAAAATCCATGAGCTATGAGCGTAATTGTTCATTTATTCATATTTGTTGTTGGTTAAAGTCTATTATTTTTTTCCATGTTTTTTCTTAATTACAGAGTGTCCCCAAGTAATTCTCCTTGAAATGTTTTTATCACGTTGGATAACAATACACGCTCTCTTTCTCTCCTGTTTCTCGCACAATAGACTCAAGTTTTGCAAATTACACTTGGCCGCACACGCATATATCTCCTGACGACGAAGAATTGTGAGCGCCTGCTTTTTATATTTATATATCTTTGAGGGTGTTTTTTGCAATTTTTAAAAGTTTGAGGGTGTTACTTGCAAATTTGATATTTATAGGGGACTACCGAAAATTTTTAGATTTCATGTGTCATTTGCAAGTTTAGAAAATTCTAAGATTGTTTTGTAGTTTTTAACTCTTGATGGTGCTTTTTGTAATTTTTAAACTTTGAGGGTGCTTTTTGTAAATTATAAATTTATAGGGGTTGTTAGTAATTTTTTGATTTCATGTGTCATTTGTAGGTTTTGAAATTTCAGGATGGTTTTGTAATTCTAAACTATAGAGTGTGTTTTTCCAAAAATTTAAAACTTGGAGGGTGTTAATTGCAAATTTTAAATTTATAGGGGACTATTGAAATTTTTTAGATTTCATATGTCATTTGCAAGTTTAGAAAACTCTAAGATTGTTTGGTAATTTTAAAGTCTTTAGTGTGTTTTTCTCATTTTTTACAACTTTTAAGGGTATTTTTTGCAAATTATAAAATTCTAGGGGGCTGTTGGTAATTTTTAAATTTCATGTGTCATCTGTGAGGTTAGAAAATTTTGATAGTTTTTTTTATAATTTTTAACTCTTGAGGGTGTTTTTATAATATTTTAAACTTTGATGGTGTTTTTTGCAAATCTCAAAATTTTAAGGGGTTTTAGTCATTTTAAGTGTTTTCTATAATTTTTAACTTTTAAAAATAAGTTTTGTAATTGTTGAAGCGTTGAGGGTGTTTTTAAAACAATATCCATCTAAACAGGTAAATGGGTGGGTAATAACCCGCCCATTAATGACCCATTTATATTTAATAGAAACTATACCCACCCATTTATGGCCCATTTAACTAAATGGGTGGGTTTGGATGGTTCATTTGGCGGGTGGGTATAGGTGGGCAATTGGTTTTGGGTCCATTTTGCCATCCCTACTCCAAACCATTCCCTTAGTAAAGATTAGATTTTTAATTGTTAAAGTGATGTTTTTCATGTTAAAGTTTAACCCAACATGATAAAGTTTAGATTTTTATTGATAAATCTTTAACTCATAATAGATCTGTAAAAATTCTTTGTGGTTTATGATAGTAATATGATCATGATCATTAGGGTTGTTCATAATTATGTTTTAAATTTATAAATCATGTTCTAATCAAGCTAAAACCCTAGTTTTGTCTTTTATTTGAGCTTTCAGGATAAATAACTCTGCTTAACCCTAGGTTTGTGAAACCTAAGTCATATAGACATGTTTAAACGAAATTTTTCTCTGTTCATGAGTAGTTTTTATCATGTATTAATAATTATGTTTTTTAATTAAGGGCTAATTGAGGAAATTGATTAAATAGGATGCTAATCACTATTTTGAAAGGTTTAAAAATTATTATTATGATTCAAATAATTTTTTTTGCATGCGCCAAGTATAAGGTTTTGTTTTAGCTTTATGATAAGTGCAATTGACAAATAAGTAATGTTCGTGCATGAAAGAATGCATGTTTTGATAGGGTAGTTGACTACTAAGCTTAGTAGTCGGCTAGCCATGTCCAGTTTAAATTTCCAGAAACTTGATTATTGCAGAGTAGTCAACTAATGTCCTTAATAGTTGACTACTAATACTGATACATGCCTTTACAGAGTCTGGATGGACTCAGTGTAGTCGATTACTAAGCTTAGTAGTCGACTTCTAAGACAAAATTTCCTGAATATTAAGTTGCACTGTTTTGAGATGTGATTGCAGGGTTTGAGTCGCACGATAGTACACGTACAGGCATGATGGTACATGAATGGTGTCATAGTACACACATGAGTATTCCAAAGGGGATTTTGACAAGTGTTGAACTGATTACACTTGGGTTAGAGATTGTTTATGCACTTGTTGGATATTGTTGATGAGCTCAGCTCAGTATTATATGAGATAGTGCGTCGATATACAAAATATACATAGTTTATATATGAGATTGATATCGTTGATGAGCTCAGTTCAGTACTACATGTGGTAGTGCGTAGATATTCCATTTGTACAGGCCATTGAGTCGGGTTTGGATGCTTTGTCTAGCAGTCCGTCTGCACGAGGATGCGATGAGGCTTGTGGATGTCTTTTAGGATACCTATATGATAGGCCGTCCCGTACTCATGTTACGCACTAAGATCACAATGAGACTAATGAGCCGTGTACATTGTTTAGGATACCTACAGGGTAGTCCGTTACGCATGATAATGCGATGAAATCAGAATCTTGCAAGGATTTGTATTGAGATGATTATTAATAGCCTGAGTCTTTGGCAGATGCCAGTTATGTATATAACGCATTGCTGAGATATATGATCGAGGTACGTTTCCTTTGAATATATGCTGATATTTATCTTATCTTCCTAGTGATAGTGGAAGATATTGTAAATACGATATTATGAATGTCTTTACTTTATGTATTTCTTCATTTTATTCTTAGATTGGGATCAATGATTAGCGATTCACAATTTAAGACATATGGTATATACATGAGGGTTTCCTTGTTTGGATTATTTCGCTCGACGTACCAGTCTCGTGTTGTGGTTTTTAATTATTGATTTCATTTAGATTGTTTATCTCTAGTTCGGTGTTAATATTTAGGTACCTATAATTTGAGACATAAGGTATATGCATTAGGGTTTCCTTGTTTGGATTATTTCACTTGATGTACTATGTCTCGCATTGTAGGTGTCTAAAAATTATTAGATACGGGAAAAATGATCTAGGTAGACTATGCTTAATAGATAGAACCTCTACTTCAACTAGCAGCCCTTCCCCTGGGGGCGGATGTTGGTGATCTTGCGATAACGTTCTGACGTTCTTCTTGTTGTTGTTTTTGTTGTTTTAAATTTCCTTTTCAAGTAGCTCAGAGTTGGGAGAGCCACAGGATGACGGAGTTCTAGCATAGTCGTCGTCGCACATTTTAGTAGTTGAGACTCCATTATAGTTTTATGTTCTCATTCAGATATTAGAATTTTGTTTTCATATTGTAAAGGCAGTGTGTATTAGTACAATTTTTAATTAATTCATGTTGAGACACTTTCATTATTCCAGATATCAGATGTATTTCAGTTGAGACATGATTTTTATTTATGAAATATCTCTTGCTATATCATGTCTATTGTTTTTACTTCCTTATTTTTGCATGTTTTGTACCTGCACTTATATTTGATTCTACTAGAGGATATTTCTGTGATTGGTGAAATGTGTTATTGCACGATATGGGTTCATGACTGGTTTGACATCTCTGGGTTCACCTTGGACTGCAGCTATGTGTGAAAATAGGGGCATCACACTAGGGTTATGGGTCGAGATCGCTTCTGCCTTATATAGGCAGAGTGAAAACTCCACGGGACTTCAAGTCCCGTGGAGTTGCAGTTCTCATTTTTCAGAGTCGCGCTTCTCTGGAAAATAAGCCTGAAACTTCACGGAACTTCAAGCCCCGTGAAGTTTCAACACTAAAACAACCTTCACGGGACTTCAAGTCCCGTGAAGTTTATTTTACCTTTGAAACTTCATGGGACTTGAAGTCCCGTGAAGTTTTTCCCGTGATGTTTTTCAAACTTTGAAACTTCACGGGACTTCAAGTCCCTGTGAAGTTTAGCAGCTTAATAAAATGGCTGCTAAACTTCACGGGACTTAAAGTTCCATGAAGTTTGAGAACTTTTTTCGTCAAAACCGACATGCTTTCAGCCCTGGGGCTGAAACCAGGTTAGTTTTGACAAATAAAGTTGAAAGGTGTCGTTTTTGAGGAATAAGTTTGCAAATAGGGCTCTTTTGAAAATTTGTCCTTTCTAGAACTGTTATCCCAAAAATCCTAAACCTTTCCTCTTTAAAAGTCCAAGGTATTGAAGCGGCAACAACACATCGAGCTAGTAATTGGACATCCATCCTAGACCATGAAGTATTGACATTGTATTTGCATCTCGTGAGGGAATTTTGTAAAATTATAAAATATTCTTTATTTTGCGATCTATATGCAGAACTACGCTAGTTGATAGAATTCAACTAATCAGGCTATTTTAAAGTATATTCGTTGTTTATTAATTCTGATCTTAATATATATGAATATCACATGTGTATTTATATGATAATATATAATTATGCTTTTTTAGTTGGGTTAGTTTTAGAAAATTCTCTCCTAGGAGTGTTGCATGCTATCTTTGCCACACCCCCACAATTAGAATTATATTACGGAATCTAAATTAGAGTGCGAAGCTGAAAACTATACAATACGAACCACCAAAAAAATTAATTTTATTTATACATTATATAACATACTCCTCCTTCTCAAGCTAATTAGAAGTCAATTTATAGAGATAGATCCCAAATAAAAAAATTCAGCAATGGTTATCTATTTATGATACCTCTTGATCTGAAAATGTGGATTAATAAAAGAATGAACTACACTAGCCAAGTGAGATTCCCAATATGTTATATACAGAAATTTAGTAAAATAATAGACAATTAACATCTGGAGAAGTTTAAAACTCAACTAATAGTTAAATAATTAACAAAATATGTAATGAAATTACCTCAATAACCACTTTATCCGTGGGTACCACCTTATGTATTCATCCATAATACAACGATAACAACAATAATCCGAGGCATAAGCCTTACAGAATCCGGATATGTGTCGATCAATCAATCAATCAATAATCCAATTAAAACTAACGGTTCCTTTTCAATATTTTCAATTGATACGTGGTACTAATGTTGTAACCAATCAGTATTTTCAATCGATACGTGGTACTAAGATTGTAGCCAATATTTGAGGGGTTCCACTGTAGTCTGATTTACTTATAAAAACAATCATCATGTTTAAAAAAACTTGATATGATCTATTAAGTTATTTTAGATTGAAAAAGAAGGACAAAATATCATTCAAGGAACCATATAGAGAATATCGTATCAAGAGAGATGAAGGAGATAATTTAACTTTTGATAATGTCAAGACTTAAACAAAACGTTATATATGTGTTGGATGTCTCACCTTCCACTTTACCTCACGTCTTGATTATGAGTAAGACATTTTATTGAGGAGAGTTCCTTTCTTTTCTTTTCTTTTTTCTTTTCTCATTTTTTTTTTTTTTGCTATAATGTTGGTTACAGTTAAAGCCAAGAGTACTACTTAATAATAAGCTTGTAGAAAAAGAAATATTAGCATGGTTAGTCTGTAGTGAAAACATTATGCACTAACTTCGAAGCTATCATAAATCTGCAGGGAAAATAATAGTATTACAACTTGTATGTTAAGGGACAAATGAAAAGAAAGAGGATAATCTCACCCTCATTGTATCTGCAGAGAACTCAGAAAAACCAGTTTTTCTGTCATAAGTTGACTCTTGCACAGGCATAAGTAAGTCGACTTATGACTATGCATGAGTCAACTCACGATCTGTTCTCCAGTTGTTGTTTTGGTCTCTATCAAATCGACTTATAGTGGCTGTTAAGTCGACTTATGGTAAGTGGACTTGTTCTCACTGTTAAGTCGACTTATGGACAAGTTTCAGGCATGTTTTGGTTTCCTGTTTGGTTTGGATTTCTATTTTGATATAAATAAGAACACGATTTTCTAGGGTTTCTTATCAGAGATTTGTGAGTATTCTGAGCACTTTGAGAGGGAGAACTTGTGAGAAAGTTGAGAGATTTGATTTAAGGTTTGTGTGAGTGGTTTTATGAGATTGTAACCCTTTGTACTCTCCTTGATTTAGTAGAATCTCCCCATCCTCTCCCAGTAGACTAGGCAAATTGCCGAACTACGTATATCTCTGTGTTTGGTTTGATTTGTCATATTTGGATTGAATTGTGCTAGTGTATAGTTGGTTCTCTTCTCCCGTGATCACAGATTCATTCGGTGTGTAAGCACGCATCCGCATAGGCGCGCAACGATGGGTACAGAGCTCATATTTTAGATCTAGGGTTTTGGCATTAGGTGGAGGAAGATTCGTCGTGGAAGTTTGGTTCTTGGAGTTTTAGGCTTTGGTGGAGATAGGGTTTGGAGTTTCCGTTGAAGATCTCACTTTTCTCGTGTGGTTAGGAGTTCTATTTGGAATCCAATATAGGGTTCAGTTGAGTAATTCCTCAATTCTTTCAAAGTTTGAATCTTTCTTTTCAATTTGGAGTTTGCGATTATGAATGAAAAAATTGGTGAAAGCAGCAAGATGGCAGGTACAGTTCATGTTGGTTTTTAGAATACTAAAATTAGTATGGTAAAGTATGACGGCAAGATTAATTTTGGTTTGTGGATGAGCGATGTTTAGGATGCGCTCAATGCTCAGAATTCAGAGGAAAGCATCATGGTCCATGAGAGGCCATCAAAATATGAAGAGGCGATATGAGAAAAGATGAATAGGAACATTTGTGGGGTAATCAGGTCTTGTTTGGAACAAGAGCTGATATATGATATGATTGGGGTGATGTCTGCAATGAAGATGTGGGGAATTCTCAACAATAAGTACCTTACGAAGAGCGTTGAGGACAGATTGCACTTGCTGCATAGGTTATTCAAATTTCAGATGTCTAGGGGCACCTCACTAGCAGTTCATGTGAACAACTATACTAAGTTATTGTCGGACTTGGCGAATATAGATGAGAAGATATTGGATGAGTACAAAGCAATTATTTTGTTGGTCTCCTTACTGGATGAGGAGTATGATTCATTTGTGCTTACTTTCTTGAACAGGAGATCTTCTATCACTTATAGAGAAGTAACTAACGCTTTGACGAATTATAATTTGAGGATGAATGACAAGGAGACTTCACGCGCTAGTACTTCAGGAGAGGCCTTTTCGACGAGAGGTAGAAGCCCATATCCGAGAGGTGGCAATAGAGGTAGGTCAAAGTCAAGAGGACATCACCAGCTAGAAAAGAACCAATGTACATTCTGCAGGAGCAGGGACATTGAAAAAGAGACTGTCCAAAGATCAAGGAGAAGGAGAATAGCAAGAAGAAGGGCCCAAAGGCCAATGATGTTAATGTTGCGAAAGGCGATGATTCTGATGATTCAAGCTTTTCTCTATTAATTACTCCGAAGGTGAACCACTTAGATGCATCAGATTGGATGCTTAATTCTGGTGCTACTTATCATGTGACTCCTAGGCGAGATTAGTTTTTATCATTTGAGAGTCTCGATAGGGGTGTTGCTGTTATGGGAAATGATCAATCCTGTAGCATTTGTAGAATAGGTACCGTAAGGATTCAGATGCACGATGGAGTAGTCCGTGAATTAAAGGAGGAGAGATTTGTTCCTTAGTTGAAGAAGAATCTTATCTCAGTTGGAGCTTTTGAGGCAAAGGGATTCAGGGTGACCTTTGAGGATGCTGTAGCAAAGGTTACTAAGGGATCTTTGGTGGTGATGAAGGGATTCCGCAGTCGGAACTTATATTATCTGAAGGGGAGCACCGAGATTGACCAGGTTGTTTTAGTTATTTCAGAGGTGGATATTAGCAGACTTTAGCACTACAGGTTGAGGTACACAGGAGAGAAGTTACTACAGGCTTTGTGCAAGCAGGGGTTATTAAAGGGAACCAAGAGTGAAAAGGTTGAGTTCTATAAGCATTGTGTTCTTGGTAAGAAGACAAAGATGAAGTTCGATACGGTCATTCATAGGACGAGGGGCATCCTAGATTATGTGCACACAGATGTTTAGGGTCCCACCAAGACTACATCACTTGGTGGTCGATATTGGTTCGTCACATTCGTTGATGACTATTCTAGGCGTTATTGGGTGTACATCATAGTAAAGAAGAGTAAAGTCCAAAGATATATTTGTGGAGTGAAAGAAGAGGTTAGAACTGCAGACTGTGAGAAAGATCAAGACATTGCGATCCGACAACAGTGGTGAGTACATATCAGACCCCTTTCAGCAGCTATGTCGAGACGATGACATAGAGAGACACTTCATAGTTAGTCATACACCACAGTAAAAATAGGGTGGCAGAGAGGCTAAATCGGTCTTTGCTAGAGAAGATCTGATATTTGTTGGTGTATAGTAGTTTAGAGAAGATCTTTTAGGCTGAGGTATTTTCATATGCAAGTTACCTCATTAACAGGCTACATTCATCTGTGATTGAAGGGAAGGCCCCTATAGAGATGTGATCGGGAGAGCCAGCACACGACTATGACCAGCTCAAGGTATTTGGGTGCCCTGCGTACTACCATGTGAAGACTGATAAATTGGAACCTCGAGCTAGGAAGGCCATATTTGTAGGATTCAAGCGTAGTGTCAAGGGATACAAGCTATGAGATCCAGTTGATAGGAAGATTGTGCTAAGTAGAGATATCACGTTTGATGAGGCTTCTATGTTGAAGCTTTTCAGCTCTCATCAGGTGGAAAGCGACCCGACGAAGGAGATATCGCAGGTGGTGGAGATCGATGCAGCTCCACATTGTCTAGATAGTACAGTATCCATTAGAGTACCGACAGAGGTGACACCAGGTGAGCATGGCGACAACGAGGAGGATACGGGCACAGCTATGCAGTATCATGGACCAACGGCTCAGGTTTAGGATTCTATTATAGTTTAGAGGCAGAGGAGAGATATACGGATGCTAGCACGGTATACCGACACAGTAGTTGCATATGCACTTTTGGTAGAGAGTATCGATGAGTTGGTGCCTACTACATTCAGAGAGGCCAAACAGAATACGGAGGCTGATTCGTGGCAGGTGGCTATGCAGGAGGAGATGGAGTCTCTTCACAAAAACGATACGTGGGAACTTGTTGAGCTTCCAAAGGGGCGGAAAGCGATTGGTTGCAAGTGGGTATACATGAAGGAGGGCATTGGGGAACTCTAGTGAGGTTCAAGGCTAGGTTGGTTATGAAGGGTTATGCATAAGAGGAAGGTATTGATTATAATGAGGTTTTATCTCTAGGGGTGAAACACTCTTTGATTTGGATTTTGCTAGCTTTGGTGGTACAGTATGGATTGGAGTTAGATTAGTTGGATGTGAAGATGATATTTCTTCATGGTGATCTTGATGAAGAAATATATATGACTCAACCATTAGGATTCTGAGCTGTAGGGAAGAAAAACCTGGTTTGCAGGTTGAAGAAATTGTTATACGGTTTGAAGCAGTCTCCTCGACAGTGGTCTTCTATAGATGAGTTGAAGGCATAACTTTCAAAGGAGTTTGAGATGAAGTACTTGGGTGAGGCTAATTGCATTTAGGGATGGAGATCGATAGAGATAAAGAGAAGGACAAAATTTGTTTGACACAGGTAGCTTATTTGAAGAAGGTTCTACAGCGATTCATGTTAGCATAGATACGAAGACAGTTAGTATATCTTTGGGACCCTATTTGAAGCTTTCAGCTGACCTCTCACTGAAGATAGTTGAAGATCGAGAGTTGATGTTAAAGACTCTATATGCGAGCATGGTTGGGGGCTTAATGTACGCAATGGTATGTACGAGGCCAGATTTATCACATGCGGTGAGCATGGTTTTGAGATACATGCACGATCCAAGAGTGGGTCATTAGGATGCTGTGAGATGGATTTTGAGGTACATTTGAGGTACGCTCAATGTTAGTTTGGTTTTTGAGTAGGACACTAGAGGTGGGCAGTTGTGCATTGGCTATGTTGATCCAGTTTATGCCGGAGATTTGGATAAGTGTCGGTTTACTACGGGGTATGTGTTCATATTGACCCGTACACCGGTGTGTTGGAGATGTACCTTATAGTCTATGGTGTCTTTGTCGACGATGAAGGCAGAGTATATGGCGATTACAGAGGTTGTGAAGGAGGCTATTTGGCTTCAAGGACTTTTAGAGGAACTTAATATATCACAGCGGTCCGTCACTATTCATTATGATAGTATGAGTGCTATCCATTTGACGAAGAATCAGGTTTTTCATACGAGGACGAAGCATATTGATGTTCGTTATCACTTCATTCGAGATATTCTTGAAGATCGTGATATGAAGATTGTGAAGGTCCACACGAAGGATAATCCTGTGGATATGCTCGCTAAAGTGGTTCCGAGTAACAAGTTTGATCATTATCGAAGCTTGTTTCATATTCGTGATTGTTGAGGCCGTTGACGACCATTTGGATGAACTACGGGTGGCTTGATCCCTTGGAAGAGGGGGTACGTAGGTAACCATATTGGTACAGGCAATTTTGAAGAGATGACGCATTGGTGCTCTTTGTTTGGTGTCGGCTCAGTTTTGGGAAAACTTCACCGAGGTGGAGAATTGTGGAGAACTCAAAAAAAATTTTTGTCATAAGTCGACTTATGACTGTGCATGAGTCGACTCACGATCTATTCTTCAATTGCAATTTTGGTCTCTGTCAAGTCGACTTATAGCAACTGTTAAGTCGACTTATGGTAAGTCGGCTTGTTCCCACTGTTAAGTCGACTTACGGACAAGTTTCAGGCATGTTTTGGTTTCATGTTTGGTTTGGGTTTCTGATTTGATATAAATAGGAACACAATTTTCTAGGATTTCTTATCATAGATTTGTGAGTATTCTGAGTACTTTGAGAGGGAGAACTTGTGAGCAAGTTGAGAGATTTGGTTTAGGGTTTGTGTGAATGATTTTGTGAGATTGTAACCCTTTGTACTCTCTTTGATTTAATGGAATCTCTCCATCCTCTCCCCGTGGACGTACGCAAATTGTCGAACCATGTATATCTCTGTGTTTGGTTTGATTTGTCATATTTTGATTGAATTGTGCTCTTGTATAGTTGGTTCTCTTCTCTCGTGATTACAAATTCGTTCGGTGTGGGAGCACGCTTCCGCATAGGCACGCAACAGTATCTCTTGTACGTTCTCTATTAGAGCTTCACTTTTATATGTATATATATTTTTTGGTACAATATTTAGCCCAACCGAGACCCCTATATATAGTCATGGTATTGATTGATTTTTATATTATTATTTATTTTACTATGGTAAGTGGATGTTTATCCCTATCATGATGACTCACCTAGGGGCCATGTGTCCTTATGGACACCATAGGAACACCACATGTTAAAAAAAACTTACGTAGGTGAGTTGTACCCACTTACTCATTCAATCCCCCAGATATTTTGAGTTGCACCTTTTTCTTAATAAAAGGAACCTTTGTATACTAGATTATACAATTAAAATTTTTTATTTAGTATCAATTTGGGTCATATGTCTTCTAGCTATTCATGCAAAGTTGCAACATGCTATTTTGTGGAGAATAACTAGGTTTGGTGTTATAATCTACCTTCCTTATAAAAATTTCATCATTAAAATTTTACCTGACCAGTAAATGGAAATGCATACTTTTGTCACATCTCCTCTTCTCTTTCACAAGTGGTTTCTTCCATTCCGTGGTAACTCCATAAAACCTTAACAAGCGGAACACTTCTATTTCTCAATCCTTGTGATTTACAGTCTATGATTTTTATCGATCTTTCTTTATAGGATAGATTGACACTTAATTTCAAAGTCCTGTAGTCGAGCACATCAGATGGGTCTGGATGGTACTTCTTTAGAAGTGAAACATGGAATATGTCATGTATCCCACTTAAGTTAGGTGCTAAAGCAAGTCAATAGGCCACATTTCCTATTTTCTCCAAAATTTCAAAAGGCCCAACGTACCTCAGACTGAACTTTCTGCATTTTTCGTATTTGATTATACCCTTTCGCAGTGATACTTTTAAGAATACTTTGTCACCTACTTGGAATTCTAAATCCTTCCTTTGCTTATCTGCATAAATTTTTTGCCTACTTTGAGCTATCAACGTTCTTTGTCTAATTTTACAAACGTTATTAATTGCTTCTTCCAACATAGGGACAAGGTGTGATTGCAATGTTTTCGCTCACCGACTTCATCCCAATGAATAGGCGATATGCACGTTTGACCATACAATGCTTCAGAAGGCACCATTTCGATAGTGGTTTGATAACTATTATTGTAAGCAAATTTTGCAAGTGTAAGATGTTTCTCTCAATTTCTATCAAAATTAAGTACATATGCCTTTAGCATGTCTTCCAATATTTGTATTATTCTTTCTAATTATCCATCTATTTGAGGATGACCAACCATGCTGAAACTAAGTCTAGTGCTTAGAGTCATTTGTAGTTGTTGCTAAAATCAAGATATAAATCTTGGGTCTCGATGAGATACTATACTTATAGGTGTTCCATGGAGTCTTACTACCTCATCAATATATAGCTGAGCTAGTTTCTCATGATGATCCACCTTGTTGATAGGGAGAAAATGTGCAGATTTAGTGAGCCGGTCTACTACTATATAGATTGTATCGAGTCCTTTAGGTGACCTTGGTAGACTAGACACAAAATCCATTGTAATATGTTCCTATTTCTATTCTGGTATTGGCAATGATTGTAGTAAACCCGATGGTCGTTGATGTTCCCACTTGACTACTTGGCAGGTTAAACATTTAGCTACAAATCACGTGACATCTCCTTTCATGCTACTCCACCAGTATAACTGCTTTAAATCATAATACATTTTAGTTTCTCTAGGATAAATTGTATACTTAGAACGATGTGCTTCTTGTAAAATTGCTTCCTTTAGCTCAAGGTTATTAGGTACACATATTCTTCCTTGAAATTTTAAAAGTCTATCTGAGCTCGTGGTAAATTCAGATTTGGTTCCTTCATTTACCTTTGTCTAAATTTTTCGGAGTTCGGGATCCTGTTCTTGTTCTTCCTTAATCATTTGTAAGATGATTGATTGTCCCTGAAGATTGGAAAGTAATAGCCCAGTTCTTGTTTCTTTAGGGTACCATTGACACAATTCTCTTTCTAATTCCCATTTCTTAGCTGCTATTGCAACTAAACTTATTTTTCTACTAAGAGCATTAGCGAACCGATTTACTTTTCCAGGGTGATAGTTGATTGTACAATCATAGTCCATGAGATATTCCATCCATCTAGTCTGCCTTAGGTTTAGATCTTTCTGAATAGATATATATTTTAAACTTTTATGATCTGCATATACTTCAGATGTCACCCCATACAAGTAATGTCTCTATTTTTTAAAGCAAATACTATAGCTCCTAGTTCCAGGTCATATGTGGGATAATTTACCTCATAAGGCTTCAATTTTCATGAGATATAGGCTATTACTTTTCCATTTTGCATTAACATACAACCTAATCCTTCTTTCGAGGCATCCGTATATATCACAAATTTTTGATCTCCTACCGACAAGGCTAAGATTGGGGCAGTTGTTAAGTACTTTTTCAATTCTTGAAAACTCTTCTCACACTTATCATCCTAATTAAATGGTTTCTTCTTTCGAGTCAAGTTGGATAGTGATGCCGCAATCTTTGAGAACTCCTTGACAAATCGTCTATAGTATCCTGCCAATCCTATAAAGCTCCTTATTTTTGTCACATTCTTAGGTTGCTTCCAAGCAGTTACATCTTCCACTTTTGACAAATCTACACTGATTCGTTCCGCAAAAATTAAATGTGCAAGTGTAGGCTATCTAAAATTTATAAAAAGATAGTTGACTCCCCACCAAGTGCTTCCAGGAAGCGATGATTTAAAGAATTCCACGAAGATCGATAAAGGTTATAATCTAACGTCCTTTACGATAACAATTTCCATAATCAACATCGGGAGTTACAATCTGACGACTCCCACATATCAAAAGAGCTAAGGCAAAGATTATAAAACGACGATCTTTGTAACACTCTACAAATCAGTGGCTTCTTCAAACCAAGGCAAGGAAGTCCTCTCTACGTACCATCATCAAGACACCACACCAATGTGAGCGTGAACACACCTTCATCTGCTGCTAACAAGCCTCCTATGCGAGATGATTGATCTTGATGGCTGCGACAACGACATGGCTAATATTATATTAGCAACTATTAGAGATGCTGATGAGTAGTGTAATGATTTTAGAAAAGCAGGAAGATCTAGAGAGCCGTAAGCAAATATTCAGCATGCTGAGAAGCACACGATCAAGCTATCTTAGTGAAGATTGTAACCTGTAGTTGATAGGGCGTTATTGGGACGCCTCAATTGTCACAAATGGCCTGAATAAGACCTTCTTGATTGGTCATTGGTGTCATCCATATATAAAGACAGAGAAGGCATCTACAGCTCATCAATCGCTACCCAACGCAGCTCGTCAACCGCTGCCCAACGCAGCTCGAACGCAGCTCGTCATCGCTGTCAACGCAGCTCGTCATCGCTGCCCAACGCAGCTCATCAATCGCTGCCCAACGCAGCTCGTCAACCGCTGCTGAACACAGCTCTTCATCACTGCCCAACGCAGCTCGTCATCGCTGAACGCAGCTCGTCATCGCTGTCAACGCAGCTCGTCAACCGCTACTGAACGCAGCTCTTCATCGCTGCCTAACATAGCTCGTCATCGCTGAACGCAGCCCTTCATCGCTGCCCAACGCAGCTCGACAACCGCTGCTGAACGCAGCTCTTCATCGCTGCCCAACGCAGCTCATCAATCGCTGCCCAACGCAGCTCGTTTACCACTGCCATACGCAGCTCTATCGCTGCACAATGCAGCTCGTCTGACTTATTCAAACGTGATCATAACAACTTCGAAGCTGTTCTCTGCCCACGATACAGGGAGTGGTTTACGTGGGTTGTTACACCTGATTAATAGGGTAACTAAACCCCCACTTAGGCACGGATTATGGGGGCAGTTACACCCCTAATCCCTCTATAAATATCAACAAACTCAACAGAGTTAAAAAAAAGGGGTGGGGATCGGATTTAGAGCACCAGATCGGATTTTTTGAGAATCAGATCGAGGAGCGAGATATCATTTCGAGAGCGGATTTTCTGGAGAGGATCCGAGATAGAGAGTTAGAGAATCAACTCTTTATACAGTCTGGGGAATCAACATCCATTGAGGGATCCAGACGTTAGATACTTGGCTTATTAACCGAATCATTTTCGGTTCAAACAACTCTTTCTACTAGAGTTTGTTACTCGTTCTGAGTTACAATACTCGTCAAGAGTTATCAGTTACACAAATTAGTTGTTCCAGCATATTGAGACGTTCAGATCATCAACGAGAAGCAAACTCGACGCGAGCACTCGAGGGAAGCATCTCATTGCCACCGTGAAGGACCCAGTTTTAAACAAAGGGGAGAATCAAATTCATTCTCTTCTCTTTTGTCTTTCAGGAATTCAAATTGTAATCGAGAGTTGAGAGAGTTGTAAACATTCTTTTTCTAAGCAGTTAGAGAGAATAAAAATCAAATACAATTCTTTTACTATTTTTCTTGTTACAAAATTTCCGACCAACAAAAGATAGCGACTCCGCTGGGGACAAGCTTCACTGATAAAGAAGTGGTGGCGCAATCCGACGTCCATCTCACTGGAACGACTATTGAAACTCTTGTAGTTGAATTCGATGAAGCCAAGTATGAGGAAGCTCTTTCCTCTGGATCGTTGAGCCCCAAAGCTAGGCACAGCATCCAAAAAGCCTCTAAAGAGATCCAACCTACTGTTGAAAAGCCGAAGAAAGCTCTTTCCTTTGGCCAAAGTCTTAAACTCGCTCTTCAAGTTGAGGATTCTACACCCACGTCAAAACAACGTGAGGTGAGCAGCAAAAGACCTCTGATAGAGAAAAATCCAATCAACGACGACGCGGCTAAGACTCTGAAGCAAGCCAGGAAAAACGCAGCTCGAAGACGAAGGAGATCTATCCGACGAGCGCATCTTTGAGAAAACCGATCCCTGGTTCAACACAAGGATTGCGTTTCCAAAGCCCCGCCCAAGAAGTGCGTTCCTATTCCAGAACGCATGCTTCGTGGCAATGAACCCAATTATGAGCCGCGAGTGATACAACTTAAACACGACCCTCAGTGGTGCGTTGTCCCTCCAAAATGCAGTACTATTAAGAACACACCTGATGAAGGCGTTCAGATAAAACAAGACCCCAAGAGGTCTGTTTTTAAACGCAGGCCCAAGCCTGGTGTTCACAAATCACAACGCTCTTGCGTTTCAGCTCCAGAACGCAGTGTGGTCCGAGAGGGACAACATGGGCTGAAGATTCATGTGCAACAAGAACCAGCCTCGCCTAGTCAAGGACAGGGGGTTGCATTCCCAACAGATAATTCTCGAATTTCTGATTTACGAGAATTACTTTCTAGAGGGAAACCAGCACAACAATCAGCTCACTCATGTCATTGTGAGAAGATCATTTCAACAGTCCTCTCCGAATGCCAATGTTGTACACCTGAGCCTCGCAGGTTAGTATTCGATAGACTGGTGGACGTTGCCAGACCTACCAAAAGACGACGTCATCAGAAGAAGAAGGTTTCTGAAACCGAATACCCTCAGGTCACCATCAATATGACTGGCAGAGGGAAAGCCCGGCATCCTAGCTCCGATGAATCTGAAAGAAGTCATTCCCCGACCGTTCGAGAAATTTGCGACGAGTTTGAAGGAGTATATCGACGTATCCGGACGCGGACGGGAGCTATTCGACCGGTTGACTACCAAAAGTTGGCCAAAGGAATCACTTCTGATGATGAACATTCGGCAATTGTCGGGTCTCAATCCTCAAGTTCTGTTGGAGTACGAGAGGTCTCCGCTTACATGACTAACAACCCCGAGGATTTAGCTAAAACAGTCAATGAACACCATGTTATGCTTCATGCACAACAAGAGACACTTCTCCAAATGAAGGATATGTTGGCCCAGCTCCTCGCCGAAAAAGGCCAAAAACCAAAATCCTCCCGGAAGACGTCCTCTAAAGGGAAGCAGAAAGTACTGGAGAATGTGGAACATGAGACTCACAATTTAGAGTCTTCCTCCGAAAATGAGAAAGAAACAGAGAGAGAATCGAATCTCCAATCAAATAAAGTAGACGAGCTAGAAGCCCGCCTTAACGCGATGGCCAATAGAAGCGAGCTTCGGGAAAAAGGAGTGATACGACCTTATCCTGCAGAATGGGATACAGCTCCATACCCGTCAAAGTTTAAGGCTCCGACCTTGCAACCGTTTGACGGCACCGGATCACCAAATCAGCACATCTACTACTTTAAGTCCCAGACTGGAGATGTGGTGGCAAACGATGCCATCTTGACCCGACTGTTCATTGGTACTCTTAAGGGTGTAGCCTTCGAATGGTTTATGAAGCTACCCGCTGGCTCTCTTCAGAAGTGGATAGACTTGGAAAGGCTTTTCTTAGCGAGGTTCTTCGAAGATGACACGGAGGTCCAAGTCCCGACTCTTCTTGCCACCAAACAGAAAAAGGGAGAGTCCATCAAAGCTTATGTGGAGAGGTTCCGCAGCATGGCATTACGATGCTCATCAGGTATGACTCAATCAACTCTAGTTGAAACTTGCAGGCACAACCTGCAGACTCAACTCCTTGCCCAGATGGGGGTAGCAGAATGCCGTTCCTGGAGACAACTGGTGTCGCAAGGAGAGCAAGCCGAAGAGATTGTTGCTCGAGTTAAAGCTGAAGAAGAGCCGCAACCTAAGCCGCAGCAACAACGCAATCAAAACAACGCCTAGCGGTCTAAAGGAAAAGAGACTTTAACAGCCGACTACACGCAAGTACCACCGCCCACTAAGCAAGGCAAGGCGCCGAATCAACAAAGAGCGCCTAAGCAGTACTCGTTCAAAGAAGAACACGTGGACACTCTGTTCCAGCTCCTTCGAAAGAACAACAAATTGCAACTTCCAGAAATCAGAAAGCTAGACGAAGCAGGGAAGAAAGATGACCCCAACTACTGTCGCTATCATAGGTTCTTGGGACATCCTACCAAAAAATGTTATGTGTTCAAGGACATCCTGCAAAATCTGATAAACGCAAATGTGCTCACCTTGAAGCCCGAGCAAAAGACCGTATCTACCAACTTGATAGCGGTCCAATTCGGTGATTTCCCGCCAGTAGCAGCTGCAAATGGTGTAGTTCCCATCCCTAAAGGGGAAATGCACTTAAAAAATACCAACATGCATAATCAGAAAGACAGGGGGTTGGTACCCCTCACTATCCCAAAAGGAGAGATAATGTGGGTCCATCCCGACTTGATTGAAGATCAACAGTGGACGAATACCTCATCCAAGAAGAAAGGAGACAAGGCTAAATCATCCAACATGATTAGCCCCTTCATGACCGAGAATGACGACCATCTCAAACCTCTCACCGACTCAGAAGAAGAGAGAATTGTCCTGGCAGCATACCCGGGAGACAACGCTGGCACTCGGTCAGGAAAGACTTACTTGAGGGACTACATCCAGAATCCTCAAGAAGCTGAAGAACAGCCCCAAGACGCTGGGGGTTCTGCACCAAAAAAGCCAGTGGATAAAAGAAAGCAGAAAGAGCTCCGTTTCAACAGAAATCTTCACCAGGAGCACGGGGAGTCAAGCGAGCCTTTCCAATTCAATGTCATGGCACAGCTGGCCAACATACCCGCCAGGATTACTTTATATGAGCTCTTGAGGTTATCTAAAACCACCAAGGAAGCTCTAATTGAAGCTTTAAAGAACACGGAGAGCTTTATCACTCAAGTTACTCCAATCCCTGAAGCGTCTGAAGATCAATCTTGCCTGCAATATTTGCAAGCTGCAAGAAGCCTACCATGCATATCTTTTACTTAGGAAGATATGCAGGTCCAACACAAGCATGATAGACCCATGTATTATACAGGATACATTGGATCATCAGAAATCAGCCGTGTTCAAGTCGACCCGGGCTCGGCACTCAGCATCATGCCATACAGAGTTATGCAAGTCTTAGGGATTCCCATGCATCGGTTGAATGCTACTCAAACTACCATCTTCGGGTTCAATGCTAATAGCACTCGGCCTATGGGGAAGATCAAGCTTAGATGTCAGATTGGAGACCTCAAGTCAGAAGTGACTTGTTACATCATCGATGCCGACACGTCTTACAATCTCTTACTACGACGTCCATGGATACATGCAAACCGCATTGTCCCATCTACTCTGCATCAAGTCATGAAGTATGTCAATGATGAAGATGAGGTTCGAACCCTGATTGCGAAAAAATACCCTTTCATAGGAGTGGAAAATTTCCACACAGACTCGGTCTTCTACTTGGAATCGTAAGAGAAAGAAGATGTTGACAGCGGCAACGAGGCGGATATCGAACCAGACCCCGAGGGGGAGTGTCCATGGGAATTGAACTTTGATGTAATGGGCTCAGTCGAGAATAATAATAATGTACCGAGTGAGGGCGAGTGGTGCATTAATGAAGATTTTATTTTGGCGTACATATCTGATGATTCTTATAAAGTTGAACAAACAGGTACCAATCCATGGCGCACACTGTGTGCGGAAACATCTCTCACCTTGCCAATTAAGTCACCCTTCACTTCAGACGAAGAAGTTGAAGATGTACAAAAGGCTTTCTTCAAAGTCCCGCCTAGAAGGAAAGGGCAGAGATCGATTCATTTCAGTAAAGTTAAACCCGAACCGCTCAAACCGAGAAGTTCCGAAGAAGATGATAGAGTTCCTCAATTCCATTATCACGAACCTAACTCCTTCCGATTAATGAAGCAAATGGGATACAACTTTAATGAAAAACAAGGTTTGAACTTCAGGAAGGGAAGGCGAACACCAATTCGAATGTCTCTCACTCCCGAAGGAAAACCGCCGGATTATTATCAAAAAACCGGAAGAGGCTTGGGCTATGTCACAACACCTCCTGCCTCAGAAAATGAGATCAGTAATTATCTATGGTAAAATCATTCATCTGGAACATCCTCCTATGAATCTGATGTCAGTGTCGGACCTTTATTTAAAAGTTTGACTGTGAACATGGTTTCAACCAGTCACTCAGACAAAGACGCAGGGGGTGATGAAGATTTAATCGAATCAACCGACGACCCTTGGATCAAACGTCTCAACATTTTGTGGGATATGCGTTTCGAACAACGCGAACCACCTACTGAAGATAAAGTGGTCCAGGTCAACATGGGAGATGAATCTGACCCTAAGCCTATCTTTATAGCTGAAGATTTACCATCATCCGAAAAGGAAGACCTTATATCTCTCATCCGAGAATATATAGACGTCTTTGCTTGGAATTATGAAGATATGCCCGGCCTGGACCCAAAAGTAGCCACACATCGCCTCAACATCGATCCGGATGCAAAACCCGTTAAACAGCAACAATGCCGGTTTCGTCTAGAGATGATGGAAGCAATTGAGTCTGAAGTTAAAAAGCTTATAGACTCGGGTTTTGTTAGAGAGGAACAACACCCAGACTAGGTGGCCAACATTGTTCCAGTCCCCAAGAAAAATGGTAAGGTCCGAATATGCATCGACTTTCGTGACCTTAACGTAGCTTGTCCGAAAGACGAGTTCCCTCTTCCTATCACTGACGTCATGATTGATAACACTTGCGGATATGAAAGAATGTCATTTATGGATGGATTCTCCAGGTACAATCAAATCAAGATGTATCCTGAAGACGAAAAGCATACTGCATTCAGAACGCCGCTGGGGGTGTATTGCTACACAGTGATGCCCTTTGGCCTGAAAAACGCAGGTGCAACTTATCAAAGAGCAATGAACGCCATCTTCCATGAACATCTGCGTAAAAAGATAGAATGCTACGTTGATGACATAGCAGTGAAAAGTCAACATAAAGATGATCATCTTGCAGACTTGAAGACAATGTTCGATATTATGCGAACATACCAGCTGAAGATGAACCCGACAAAATCTTTCCTTGGAGTGTCGAGTGGAAAATTCCTGGGATTTATTGTTACATCCAAGGGAATTTCTCTAGACCCCAAAAAGTGTGTTCTATCCAAGACATGCCACCGCCAAAGAATCTCAAAGAACTCCGAGGACTACAAGGGAGGTTAGCCTACATCCGGAGATTCATATCTAATCTTTCAGGGCGTTGCCAACCTTTCTCTAAGCTCATGAAGAAAGGTGTATCCTTTGTTTGGGATGGAGAATGTCAAAAGGTATTTGAGGAGATTAAGAGATATCTTACTCAACCGCCAGTTCTTGTAGCTCCAATATCAGGAAAGCCATTCCTGTTGTATGTAAGAGCCATGGAGCATTCTCTGGGGGCTTTGTTGGCCCAGAATAACAGTCAAGGTCAAGAGCAGGCCATCTACTACCTAAGTAGGACTATGATGGGAGCCGAACATCGATACAATCCAGTTGAAAAAGAATATCTTGCTTTGGTATTCACAGTTCAAAAGATGCGACATTACCTAGTTGGACAGACAATTCACGTCATCTCTAAGGTGAATCCCTTGAGGGTTCTGATGACTAAGCCATCATCTCTAAATTGTCGGCTCGCAAAATGGTCCATTCTCTTGTCACAATATGACATGCAATTTATGCCTCAAAAGGCAGTCAAAGGTCAAGCATTGGTAGACTTTTTGGCTGATCACCCAGTGCCAGGAGCATCTAAATTGTATGAAGACTTGCCCGACGAAGTCGCCGAGGCTTGTGTCACTCGAGAATCTACGCAAGTCTGGAAACTATTCTTCGACGGCGCATCCAGAGCAAACCCTCATGGAGCAATTACCGCGGGAGTAGGGGTGGTGTTCGTCTCTCCAAACGGTCATGTGATCCCCAGAGGATTTTCCTTAATTGAGCCTTGCACCAACAATGTGACTGAGTATAATGCCCTGTTAATAGGAATGCAATTTGCCGAAGAACTTAATATTCGCCATCTCGAGGCTTACGGTGACTCCCAGCTTATCGTAAATCAAGTCCGAGGGGAATACGAAGTACGTCACGAGGACCTAATCTCGTACTACTTCGCAGTGCTAAAGCAAGCTAAGAAGTTCGAAGGGTTCTTTATCGAATACATTCCACGAGCTCAGAACGCCTACGCAGATGCATTGGCATCGTTGGCAACTTCATTGGCATTACCATCAGGGGCTGAAACAACAATCCCAATCGCAGGGTGTGAGCTATGCTGCTCCAAAATTCTTATAGAGGAAAGTTCAGACAAGGCAACGACAGAAGAAGCCTGTACGACCTCGATGGAATTGGAAGCAAGGGATTGGCGATTTTCGTACGTCGACTATGCCGTATATGGGATCTTACCTGATGACCCTAAGGAAGCGGCCACTATCAAGCGAAAGGCCCTCCAATTCTATTATGATGCAATTTCGCAAACACTGTATCGTAAATCGCATGACGGAGTTTTGCTTAGGTGTCTCTCTCGGAAAGAAGCAAAGGAGGCCTTAAAAGAAGCTCATGACGGAATGTGTGGAGCTCATCAGCCTGGAGCTAAGTTGGGCGATCGTCTCCGACGAATTGGGTATTATTGGCCAAAGATGTTCGCAGACGCAGCAGACTACGCTAAACGTTGTCATGAATGCCAGATTCATGGTGACTTCATACATCCAGCGCCGGGAAATTTACATCCTACATCTGTATCCTGGCCATTTGAAGCATGGGGTATGGATATCGTGGGTCCAATTTCTCCTCCGACTTCTAAACGACATCGGTTCATTTTGGCCGTGACCGACTATTTCTCCAAATGGGCGGAAGCAATCCCGCTAAAAAAAGTCAAGACGAAGAACGTGGTTAAGTTCATCAAACATCATGTCATCTACCGTTTCGGAGTCCCAAGACGGATAGTTCACGACAACGGAACACAATTCGTCAGCTTTGGATTTCAAAGGTTTTGTGATAAATTCAGAATCCAAAGTGTCGCATCTATGGCGTATTACCCGCCAGCGAATGGCCTTGCAGAAGCCTTCAACAAAACCATCGTGAAATTTCTTAAGAAATTCGTTTCTAAGAGTCGACGTGATTGGGACGAGAGACTCGGCGAATGTCTGTGGGCCTATCGAACAATAGTGAGGACCTCTACCAGAGCCACGCCGTTCTCCTTAGTATACGGCTGTGAAGCTGTACTACCACTTGAGATTCAAATTCCTTCCCTGAGAGTCGCAATTACAACGGGACTAACAGAGGAAGAAAAACATCAGCGCCGTCTGCAAGAACTTGAAGCCCTGGACGATAAGCGACTTCAAGCTCAACAGCAGATTGAATTATATCAAGCCCGTATTTCTAAAGCCTACAACAAAAAGGTTAAAGAACGGGTCTTCAAGAAAGGCGATTTAGTTTTAGCTAATCGACGACCTATGGTGATGACTCATAAAACCAAAGGGAAGTTTAATCCCAAGTGGGAAGGACCTTTTGTGATAGAGACGGTCTATTCTAATGGAGCATATCGTCTCATCGATAAAAAAGGCGACAGACTTATGATGCCAATTAATAGGAAGTTTCTCAAGAAATATTACCCGTAATTTGCAAGGCTTTTGAGTCCAACTGGGGGTTGATTACTAAATGATTGATTTGAACAAATTGTTCTCCTACCTTGTATGCCGTCAAGTTAACATTACACCTCTGACGATTTAAAGATCATTATAATAAAGGAATTTTCCAAATTTTTCCAGATAGCTATCATCATAGTCTGTTTGGTGAAAAAGTCCTAATTTTGACTGCGTTCAACTCTCCTGAACGCAAGTCCCATAGCTGCAAGACCTGATGCTGAGCTCAGCTCTCCTAAACGCAAGTCCTGTGGCTGCGTTCAAAGCATGTCTACAGCTGCGTTTCAAGTCCCACAGCTACGAGACCTACTTGCTGCGTGCAGCCCTCCTGAACGCAAGTCCTAAGGCTGCGTTCAAAACATGTCTACAGCTGTGTTTCGAGTCCTATAGCTGCAAGACCTGGCATGACGTTCTCACCAACGAACGCACAACATGATCATTTCAACTTCCAGAGAATCTCCACAAATTGGAAGGCATCAGGTTTTTCTAAAAGACCAGACTTATGACTACAACCTAAGTCTTGAAGTTCCGTTCGAACCTGTTCAAATACAAACACAAAGACAGACGTCCTCGATAAACTTGCGTTCAAATTGTTTAAACACAAAGGGAATAATTTTCAGAAATTCACAAAAGAGACTATATCATTTCAAGAGATGTCCGCGGTTCATCATAGGCAAAAGTAATAACTGTCGCGAGAGTACCAAAAGGTTATTACAGACTAAAAAGTTATTTAATATAAAAAGGGGGTTCTCGAAGGGAAAAGGATGCGAGACGAGCTTTAGCCTGAGCTATACGTGCAGCATACTTGGCTCGGACCTCTGCTTCAGCCCTCCCCCTCAATTCTTCAGCAGTGACAGCAGCAGCACCAGCTTCTGATCGCAAAGCCTGAAGAGCCTCCTCTATCTCATGCTTCAAGTCAGCGCTCTGTAGTTTCTCTAAGGTTTCCACAGTACGTCTGAACAAGTAAACCTTCTTGGCACAGTGATCAGTCCAGCTGCGGTTGATACGTTCAAGCAAGTCTATCACATCAAAGAACGAATCCAGAAAATCTAAAAATGGGGCCCATCCTTGCTCAGCGATGAGGTATGCTTGCTTCACCATGTTCTCCAGGAGCTCCGTGAGGTAGTGCACACTCTCGAAGTCGGGGGTGAAGACTTTACCAGGAGGGGCCATAGCAAGGGGTGTAATCAGAGGGGCATCCTCTTGGAGCACTCCTTCTCCTTCATCGTCAGAAACAATAATGGGTTCAGCAGCAAAAGTCCCACCTGTCAACAAAGCCAACACAAATTCAGTAAATCTTCTGACAACTGAATTCGAACGCAGGAGTTCAGACCTGCATCAAAATCAATTTGAACGCAAGGAACCTAGACTTGCGTCAGACTTCTTCTTGCATCCAAGATTAAGGGATCAACCCTTTGTCTTATCATCAAACACGAAAAGTTCTGTTTTACGTTCAAAATCAAAATAGTTCTTATCAATAAACACAGGAACTCCTCTGTGTGTTTAACAGTAAGGGTTCAATTCTTCTTTACAATAATGGACATAAGAGCTTCTTTTATCATCCAAAATCAAGAAGATGAACAGTTTGCATCAAGAAACATGCAAGTTCTTTTCGAGATCGAAGAGACGAATCTTATTCGTCGTCATCAACCAAAGTCCAGTTAGGGAATTTCAAGAACACTTATCAAAAAGAGTGCTTAAATAAAGAAGAAAACGAGGATTACCTCGACGACCAGACGCCGGAGGCGTCGACGACGGTCCGAAGGCGGACCCAGAAGCGCCCTTCGACGGTGGAAGAATGTCCGCCATCTGTTTGCGAGATCTCTTGGAGGCCATCACCGGAGGACGAGGCGAAATGATGAAAGGACTAATGAGAAGAAACTCGTTTCTGAGTTCAAGAGGGGAGTTTAAACGTTAAGGCCCTTGATGTGACCAATCAGCCCTATTTATAAAAAATTAATAATGAGAGGGTAGAGTTCCAAGACTCCCGCCCCAATATAGTCTCCTCGTCATCATAGCCGCTTGGGCTTCTGATAAGACGCAGGGCAAGACCCCGCGTCCAAAAGACAAGCAAAACCAGACCCGAACGCAGCAGTCTGGAGATGCGTTCCTCCAAAAATACGCAGTCCCACTCAAGGACATGAACGCAGGGGGTACCCCTAGTTCTAGAATTTAAAATTCTTGGAAAATGTGCTGCTCAAGTTTTGGACTTCTGCACATTCTAAAACAAAATGGTTGACTAAATCCTTCCAATGTCAACGTTAGGCCCGTGATAGGTTCTATTGCTACAGAGTTTGAACTCTGTCTACCCCAAAGTTGCTCCGATCGCAACACCTCCAACTTATCGACTCTCATCAACAGAGCGATAGGTCCTCAAAGTTG
>BQKN01065641.1:401178-469745 GCA_022839385.1 Asparagus kiusianus | reverse complement strand
CGACTCTCATCAACAGAGCGATAGGTCCTCAAAGTTGCTCCGATCGCGACACTTCCAACTTATCGACTCTCACCAACAGAGCGATAAGTCCTCAAAGTTGCTCCGAACGCAACACTCCTAACGTATTGATTCTCGTCAATAGAGTGATAAGTCCCCAAACTCACCATGTAACATAGCACTTCGAAGATTTATAAATTTCTTCTGATGCTTAAAACAAGAGTACAAAGACAATCTATCCAAAGCGGAATTTCATTGTTCCATGTCAGAGAATGATATGCAAAAGAAACAATGAGAAACCAAAACAGCAACATTTTATTCAAAAGGAAAACCAAGCAACTTGAAATAAAAGTTGTTCCTACCAAAAGAGCGATATAAAGATAAGCTTGTCAATTCATCAAACTGAATGAAACGATCTGAGACTTAATATCAGAAAGCTTCTCTTCATGATCAGCTCGCACCAGCATCTCAGCCCGCTTCCGAAGCTCATCCTCACTAGACAGCATGGCAGCCACCTCCTTCTTGGCCTCCTCTAGAGCACTAGCTTTAGTACGGTAGTTTACCAGAGAAGTGGCGCTTTTGACGTTGAGCTCAGTGACGATAGCTTCTTCTCGTTTGAATTGAGCCTTCATCCTAGCCAACTCCACCTCAGCGGCAGCGATCTTCTCTCGTAAGTTCTCCAGAGAAGTATTCGAAAATGTCAGCTCAGCTTGTTTTTGAGCGTGTAGCTGTTGCAGTTGTTCCACCTCAACCTCTTCCTCAGCTATATGATGTCGAGCGGCTTCATACTTATTGAGTTCTTCAACTCGAATATCCTCAAAAGCAGATGCAATCTGCGCTTGGATATCAGCGCGACCCAAAGCCTCCAAGAATCTGATTTGTCCCTCTAGACGTAAGATGGCTTCAGAGCAACGCTGAACAACATCGACGTCACCTACGAACTTGAGGTTGTTCAAACTGTTTGTGAGCATAGGCTTGTAGGTATCAAAAGTATCTCGTCCGGCCAGCACGACCTCAATTATTTTCCTGGTAAGATGTCCCAAATAGTCAAGAGAAATCTTGAGAAAATCCGGTACATCCGTGGGGCTCAAAACAGCAATAGGAGACGGAACAGAAACTTCTGAAGACGCGAAGCCAAGTAGAAGACCAGCAGGCGATTTTGGTATAGTGGCTTGAGAAGGAACACCGATATCCAGGTGAGATGGACTCGATTGCAGAGCCATCAATTCCCCCGCTTTAGATGATCCTGGCGCGTCTACAATTTCTGTGGGGGCTAAAGAAATTGTTAACAAAGTCGTCGGCGGGAGATTCGTTGTTGAGGGCTCTGAGTGAGAGGGCTCTGATATCTGAGCTGGTGCTAGCGTAAGCTGCTGTGTTGAAGGGGGAGTGACAGTACTCGCCTCATGCACCATAGGATCTGTATGGGAAAATTATTTAAGTATACAATAAAAAATTGATCGCAAATCAAAATGGACGATGCTTACCCGTGAGAGGTAAAGGGATATATGGCGAAGCTTTGTCTGAAGAAGAGGGTGGTTGAATATCCCACCCCCCGAGATCATCGTTATCGCCACTTAGATTGTCATTGTCCCCGTCCCTCCCATTTTGGTCTCCATCATCATCAGTATCGCCTACACCGTCGCTATGATCTGTAGGCTCCTCTTCATTCAGGGGAGGGGAAGTTGGTCGATCTTCAGCGAGAATAGGTTTTGAGAAAAAGCCGATGGTAGGGCTAGGCTGTACATCTCCTGCAGGTGGTAACAGCACAGAAGCAGAAGGAGACTTGTCTGCCACTAAGTCTTGTTGCTCAGCCACCGTAGGCTCTGGGACCGGAGGTCTATCTTCTACAATAGCATGAGCGGTAGAAGCGGTGTCACGAAGCGTGTCTTCAGGGACAAATTCCATACCTCCTGCAAATAATTCATCGCCACGTTCTTCTTCATGCAGCGAATGGGCAGAAGAGGCAGGGCCTTCTAAAGCAGGACCAACATTGGGAAGACCAGGCTGAGGCGAGAGTTGCATAGCAGTCGACTCTTGCTCTTCCTCTTCAGCATGCCATGCTTTCTGAGCATCTGACATAAGCTTAGAAACAGGGTGTTCGAGCGCTAACTTCCGACGAGTTCGTTTGTCGTATTTGGCTACTTCAGCCGCATCCATTGCTCTCTTTCCAAGAGCACTTTTACTCCGAATCAGAACTCTTGAAGACTCCACCGCATGAGCATCCGGCAACCTGACCTCTTCCTGAGCTCCTTCCGGTGGCTGCCGCTGTTCGGTTTCTGGTGATTGTTGCCGCTCATCCTCCATGATCGCCTTTTCATATGTCAAGTATTCACTAGCCCCCCAGGCACGGAATCGTTTAGCACTCCTCTTGGCAGCATACCATCTGCGGATGGCCCTCAAACAAGAGGTATTCATGTTGTGAGCCGGAACCTTGGAGACAGCCTGGTACCACGTGCAGAAACTTAAAGAGGTACGACTATTGGGCGTCTTATGCGGTAGTCGAAACTTCGCGCCTGTGCATCCTGCTACTGAGTAGTACCAAGCTCTCGCTCCTTCATATATGTTTCACGTATATGCAAGAGTGGGGTTGGGATTCCCGATGTAAATCTGATCGTAGCCAAATTGCTGAGAAAATCGATAAAGTTGATATGGCTCGATAAAACACTTTCTCCCTTGCCGAAAAATGAGATAACCCGGGCGGATATTTATGAGCCACCAAAAAGCACCTCTACTGAGTGTGATAAAAGCATTTCGTCCTGGGGTATCTTGATGGAGTTCTCCATACGCACAACCTTCAAAGGCGGGGAACTTGCAAGCGATCTCATAATTATGTTCTCGCCTGAATATTTCATGGAACTTCACTTGGTACCAACCGATCCATTCGGCAGTTTCTAATTGTTGAACAAGAGGCGCTGAGGGGTCATCGGATTCAGGAGTCGACATTATCGAAGGACAGTGTAAAACGAACCAAGATACCAAATAAATATATGGCATTGGTACTCGAGGGGTCGGAGTTTGAATGACAGTCTTCCCATCTGAATCCAATTTCTTGACGGCGATAAACTCGGAAGACAATTCTCGCAAGCCGCTCTGTAAACAGCACACCATAGCTGAAAGAAGATTCAGGGGCCGTCCATGAGCTAGAAGTACAGCAGGGTATAATACCTCTACCGTAATAGCATCCACCGGCCTGGTGGGTACTACACATCTCTTCAACCAAAGAGTAAGAAAACCTGCGAACAGAGCCATGTCGGAAATTGGGACTTCTGCTTGATAATGGAAGCTCTCAAATGTGGTAAATGCTGGGAAGACGTCCTCTTTTACTTCACAGGTATAGTGAGAGGTCGCATCATTGATGCGTTCAGTGATTTCTTCGAGAGTACTGGCGGCTAAACGGGTCACCTCTGCCTCCTTATCCCCCACATTTCGGAAAAGATATTTAGCCCATTGGCCCTGTTTCATGCCGCCGGCTCTTTTTCCGGTAGTTTGTGCACATATCTGAAAATGGCACATTAGTTCCCAGTAAGTGTTATAGAGGTCGGGAGCAGTATTTTTCAAATTCTCCAACTCCCTGCATCCAGGAACAAACTCCTCATAAGGAAATTCTCCGAAAGACAAACCGAAAATCTCAAACATCTCGTGAAGAGCAAAGCCTAATTCACCAACTGGGGTGAAAAAGGTACCGGTGTGAGGATTGTAGAACTCCAACATAGCGAAAAGCCTACTGTAGTTCGGAGAAATTCCATATTGAGTAGCCGTTATTGGAACCCGCAACTCAGAAATTCTTAAAGGTTCTTCTAGCTCCTCCAGAACAAAATTTATCATCCGGGCCCACTAGTCCGACTCACTGGAATGAACCTATGTGGGAGCCCTGAAATCTTGAGCAGAGAACTCTCCCTGGATCGAGATAAATTTTCTAATGAAAACCGCCGCCAACTTAGCGGGCTCTCCGACGGGATGTTCTTTTTTGAATGAGCCTGGCTTCAAAACCATAAAGTTATTAAAACCAGCAGAATGAGTGCCCCGATAAGTGATGTGCCCAGTAGCAACACCTCCTTGGTCCTAAACAAGTTCCCAATTCATCGACCGTGGGATGGATGCACACTGATAGTAAGAGATTGACCACATCCGCTCTAAATTGGGAAGAAAAAGACGGCGGTTGTTCACGACCCTCAACCATTTGTAATTCCCCTCAGACATTCGCTTGGGATCCACGTTGATAGAATCCCCAAAGAGGAAGGGTGGCTTCTTTAAAATCTCGCGCTCTGCAGTTTCAAACTTAGCATCCGTAACCAAAGACCTGAGAGTCTCAGGGAAGGCTTGGGTAATAAGCTTCGCTCGTTCTTGGTTTGTGTCCTTAAAAACTGAGTACTCAAAGCGAAAACTAAAGACTGCATTTTTCTCCGTGCCTCCCGCATGACCGAAATAATGCTTGAAAGAAAGGGGCTCATTGGAATAACACACTACAAAAAAAAGAGAGAGAGAGTCATTAGTCAAATGGCTGAAGAGGTCTAACACAAGTATGCAAGGCTTAGGCCTGCGTTCGGGTCCTTAAACACAGGGTCTCAACCCGCATCCGAATTCCTTTTGAACGCAAGGTCAAGACCTACATCCAGGTCCTCGAACGCAGGGTCTCAACCCATGTCCAAGTTTTTTTTTAAACGCAGGGCATGAACCTGCGTTGAAATTTTATGAACGATGGAGTTAACCATGCGTTTTCTCAAATGGGGATCATCTTTCGAGTTTAATGGCGGGATACAAACTGCCGATCAAGGGTCGAAGATGAGACTTCCATCAAATAATTTATGCTAGCTCAATCTTACCATTAGTCGAAGAAATCGGAGACTGCGGTGCAGCAGTTCGAACGTCCCCAGAAGCTTTAGCCAGAAGGGAACCCTGAGCCGGAGCAGTCCTCGGTTTAGAGGTGGTTTTCTTCCTGGGGGCCATTCCAATCGCGAGAAGGAAGATGAGGATGGGTGGACGAGGTGTTTAGGAGCGAATCCTTTCTTCCGTTGAAACGTTGGAGAAGATGAACAGGAGTTCTGTTCAGAGATCAAAAAGGGGAAAAGTCGAATGACCCTCTGATTTGACCTCAATAGTCTATTTATACACAGCTGTAGCTGTCAAATCAATGCAGGATTCTAGGTAAAATCCCACCCGAAGCGAGATTTTCGCAATTTTAAAAAGGGGTTACAACTCCCGAACGCACCCCTTGCATTCAGACGATTTGGACGCACAGTTTAAGAATGCGTTCTGACGACCACCCTCAGCCTGACATGCATCTACTCTTCTCAGAGTGCACAATATTTCAACCAAGGGGCTATCCTCTTAACTAAGCTGGGGGTAAAGTCCTGTAGCTTCTTCAGTCTATGACAATAAATTCATCTTGAGCCAAGAAATACCCAATCTCCCTGGGGATGATGAACTTAGATAAATAAACTCCAAGTCATCACTGGCGAATTAAACAAGAACGTTGATGCTCTACCCAATCTGCAATGAGGTGCATTTAGTCAACAAGTTTTTGGAATCCAAAGTGTTTCGAAAATTCGTCCCAGTCAACCGCGAACTTTTGAAAACTTTGGAGGGGGTTCTGTAGGCTATCTAAAATTTATAAAAAGATAGTTGACTCCCCACCAAGTGCTTCCAGGAAGCGATGATTTAAAGAATTCCACGAAGATCGATAAAGGTTATAATCTGACGTCCTTTACGACAACAATTTCCATAATCAACATCGGGAGTTACAATCTGACGACTCCCACATATCAAAAGAGCTAAGGCAAAGATTACAAAACGACGATCTTTGTAACACTCTACAAATCAGTGGCTTCTTCAAACCAAGGCAAGGAAGTCCTCTCTACGTACCATCATCAAGACACCACACCAATGTGAGCGTGAACACAGCTTCATCTGCTGCTAACAAGCCTCCTATGCGAGATGATTGATTTTGATGGCTACGACAACGACATGGCTAATATTATATTAGCAACTATTAGAGATGCTGATGAGCAGTGTAATGATTTTAGAAAAGCAGGAAGATCTAGAGAGCCGTAAGCGAATATTTAGCATGCTGAGAAGCACACGATCAAGCTATCTTAGTGAAGATTGTAACCTGCAGTTGATAGGGCGTTATTGGGACGCCTCAATTGTCACAAATGGCCTGAATAAGACCTTCTTGATTGGTCATTGGTGTCATCCATATATAAAGATAGAGAAGGCATCTACAGCTCATCAATCGCTGCCTAACGCAGTTCGTCAACCGCTGCCCAACGCAGCTCGAACGCAGCTCGTCATCGCTGTCAACGCAGCTTGTCATCGCTGCCCAACGCAGCTCATCAATCGCTGCCCAACGCAGCTCGTCAACCGCTGCTGAATGCAGCTCTTCATCGCTACCCAACGCAGCTCGTCATCGCTGAACGCAGCTCGTCATCGCTGTCAACGCAGCTCGTCAACCGCTGCTGAACGCAGCTCTTCATCGCTGCCCAACGTAGCTCGTCATCGCTAAACGTAGCCCTTCATCGCTGCCCAACACAGCTCGACAACCGCTGCTGAACGAAGCTCTTCATCGCTGCCCAACGCAGCTCATCAATCGCTACCCAACGCAGCTCGTTTACCACTGCCATACGCAGCTCTATCGCTGCATAATGCAGCTCATCTGACTTATTCAAACGTGATCGTAACAACTTCGAAGCTGTTCTCTGCCCACGATACAGGGAGTGGTTTACGTGGGTTGTTACACCCGATTAATGGGGTAACTAAACCCCCACTTAGGCACGGATTATGGGGGCAGTTACACCCCTAATCCCCCTATAAATTTCAACAAACTCAACAGAGTTAAAAAAAAGAAGGGGTGGGGATCGGATTTAGAGCACCAGATCGTATTTTTTGAGAATCAGATCGAGGAGCGAGATATCATTTTGAGAGCGGATTTTCTGGAGAGGATCCGAGATAGAGAGTTAGAGAATCAACTCTTTATACAGTCTGGGGAATCAACATCCATTGAGGGATCCAGACGTTAGATACTTGGCTTATTAACCGAATCATTTTCGGTTCAAACAACTCTTTCTACTAGAGTTTGTTACTCGTTCTGAGTTACAATACTCGTCAAGAGTTATCAGTTACACAAATCAGTTGTTCCAGCATATTGAGACGTTCAGATCATCAACGAGAAGCAAACTCGACGCGAGCACTCGAGGGAAGCATCTCATTGCCACCGTGAAGGACCCAGTTTTAAACAAAGGGGAGAATCAAATTCATTCTCTTCTCTTTTGTCTTTCAGGAATTCAAATTGTAATCGAGAGTTGAGAGAGTTGTAAACATTCTTTTTCTAAGCAGTTAGAGAGAATAAAAATCAAATACAATTCTTTTACTATTTTTCTTGTTACAAAATTTCCGACCAACAGCAAGGAAAGACACTTAGGGTAACAAAAATTCACATTTTCTAAATTTAGCAAATAAATTATGAGTATGAAGGGTTTGTAGTATTTGATGTAGATGTTGTGCATGTTCTTCTTCAGACTTGGAATAAACCAAGATATCATCAATGAAGATAACTACAAATTGATCCAGGTATGATCTAAATATTCTATGCATGAGGTTCATTAAAGCAGCTGGTGCATTGATTAATCCAAGAGGCATGGCTACAAACTCATAGTGTACATATCTTGTTCTGAATGCGGTCTTCTTATTTTTGAATCTTTAATTGGTAATATCCTTGCCTTAAATAGAATTTTGAAAATACTCTTGACCCTTGTAACAGATCAAATAATTCATCGATATGATGTAAATGATAGTTATTCTTTATTATTACACTATTTAGGCCTCTATAATCTATACAAAATCCCAATGATCCATCCTTTTTCTTTACAAAGAGTATAGGTGCTTCCCATGGTGATACACTAGGTCGAATAAAATTCTTCTTTGGTAGTTCTTGTAGTTATAATTTTAATTATTTTAATTCTGCAGGTGCCAATCTTTAAGGAGTTTTTGATATTAGGGTCGCTTCTGGAACTAATTCAATACTAAATAGAATTTCTTGATCAGGAGGTAAGGATGTTAATTTTTCAGGAAATATGTCAGGATATTCCTTTACAATAGGAACTTCATCTAATTTTTTTACTTGGTGGGTTCGATTATTCATGATGTAAGCTATATAACCCTTGTGTCCCTTCCATAACAATTTTTGAGCTTTTACAGCTGAAACAAGCGTGGGAGGTATATGTCTACCTTCTCCTTAAAATTCAACCGCAGAGTGTTTTGGACGGACAGAATCTCACTACCTTGGCTCAGCAGTCCACATGGGCATGATGTTGGGCTAGCCAATCCATGCCTAATAATACATCAAATTCCTTAATAGGTAGCTGTATTAAATTTACTTCAAAGTTTTTGCTATCAATTTTAACATCACAGCCTTGTATACCTGCTCAGTGATGAGATTACAACCTAGAGGTGTATACCTCTAGATGGTAAGAAAATTCATTCATGTCCTTATCAATAAATTTTGCAAATTGAGATGCAACATATGAATGTGTTGATCCAGGATCTATCAAAGCTTTAGAGAGTCTATTTGAAATTGGGAGACCTTCTTTCACTAAAGAAGTATTTGGTGGTTCTTCCCCATCAAGTGCCCATGCCCTTCCAGACATTCGTGGCTTATTTCCGTTAGTATCTTGCCGACCTTGGTTAGCTTTTCTTAGCATTTTGGGATAGTCTTTGATAAAGTGCGCTCCTCACCACAGAAGGTGCATTTTCTTATCTTCTTCTAGCATTGATCTTCACCATGTCCTGGTTTGTTGCAGTAGGTGTAGTTCTGAGAATTACCCCTAGTTTGCGGTAAGGTCTCATCAGTTTTAGCTTTCTTAACATCATATTTCTCTTTTCCCTTCTAGTAACTAGGTGCAGGTCGTATCTTTGAAGATTGACCTTGAGTTTTCTGCTCATCCTTTTGCTTTTCAACTTTTGATGCTAGTTCTATAGCTTTTGCATAGGTAGAGATTTCTAAAGCTATCATTGCATCTTGATCTCATTTTGTGATCCTTTCACAAATTTTCTAATCTTGCGTTCCTCGGTGTCAACTATATTTTTTACAAACTTCATTAACTTTTTAAATTATGCAGCATATTGTGCAACATTCATATTTTCTTGTTTTAAGGAGATAAATTCTTCCTCCCATTTTTCCCTAGTAACTGGTGGAGAGTATTCATCATTAAATTCTTTAATGAAGTTTTCCCATATTCGTGGTGTATATTCTTGGGTCCACTTTTCCTCGGTCATCCTCCACCATTCTCATGCCCCTCCTTGTAATTAGAATACTACATAAGAAACTTTGCTTTCATCTGTTAGGTCTCATGTTATGAGCCTACATCTTCTAATCTTGTTTTGATGATTACAAACAATTCCTAATATTGTTTGTCTAGTGTTTATGTTTCTTATTAGGTATTCTAGACAAACAATGTGTTGGAGGATGGATGGAATAGCGCTTTAACGACGATATCAAATGGAGATTGGCGGAAATGTGGAGTGAAGCAACATACAATTCAAGTTAAAGATCAAGTTCAAGCTTCATCCGCAACGTGTACCAAGTCAAGCTTATTGAAGATCAAGATCAAGCTTGGGTATTCTAGTTTAGGCTTTATATTATGTGTGTTAAGTACCTTAAGCTCAATATCATATACACACACGTGTTTGGTTTCTATGTATATATATAGTTATATATATACATGCATGGTTTTGGGTTTTCATGCTTTGGACACATTTACAAAATAATGAGTTTTCACAATTGAGAAATGCAAATTGGAAAAATCTTTTTCTAACATGTTTTTTTTCATGTTTACAAACATTTCGCAAAGTTTCACCAAGTTTGGAATTGATTTGTTATGTTTAATGGAATTTACAAAATCATGTTTTTCGTTCGTGCATGTTCGTGCATGTTTTACAAAAAAGATGAGTTTTAATAAATGGGAAGTGATATTCAAGAAATTCTTTCTTTGACATGTTTATCTACATGTTTAGAAACTTCCCTCAAAATTTCACGATTTTTGGAGTTGTTTTACTGTGCCCAATTGATTTTACAAAATCGTGTATGTCAACAGATTTCGGAAACTGTATGTCTGTGTTCAAACATTTATTTCTCTCAACTGGGAAAATATTTTTCAGAAATTCTTTCTCTAACATGTCATTCTACATGTCTAGAACCTTCCCACAAAATATCATAATTGTTGGAGCTGTTTTACTATTTTTAATTGATTTTACAAAGCCAGATACGCAAGTTTCCAGAATGCTGGATTTTGGGGTACTTTGGTCTTTTCACCCTATAACGGCTATAAACGGCTAGTTTTTATTTTGGGGTGTTTTTGGCTGATGTTTTGGGTTGTTATAAATACCCCATTGCATTCAACTCTCCCATTAACTAAGAGAAAAGTTTTAAAGAAATTTTTACAAGTTTGTTTAAGGTTTCTAAGTGTGTTTAAGAGTTTGGTTTGTGAAGATAATTTCACAAGGGCTTGAGGAGATAATCTTTGGTGTTTGGGCTTCAAATCATATCTCTCTCACTCTTGTCATTTATTGGAGAAGTTTTCTAAACTTAATCTAGCTTTACATTTTATTGTTTAATTATCATTTTATTAAGCTAGTGTTTATATTGAGTTTAGTTGATTCTATTTATCTCTTTGTTCACACACAACCTATTGAGCTTATTGTATTTTCATACTTAGTATAATTTGGGGTTGTGGGTTTGTGACATTGAGAGTGAGCTTATATTGTGTTCTCACCTATTGTAGAGAACAAATCTTTTGTTGTGAGCTTTCATTGTGAGATCACTTGTATTACACTAGTACACCAATAGGAGTGTGTGGTGAGAGACGGGGTTGTCCCAAGAGTAGTAGCGTCGGTAGCCTAGAGAGAGGTAATAATTCCGAGCACTTGAGGGAGACACGGGCTAGAGACCAACACTTGAGGTTGTAGTTAGTGTAGTTACATTGTGAGTGATTGTAGAGTTTTCGGTTAGCTAGAAAACCGAGTGTGTAGAGAAGTTCCGGCTTCCAAACCGGGTGTGATAGTGGAGATCTCCTCGAGGTGAGGAGCGGGGACGTAGGTCAGGCGGACCGAACCTCGTAAACATATCGTTTTGTTTGTGTTTGCATTGGCGCACTTATTTTCATATTTATATTGCCGTTGTCAATTGCACTTTGTTTATATTTCCCACTATCTTATTTTGTTTGTTTCACCCTTGTATTAGTTGTATATCCTTGCATATATATCTTGTCATATATCATACTTGCTAGGATATTTGTCAATAAATTTAAATTGGCATAAATCGGATTAGATTAGCATAAACCCTATTCACCCCCCCTCTAGGGTTCCTTCCTAGTGGCACAAGGGTACTTTCATCATCATCATATCTTAGTGCAGTAAAAATATTCTCGATATCTTCAAGCCATAATTCTGCTTTTTCGTCGTCTGGTTCACTGAAGAACTTTAGAGGGTTGAACTTTTAGAATCTTTCTGAAGCATTGTCTTCTTCGATCCCTAATTGTTTAACATTCTCAGGTGTGGTTTGTCTCCTTCCTGGCTCGTCGTGTTGGATTCCTTGATTTTGCTCGGTTGAGTTAATGTCGCTAGAATATAACGAAATAGCTTTATTAGATAAGCAAGTATTGTATACTATTTACTATGATTTATTTTGAAGAGTATTTATAGAGCAAAGTATAACTATATTTTGAGATTAGTACAACTATATAGAGAATGTTTACAAAATTTGGTGCATATAAACCAAAATTATGCGCCCTCGGATCTCCTCCTAACAAGTGCTTACTGGTTAAAGTTATGCTCATGTTATATTGTAGGTTGACCATGTTTAATAGTTATTATACATATTCAAATCTGTTTCTAGTTATTTTTCTTGTTGTTCCTCTTTAGGGTCTTCTTTGGGGTCTTCTTTAAGCTCTTCCTCTGTCTCCTCCTCCAGATCTTCTTCTGAGCTAGACTCTATTATAATAACTTCTTGGTGATTATTTCTCCTTTCATTATCTAACTCGACAAGTGCTTCAAGTTTCCCAAGTACTTGTAATTCAGCATAGTGTCTCAAGTCATCTTTTTCTAAAAGTAATAGGTTTCTTTGACGCACAAGGATGCCTAGATCTTGGGATAGCCTTGTCCTCTCTCTCACAAATTGCCCAAGCATAAGATCTGCCTACTCTAGTTTATTTCCCATACTTTGAAGTTGACAGTAACACATCTTAAATTGACTCATATCAGCATCACATTCGGTCATTACATTAAACACTTCTTGATTGGTGTACCATCTCCCACATAGACAAGGTGGATATGATTCATTGAAGGGAATATTACTTCCCGCACTACTTTGAGCTGGGTCAGACATTTCCTGCAATACAATACGAGTTAGTACTAAAAATAGACTCATAACGTACAACTCAAGGATCTTATCCTAGCTTTTTCTTCATAGGCTTTGATACCAGATTTGTCACACCCTACAATTAGAATTATTTTACGAAATCAAAATTAGAGTGTGAAACTGAAAACTATACAATACAAACAACTAATTTTTTTTATTTTATTTATGCAGTACATAACATGCTCCTTCTTCTCAAGCTAATTAGAAGTCATCTTACAGAGATAGATCCCTAAAGTTTTTCTTTTTTCAGCAATGGTTCTCTGCTTATGCTTCCTCTTGATATGAAAAGGTGGATTAATAAAAGAATGAGCTACACTAGCCTAGTGAGATTTCTAATATGTTCTATACTGAAATTTAGTAAAGTAATAGGCAGTTAACATCCGGAGAAGTTTAAAACTCAACTAATAGTTAAAATAATTAACAAAATATGTAATGAAATTACCTCAATAACCACTTACCTATGGGTACCACCACCATATGTATTCATCCATAATACAACGATAATAACAATAATTCGAGGCATAAGCCTTACGTAATCCGGATATGTGTCGATCAATCAATCAATCAATAACCTAATTAATACTGACAATTTCTTTTTAGTATTTTCAATTGATATATGGTACTGAGGTTGTAGTCAATCAGTATTTTCATTCGATACGTGGTATTGAGGTTGTAGCCAATATGAGGGGTTCCATTGTAGCCTAATTTACTTATAAAAACAATCATCATGTTTAAAAAAATGATATGATCTATTAAGTTATTTTAGATAGAAATAGAAGGACAAAATATCATTCAAAGAACCATGTAAAGAATATCGTATCAAGATAAATGAAGGAGATAATTTAACATTTGATAATGTCAAGACTAAAGCAAAACGTTATTTATATGTGTTGGATGTCTCACCTTCCACTTTACCTCACTTCTTGATCATGAGTAAGACATTTTATTAAGGAGAGTTCCCTTCTTTTCTTTTTTTCTATAATGTCGGTTACAGTAAAAGCCAAGAGTACTACTTAATAATAAGCTTGTAGAAAAAGAAATATTAGCATGGTTAGTCTGTAGTGAAAATAATAGCGTTATGCACTAACTTCGAAGCTATCACAAATTTGTAGGGAAAATAGTAGTATCACAACTTGTATGTTAAGGGACAAATGAAAAGAAAGTGGATTATGTTGGGCGCAGAGTCATGCCCTCACGTCGCGGAAGCGATATTACCCTAGAGAAAGCCCTGGCTTTTGTTGTCACAAAAGCTCAAGCCAACCTCTATATTCCTATTTCACAAAGAAAACAAGAATAGAAAGTGAAATATCTCAACAAAATAAAATATACACTCTTCCTCTCATCAGTTCTAGGACTGACTTGTCGAAGGAACCTACAAGCAATAGCCAACACCCAGAAAAATAATAAAAACACGAGATTTACATGGTTCGGCAAACTTGTCTACGTCCACAGGAGGGGTGAGGAGAGATTCCACTATGAGGAGAATACCGACGACTTGTACAACCCACAAGATCGTCACAAAGAAAGAAGCTTTGATTTTTACCAAAAGAAATTGACATTTCTCTTGTAAAATCTCTCTGAAGCTCTCACCTTTCTCATCAAGATCTCAAATCTGAAAACTCTTTAGCCGCTGACAAAAAAAACCCTCTATTTTTCCTCCTAAAAACCCTAATAAGAGTTCCTATTTATACCAAAAAATCCCAGCAAAAAACAAATTTTGGCCCGCTGGAATCGGCGCCCGCGAGACCTCTCGTGTCTTAGGTGTGGGCCCCCCGCGTGCCTGCTTGGTGTCTTCACTCAAGCTCACGTGGGTGTGGCCCCCACGTGCCCCACACGTTCATAATTCTCCACCTCGTACATCATTTGATAAACCTTAAATTTTGGACGAATACCAGAAGAACACCGCGAACAACACGAGAGAGATCTGAAAACACCAAAGCAAGCCAAAGCAGGCCAAACCAGCTGCGCCACTTTACTGCGGCTGCCTACGTACCATCCATCGGGATCAAGCTAAATGTAGTTCAGGATTTGTTCTTCATATAATCTGTCTCCACCTCACACCATCACTGCCCCGAAGGGCCATGGCCTCTTGGGCAAATCAACATTGGCTGATATGAAGCAAGTTTAAGCAATGCTGAAACTTGCTACCTGTAACCACCTTGGTCAACATGTCTGCTGGATTCTCATTTGTGTGCACCTTCATAAGAGAAATATCACTTTCCTCTATGACATCCCGCACGAAATGATACCTGACATCGATATGCTTGGTACGAGCATGATGAACGTGATTCTTCGCCAAGTGAATCGCATTCTGACTATCACACCACATGTTCACGTTCTCCTGCTCAATCCCCAAATCGTCTAGAAGACCCCACAACCACAATGCTTCCTTCACTCCCCCCCCGTCATGGCCATGTACTCAGCCTCCATAGTAGAAAGTGCCATTGTAGCCTGCAACATCGATCGGCAACTAACTGGAACTCCATGTATCCTGAATACATAACCAGTAGTAGATCGTCGTATATCTAGATTGCCCGCATAATCAGAGTCAACAAACCCATCAATTTGACACGTATCTCCACCAAAATATAGACCCGTATCAACGGTACCCTTCAAGTACCTTAGGACCCACTTCACTGCTTCCTAATATGCCTTTTTCGGATTCGCCATGAATCTGCTGACCACACCGACTGCCTATGAAATATCTAGGCGTGTACACACCATGGCGTACATCAAACTGCTAACTGTACTAGCATAAAAACACGCTTCATGTGTACCTTATCTTCCGCTATAGTGGGAGATTGTTTACCTAAAAGCCTGAAGCGTGGAGCCAATGGAGTCACCACCGACTTAGCACTTTGCATCCTGAACCTTAAGATAACCCGCTCTATGTAGCCCTTCTGACTCAAGAACAATTACCGATTCACCCGCTCTCTTCTAATCTCCATACCCAGTATTTTCCTTGTAGTACCTATGTCCTTCATCTCGAACTCTTTACCAAGTTGAGATTTTAGCCTATCTATTTTCACCCTGCTCTTAGAAGCAATAAGCATATCATCATCCATATACAAAAGAAGATAGCTATAATCACCTCCACGAAGCTTCCGAATGTAAACACAACAATCATAATCGCTTCGGGAAAACCCATGCTTCAGCATGAAGGAGTCAAATCGTTTGTACCATTGCTGAGGAGATTGCTTCAGTCCATAGAATGACTTCCTCAAGTAACATACATGATGCTCCTTATCCTCAACCTTGTAGTCCTCAGATTGATGCATATAGATCTTTTCATCCAAGTCTCCGTGCAAGAACGCCGTCTTTACATCGAGTTGTTCCAGCTCAAGATCACCATGAACAACAATACTCAATAGCACTCGAATAGAAGTGTGTTTCACCACCGAAGAAAAGATCTCATTGTAATCCACACCCTTGTTAGCCCTTATGTTTTGATGATGATTTACAACCACCATTATCGGTACTAATTGCTTGTTGAGTGATATTATAGTTAATATGAATATCAAGCTCGTTAGTACCATTTATGGAGGATTATATGGAATATAAGCTATAACGTCAATATCTAAAGGAGGTGGAGGCAAAGTGATGAAGCAATATTTATCAAGAACACTTAACTCAATGATAAGCTTCATCAACTCTAAAGCAATATCAAGACTCAAGAAATGTATTTCTATGTGAGAGATATTTGCTATTTTATTTTCTCTCTAGTACTTAAATGTAGGCAAGTAGTTGTAGATTTTATTTGAAGCTATTTGGGATATCACACACACTTGCACTATTTCAAAACTCGTATTTTGGTACTTTTATCAAAATAATGATTTTAAAAAATACAAGGACCTTTTTGCAAAATTCATTTTCAAATAAGTTTGTCAAAATGTTTATAAACTATTCTCAAAGTTTTATATTTTTCTGAATTTATTTGATAATTTTTAACAAGGTTCAAAGTTGATATTTTCTGTGTACATGTTTATGACGCGACTCATGAACAGTATTGAGTCGACTCACAAACTGCTGCGTAGTTTTCAATTGTTTCTGATGAGTCGACTCACAACATCATGAGTCGACCCATCAAGTTGAGTCGACTCATGCCTGCCATAAGTCGACTCATAAACTATACTGGAAAATGAGTTTTGTTTCTGCTGAGTCGACCCATGACTTCATGAGTCGACCCATGCATGATGAGTCGACTTATGAATTTTATGAGTCGACCCATAAGTTGGTTTTTAGTCTATAACGGCTACTTATGAGTCGACTCATGAACAATACTGAGTCGACTCATAACACTATAACGACTATTTTTGTACAGTTTTAAAAATCCCGTTTTGGGGGATTTTGTCTGATTCTTTGGGGCTTTGGCTGCTGTTTTCTTTCCTCATAAATACCCAACACCCCAACTACTTCAGAACCAAGCTTTAATTACAAAACTCTTATTTTCAAGCTTATTGTTTTCAAAGAGCTTCAACTTTTATCCTATTATTCACTGTTTTGTTTTCACATCCCAAGCTTTAAGTGCAATCTCTCTTCTTGCCATAGGGCTACTGTAAAGAGAGAGTCTTTTCTGCGATTGCTACTGTTGTGAGTGTGATCTCGTGGAGATCAATTATGTGGTTGTGAGATCTCATGGAGATCGTTATGTAGAAGAAGTTCCGACTTCCAAATCGGGTTGTGTAGTGGATTCTCCTCGAGAGTGGGGAGCGGGGACGTAGGTCAGCGGACCGAACCTCGTGAACACATCGCGCATCACTTGGATAATGATTTCTTACCTTATCTCTTTTACTTTAGCTTTTTATTTTGTGGTGTATTGCTTGTCATATTTTTTATTGCACTATTATTGCCTCAAGACCCTAATCAACCCCCCCTTCTAGGGTCCAACAATTGGTATCAAAGCTTGGTCTCTATAGTTGTTTTTGGTCTAACCACCTTAGAGGAAAGATCCAATGGAGGCTTCATTGAATGTGCATATGCTTGAGGGACAATTCACCACTAGACCCCTACTTTTATCGGTTGCAATTTTGCCTATTGGAAAGCTAGAACGAGGATTTACCTTCGTTGCATTGATCTTGACATCTTGGATATCATAGAAAAGAAATATGTAGAAAAGTCCAAGATTAGTATCATGACCGATGGAGAAAGATACCAAGCTAATCTCAATGGAAGGCCATGAATGCCTTAATTTGTGGTCTTTCCCCAAATGAGTATAATAGGGTCTCCACGTGTGCAACCACACATGAAATTTGGGTAAAATTAGGTATTACACATGAAGAAAACCCCCAAGTTAAGGAGTCTAAAATTAATGGGCTTATGCATGATTATGAGTTATTTAAAATACTTTCTAACGAATCCATTGATGCTATGTTTTCTCGCTTTACTAATATCATCAATGAATTGCATGGTCTTGACAAGACATTGACTATCCAAGAGATGAACTACAAGATCCTTCGCTCATTGACTCTAGTGTAGGAGCCTAAAGCTACGGCCATAAAGGAAGCTCACGATCTTACTACTCTAGCTCTCGATGGCCTCATCGGCAAGCTTAAGGTTCATGAGAAGAAGCTTAAAGGGAAAAGAAAGAGGAAGTGCCCCTAAGGAAAATTGAGGAGCCATCCCTAAAAATAAAGACCATTACTCTCAAAGGAGCTAGTGCTAACTCCTCATCTTCGGATAGTGAAGTCGACTTTTCTAGAGAAGTGGCTCACCTCTCTAGAAGAATATCAAGACTAATAAAAATGAATAAGAAGTTTAATCACCAATCTAACAACAAATTTTCTTCGCATGTAGAAAAATATTTTGAATGCAATGAACCGGGTCATCTCGCCAAAGATTGCCCAAAGCTCAAGGAAAAATATTTGAAATACAAGAAGAAGAAAGCCATATATGCCGGATGGGAGGAATCTGAACCAAGTGATTCGGATAGCAATGAAGAAGGAGCAAAAATTGCTCTTCATAATCCCAACATTTGCTTTATGGCTCATGAAAAGGAGGTAATATCTGATATCGAAAGTGAATCTTTTTATATGCAATGTGATCTAGCAACCGCATTAGAAGAGCTAAACATTGAGTTTAAAAGAATGACAAAAGAATACTCTTCCTTTAAAAAATTGCATACTTCTTGTGATTCCAAACTTGAGCAACTACAATCCTCATTTGCTCTAAAAGATGAATTGTTAGGGGATTTCGATTTTGAAACAAACAATTGAGATCTAAAATTGAAAGGCTTGAAATCAAAAATGGTAGAATTAAACGTAGAATTAAACCTACTCATGCATACTCTAGTCATCATCGCTTTGAAAGAAATAGGTCTCATAGATCTTATGCTTCCACACACAAGAAAAATTTTGTGTGCAGATATTGCATGAAACATGGTCATATCTCCACTCATTGTAGGATTAAAAATAATAATGATTATTATGAATTGATATGGGTACCCAAAGATACCAAGAATACTAACACCCAAGGACCCAAGATTTGGGTACCTAAAGCTTCAACGTCTTTATCTTATGTAGGGAATATCACAAACACGATGTAGAGAGATGTGATACCTTGATAGCGGTTGCTTACATTATATGACGAGCAACAAAGAGCTATTCGCAACCCTATCAAGGATTGAAGGAGGTAACGTCTCCTTCGGTGGCGGTGAGAAAGGTAAGATTATAGGCATTGGATGCATTGGTAACATACATTCTCCCGTAATAGAGGATGTTTATTTGGTTAGAGGCTTAAATCATAACCTTCTTAGTATTAACCAATTAAGTGATAAAGGTTTTGATATTTCTTTCAAACCGGATAAGTGCATTGTTAGCTTAAATGAAAAAAATTATCTTTGTTGCTAATAGAAAATCTAATGTATACATTTTTGAAATGAATGAGCTAGTAGATTAAGATGTTAAATACCTTGCGGTGGTCGATGAGAATCCTTGGATTTTGCATAAGAGGCTTGGTCACGCCAACATGGAGTTGATATCTATGTTATCCAAAAAGAATCTTGTAAAAGGGTTACCAAACTTATATTTCATCAAAGACACCATTTGTGAAGATTGTGCTAAAGGTAAACAAACCAAGTCTACCTTCAAATCCATTAATGAGGTATCAACTTCTAAATCCTTGTAATTATTACATCTTGATCTCTTTGGTCCTATATGTGTTGCCTTACTAGGAGGCAAACACTATGTTTTTGTTATCATTGATAATTTCTCCTGTTTTACATGGATAATCTTTCTTGGTAGTAAAGATGAATGGTTTGAAGATTTTTCATATTTTGTCAAAAGAATTAAAAATAAAAAAGAATTGAAAGTTGTTAAAATTAGAAGTGATTATGATGGTGAATTTCAAAATAAATTTTTAATGGCTTTTGTGCACATTATGGCATAACTCATGTATTTTCCGTTCCAAGAACACCACAACAAAATGATATTGTTGAACGGAAAAATCACACCATACAAGAGATGACACGAACAATGATTAATGCTTTTGATTTACCAAAATATTTTTGGGCGGAAGTCGTCAATACGGCATGCCACGTTTTGAATCGTGTTTTGATTAGACCAAAACTTAAGAAAACTCCTTATGAACTATTTTATTATTGGATACTTTCGTATTTTTGGTTGTAAATGTTTTATCTTGAACACCAAAGATCACCATGATAAATTTGATTCAAAAATTGATATTGGTATTTTCTTAGGATATGCACCTAGAAGTAAGGCTTATAGGGTCTTTAACAAACGAACTCTTGTTGTTAAAGAATCTATAAATGTTACTTTTGATAAAACTAATATTGGTTTACAAGTTGGTTTACCTAGGAAAAATGATGATGATGTTGAGGGAGGATTGGAACTTTTGCAACTAAATAAAACACCCTCAATAGATGCACAAAACGGATGGAGAAAGTAACAACATTCAAGAGCAAGAAAAGCTCTCCAAAGCATGGAAATTTGCACCAAATCATCCAAAGGAGCAAATAATAGGGAATCCTTCACAAGGGGTTCTAACTCGCTCAAAAGCTTTGAGTGAGTGTGGTAATATTGCCTTCCTATCTCAAATAAAACCTAAAAAGATAAATGATGCTTTAAAAGATGAGTTTTAGGTTCTAGCAATGCATGATGAACTAAATAATTTTCAAAGAAATAATGTTTGAAAATTAATTCCTAGACCTAATAATGTTCATGTTATTGGAACTAAATGGGTTTTTCGAAACAAACCAGATGAACATGATATAGTCATGAGAAACAAAGCTCGTTTAGTTGTCCAAAGATACAATCAAGAGGAGGGTATAGACTATGATGAAACCTTTACACCGGTTGCAAGATTGGAATCCATTAGAATGTTCTTAGCATTTACAAGTTTTAAAAAATTTAAATTATTTCAAATGGATGTGAAAAGTACCTTTTTAAATGGATCTATAGAAGAGGAAGTATATGTTGAGCAACCCCCCGGTTTTATGGATTATTCATTTCCTAATGATGTTTACCGGGTTCAAAAAGCTTTATATGGGTTAAAACAAGCTCCTAGAGCTTGGTATGCTTGTCTCTTTAGAGTTCTTCTTGAAAATAGCTTTTCTAAAGGGAAAATTGATAATAAACTTTATGTGAGAAAAAGGAAAAATGATTTTATTTTAGTTCAAATATATGTTGATGATATTATTTTTAGTGTCACTTATAAAACTTTATGCAATGAATTTTCTAAAGTTATGCAAGATCATTTTGAGATGAGCATGATAGGAGAACTCACTTTCTTTCTCGTGCTCCAAGTCAAGCAAACTAAGGATGGGATATTCGTTTCTCAAAGCAAGTATGCTAGAGAATTGGTAAAGAAATTCGGATTGGAGAACTCTAAGCATGCACCAACTCCCATGAGTACAAGTATCAAGCTTGATGTGGATGATAGTGGTGAGGATGTAGACCAAAAACTTTACCGATGTATGATAGGTAGTCTTCTTTATCTTACCGCTAGTAGACCCGATATCATGTTTAGTGTGTGTACATGTGCACGTTTTCAAGCCTCTCCTAAACATCCCATGTGATTTCGGTTAAAAGAATTATTAAATATATCAATGGTACAATTGATATTGGTTTATTTTATCCAAAAAGCACCTCTTTTAATCTTTATGGTTTTTGTGATGCCGACTTTACCGGATGTAAGGTAGATCGCAAGAGTACGAGTGGTACATATCCATTTTTGGGTAACTCTCTTGTCTCTTGGGCCTCCAAGATACAAAATTGTGTTGCCTTGTCCACTACGGAAGCGGAATACATTGCCGTCAGCTTATGTTATGCCTAACTTTTATGGATGAAACAAAGTTTAGTTGACTATGATTTGTATTTTCAAAATACAAAATTTTTTTATGATAACACTAGTGCTATAAACATTTCAGAGAATTCCGTTTTGCACTCTAGAACCAAACATATTGATGTGCGCCATCATTTCTTACGCGATCATGTCGAGAGGCAAGATATATCCCTTATTTATTTTGATACTAAATCTCAATTAGCGGACATCTTTACCAAGCCTCTTAGTGAAGAAGATTTTTGTCGCATAAGAAATGGTTTGGGTTTATGTGTTATGTAAAAAGTTTTGCTTGTTTGCTTGGTTAGTTGAACTTCATATGTCTTTTTGCATGTTTACTATTTCATATACCCCATTTTGATGGTGACAAAGGTGGAGAGAAATCTCCTCATTTGTGCACATAGTTAGGGGGAGCTCATAGATAGGGGGAGCTACTATCTATAAGCTATATTTATTTGCTCTAATATAATGGTTGGTTGTCATCATCAAAAAGGGGAAGATTGTTAGCCCTTATGTTTTGATGATGATTTACAACCATCATTATCGATACTAATTACTTGTTGAATGATATTATAGTTAATATGAATATCAAGCTCGTTAGTACCATTTATGGAGGATTAGATAGAATATGAGCGGCAATGTTAATATCTAATGAAGGTGGAGGCAAAGTGATGAAGCAATGTTTATCAAGAACACTTAACGCAATGAGAAGCTTCATCAACTCTAAAGTAATATCAAGACTCAAGAAATGTATTTCTATGTGAGAGATATTTGCTATTTTATTTTCTCTCTAGTACTTAAATGTAAGCAAGTAGTTGTAGATTTCATTTGAAGCTACTTGGGATATCACACACACTTACACTAATTCAAAACTCATATTTTGGTACTTTTGTCAAAATGATGATTTTAACAAATACAAGGACCTTTTTACAAAATTCCTTTTCAAACAAGTTTGTCAAAATGTTTATAAACTATTCCCAAAGTTTTACATTTTTCTGAATTTATTTGATAATTTTTAACAAGGTTTAAAGTTGATATTTTCTATGTACATGTTTATGAGTCGACTCATGAACAATATTGAGTCGACTCACAAACTGCTGCGTAGTTTTCAATTATTTCTGATGAGTCGACTCACAACATCATGAGTCGACCCATCAGGTTGAGTCGACTCATAAACTATGCTGGAAAATGAGTTTTGTTTCTGCTGAGTCGACCCATGACTTCATAAGTCGACCCATGGATGATGAGTCGACTCATGAATTTTATAAGTCGACCCATAAGTTAGTTTTTAGCCTGTAACGGCTACTTATGAGTCGACTCATGAACAATACTGAGTTGACTCATAACACTATAATGACTATTTTTGTACAGTTTTAGAAATCCCGTTTTTGGAGGATTTTGTCTGATTCTTTGGCTGTTGTTTTCTTTCCTCATAAATATCCAACACCCCAACTACTTCAGAACCAAGCTTTAATTGCAAAACTCTTGTTTTCAAGTTTATTGTTTTTAAAGAGCTTCAACTTTTATCCTATTATTCACTGTTTTGTTTTCACATCCCAAGCTTTAAGTACAATCTCTCTTCTTGCCATAGGGCTACTGTAAAGAGAGAGTCTTTCCTGCGATTGCTACTGTTGTGAGTGTGATCTCGTGGAAATCAATTGTGTGGTTGTGAGATCTCATGGAGATCATTGTGTAGAAAAAGTTCTGGCTTCCAAACCGGTTGTATAGTGGATTCTCCTCGAGAGTGAGGAACGGGGACGTAGGTCAGCGGACCGAACCTCGTGAACACATCGCGCGTCACTTGGATAACGATTTCTTACCTTATCTCTTTTACTTTGACTTTTCATTTTGTGGTGTATTGCTTGTCATATTTTTTTATTGCACTATTATTGCCTCAAGACCCTAATCACCCCTACCTCCTAAGGTCCAACAACCGTCTCTTTGTGCAAACCCTTTAGCCACTAGACTCGCCTTGTACCTTATACCACCGAGCTCTGAAGGATCTTCCTTTCTCTTATACACCCACTTATAACCAATAGCTTTTCTTCCTACAGGCAATGGGATCACCTCCCTTGTTTGGTTCTTCCGAAGAGAATCTATCTCCTCCTCCATCGCAGCTAACCAACTCTCACTATCTTTATCCCGAATAGCTTCCTTGAGACTGACTCATCATCCTCCACCGAGAGTGCGTATTCCACCAAATTAACCTGCACATAGTGCTTCAGGGGTTAATTAGCTCTCATCTTCAGTACCCGCTTGTATGCTCGCCTTAGCCTAGTGGAAGCCAAACTATCCTCGAGCTGCAATTATTGTAGTGCTTGTGTATTCTCCTGCTGAACCTCTTGCTGCTCAAGCTCATCATCTACCTGATTTCCCACTTGAACATGACTAGAACCTAGTTGGTCGTTAGGTTCTATCTCAATAACTAAGGACTTTGAAGTCCTAACAGTCCTAATACCTTCATCCTTGGGTGCCTTAGCAATCATGGATTTCTCATCAAAGGTAATATCCCTGCTGATCACGAACTTTGAATCTTCTGTACACCAAAGATGGCAGCCTTTTATACCCTTTGCATATCCTAAGAATACAACCTTTTTGGCCCTCACATCAAGCTTTCCCTTGTTGACGTGATAATAGGCGGTACACCCGAAAATCCGGAGCCTCTCATAATCTGCATGCTCCCCTGACTACACCCTATAGGGTGTATCACCATCCAATATGGAATATGGAGAACGGTTCACAATATAACAAATTGTAGCCACCATTTCTGCCCATCATTCCTTGCCCAATCCAGCATAAGATTGCATACTCGTTGCTTTCTCCTGTAATGTTTGGTTCAGCCTCTCCGTGACCCCATTTTGATATGATGTAGATCTGATTGTCCAGTGTCTAGAAATCCCCTCCTGATCACAGAACTCCTTAAAAGCACCATCTGTATACTCTGTACCGTTGTCAGATCTTAGTGTCTTTAATTTTTTCTCTGTCCTATTCTCAACCATTACCTTCCACTTATTAAATGTCTCGAACACCTCATTCTTATGCTTCAGAAAGTAAATCCAAGCATACCTAGAATAGTCATTTATGAACGAGACAAAGTATCTAGAACCACCCTTGGAAGTTGTCTGAGCCAGACCCCAAAAATCCGTGTGCACATGTTCTAGTATCCCTCTACTCTAGTTCTTGCTTCTCAGAAACTGAACCTTGTGCGCCTTTCCGTACACACAATTCTTACAAAAATCCATGCAAGGTTTCTTCAGAATCTTTATCAGACCCTCCTTACCAAGCAGAACTAGACCCTTCTCTGACATGTGCCCAAACCGCCTATGCCATAACCGTGTGTGCTCACATGGGTCTCCACTACTTCCTTCAGTTTCAACCGCTGCATCTCTAATCACCATCGTACCTGAGAGAGTATATAAATTACCGTGACGAACACCCTTCATCACTACAAGGGACCCCGGACAACCCTCTTCACTTCGTTCTCTATAACAATCCTTCAACCACCAGAGTCTAATGCACCAACTGAGATAAGATTCTTCCGCAATTCGGGAACGTACCTCACATCCGTCAAGGTTCGGACTACTCCATCATGCATCTTGATCTTGATATTACCTAGCCCCGTAATTTTATAAGCATGGTTGTTCCCCATCAATACAGATCCACCATTAATACTTTTATAGGTAGAAAACCACTTCCTATTTGGGCACATGTGGTAAGAGCAACCTGAATTAAGAATCCACTGCCCGGAAATATCCTCACCACTTGTGACGACATAGCGTTCCTTCTTGCTCCCTTTCTCTGAAACATAGTTGTGACGCCCCTGTTTTCACACATGGCTGTAGTCCAAGGTGAACTCAGAGATGTCAAACATGCCATGCACACACACTGTGTAACAACAAGTTTCACCAATCACAGAAATATCCTCTAGTGGAATCAAAACAAAGTGCAGATACAAAACAGCCAAAAAAAGGAAATAATTACAATAGACATGATATAGAAAGAAGTATCTCATAAATAAATCATGTCTCAATGAACAATCTGGAATACATCTGATATCCAAAATGAATAAATATTTCTCGACAAGAAACAACTAAAAATCGTACTAAGACACACTGCCTTTACACTATGAAATAAACTCTAATGTCTGAACAAAATGTAAAACTACGGTAGAGCCTCTAACAATAACTCAAGTGATGGCGACTACGTAAGAACTCTGTCATCCTGCAGCTCTCCGAAACTCCGAGCTGCTTGAAAGATAATTTAAAAGAAAAACAACAACAACAAGAGTGTCAGAGTGCTACAGCAAGATTATCTTTATCCGCCCTCAGGGGAAGGGCTGCTAAATGGAGTGAAGATTCTATCTATTAAGCATAGTCTACCTAGATTATTTTCCCCATACCTAATAGAATTAATATTTAGATACCTACAATACAAGATGTAGTACGTCGAGCGAAATAATCCAAATAAGGAAACCCTCATGTATATACCATATGTCCCGAATCGTAAACATCTAAACATTAATACCGAACTAAAGATAAACAATCTAAATGAAATAATCAATTAGAAATCCACAACACGAGACTGGTATGTCGAGCGAAATAATCCAAACAAGGAAACCCTCATGTATACATCATATGTCCCAAATTGTGAATTTGCTAATCATTGATCCCAACCTAAGAAGATAAAGAAAAGCAGTAAGAGAAAGTAAAGATATCAAATATATCATATTCATAATATCTTCCACTACATTTGGGAAGATGGAAAGAATACCAGCATAATTTTCGATGTACTTTCAAACATAAAGTACTCTGGTTCATATATTTTCATAGTGTATCAATAACATAACTGGCATTCGCCAACGACTCAGGCTATCAATTAACTATCTCGATGTAACTTCGTGCAAAATTCTAATACTTAACCTTATCATGTGCAACGGACTACCATATAGATATCTTATACAGTGTACATGGCTCATTAGTCTCATCGCGATCTTAGTGCGTAACATGAGTGCGAAAAGGCCTACCATATAGGTATCCAAAAACACGGCTCACAAGCCTCAGCACACCCACATGCGGACAGGCTACTAGAAGAAGTATTCTAGACCCAACTTAATGGCTTGTACTTTTAGGATATCGACACACTACCCCATGTAGTACTGAGCGGGGCTAATCAATGATATTCATACACATTTATACAATCGACCTCTAACTCAAGTGTATTCGATTCATTTCTCATCATAATACCCATTGGCATGCCCATATGTGTGCAATGGTACTATGCTTGTGTATCCGTGACTGTACGTGTGAAGAAATACGGCTCGAACCCTGCTAACGCCACCAATTAACCCTCTGGCATGCCCATAAAATCCGTGACTGTACGTGTGCAATGGTACTATGCTTGTATACCCTTTGACATGCCCATAATTAACCATTTTTCTCAAAATAAACATGCATTATTTACATGATTAACCCTAACATGCTCTGTGAATTAACATAAACAGATATAAACTTGCTTATACACGTTCATAACATTAAGATCTCACAATCCTAAGGTTTAAGCCAAATTAATTATCATGATAAATTTAATTAATTGAAAAATCTAGGTTTTGAGCATGAACTAATCAAGATTAACAAGTTAAAACAGAATTAAATGATATCCTAATGATCATGTCCATGAAACTATTATAAACAGCAAGGGTTTAACATGAAACTAGCAAGAGATTAAGATCTAACCTCAAAAATCATGTTTTTAACAACTCACGTTAAGATCTAATATATAATCAATAATTAAAACTTGTTAAATTCATTATTTAACTAAGGGGCTAGGATTGGATGCAGATAATCTTGCCTTTGCACGTGTTCAAGTCTCTGAAACGAACAACAAGAGATCCCTCGACGTCAAACATCACAAAAACTGCCTTCTCTTCGCTTTTTTCTTCACAAAGCTCCCCGAAAACTCAAGATTAGGGTTAGGGTTTGAGAAAGAAGGTGGCGGGGGTTTAGGGTTTGAAAGAGGGTTATGAGAGCTTTAAAACAAATATATACACTTAGGGCAACAACTGAGTTTGGTATAAACAAAACTGACCTAAAAACAAACCTGGCAGAACTCTGTTCACCCAGCGGTTGACCGCGCACATATGTGCGGTCGACCGGATAGAAGCCCGTACTCAGATTGGGGTTTGGTATTTGGTCATAATTTTCGCATCCGACCTAAGAATGAGGTGATTTAAGATTTGTTGGAAAGCTGTTTAAGAGACCTACAACTTTGATCTTTTAAGTTTTTCCTGATTCTAACTGAATCGGTGTAAACAACTGATAAACTCTTAACAGGTCATTTTTCCCAGATTTCTTCTCGTGCATGTTTTATGCATTTGCAATCATATATTCATATACATGTATCGAATTGATCTCAAATCAATTCCTAGCATACTCAAATATTAATAAATATTATTTATCACAATATAACATGTTTATTATTATATATTACAATATTCAAAATGACGGGGTTTTACATTATTCCCCCTTAAAAGAATTTCATCCCTGAAATTTCGCAATCGTATCTTAGAGATTAATAATGCTAGAAAAGCACGTTGAGGGAATAATCCAGACAAGGAAACCCTCACATACATGTCTTGCACCATTAATCTCCAGATATGAAACATAGTAATATCTATATTTAACAATCTAAAATGTTAATATTCCCACTTAACCCCTAACTAAATGAAACTAGTACGTCGGGCGAAAAATCCAAACAAGAAACCCCTCATATATATACCATGTGTTCCGAATGATTAGGAGTTAAGTGTCAATACCTCTATTCTAGCGTTAAATGTAAATATAAGCATATATATAATCATAAATACCAATCAAAATCAATCATCCACCTTCTCAACAGGTGCGGGTAGTCGCGATGTATAACACCTTCGCACTCCCGAGAATCATCCTCGATATCTATACTTAACTATCTAAAATGCAAATACCCCCACTTAACCCCTAACTAAACAAAACAAGTACATCGGGTGAAAAATCCAAACAAGGAACCCCCATATATATACCATATGTTCCGAGTACTTAGGAGTTAAGTGTTAATACCATCATTTTAGCATTAAGTATAAACATTACCATACGGATAACCATAAATCATAAACAAGTCATACTAAATTTAATTTACCTTCTCAAACAGGTGTGGGTAGTCGCGACGCATATCCTCCTCCCACTCCCAAGAAGCCTCCTCAGCTCCTCTCCGATTCCACTAAACTTTAACTAAAGGTATCACCTTTTTTCTCAGCTTCTTTTCCTCCTTGGCAAGAATACATACAGGAATCTCAATAGTAGTCAAATTCTCCTGAATCTCAATCTCTGGTGCATCTAATACTCGCTGCTCCTCCTCATCGTGTAGGTGCTTCTTAAGCATTAAAACATGAAAAATATCGTGTATGCTCGACATGGATGCTGGTAGGTCTAGCCGATATGAAATATAGCTCTAATGCAATCAATAATCAGGAATGGTCCAATATACCTCGGGGCAAGCTTTCCTCGTCCGCCAAAACGCTGAACTCCCTTCATTGGCGATACTTTCAATAGCACATAGTCCCAAACTTGGAACTCTAACGATCATCGCCTCTGATTTGTATAACTCTTCTGATGACTCTGCGCTGTAAGAATGCACTCTCGAATGACTGCTACATTCTCCGTAGTTTGCCCCACGAGCTCCGGCCAAACAATAGGCTGTCCTTTGGTTCTACCCAACAAATAGGTGATCTACAAGGCCTCCCGTACAATGCTTCATACGGTGCCATCCCAATAATCACTTGGTAGCTATTATTATAAGCGAATTCGATTAATGGATGTGGTCCTCCCAACTATCCTGGAAATTAATGACACATGTCCGCAACATGTCCTCTAATATTTGGTTCATTCTCTCTGTCTGCCCATCCGTCTATGGGTGAAACACACTAGAATAAGATAACCAGCTGTCGAACGAGTTCTGGGAGTTCCTCCAAAAATGTGAAGTGAATAGCGTGCCTCAATCTAACACAATCATCTCTGGAACTCCATGTAATCTCACGATCTCCTGAATAAATATTTGTGCATATGTCTCTGCCGTGTATGTTATCTTTACTGATATGAAATGTGCTGACTTTGTCAATCGATCTACTACCACCCAAACTGAATCATTCCCCTTCTTCGATCTTGGCAATCCTACAATGAAGTCCATAGAAATATCTATCCACTTTCACTCCGGGATAGGTAAAGGCTGTAGGGTTCCTACCGGTCTCTGATGTTCTGCCTTCACTTGCTGGCAGGTAAAGCACTTAGCTACATATTCTGCAATCTCTCTACGCATGTCGCTCTACCAAAAATGTCTCTTTAGATCCTTGTACATCTTCGTTGTGCCTGGATGCACTGTATACCTGGTAGATGCGTTTCGTCGAATAAATCCTTCTTCAGCTGAGTATTAGCTGGCATTACTAATCGGCCCTTCATCCGAAGTCCTTCATCTACTCTAACGGTCCAATCAGTTTTTGGCTTTTTGGAAATCTCCCCATTTTGGGTTTAAATCCAAGAGTTGTCTAATTGAGCTCTGACCACTCTGTCACTCTAAAATGGCTGTACGGACAAAGCTCCCAAAAATATGATGCTCCCGCCAATCTCCGGTCTAAAGTCAAACTGGCTAAGTGTGTGGAGATCTCGATAAAACAAGCACCTCAAAGCTGCAATCCTGTGACGACTCCTGCTTAATGCGTCTGCTACGACATTTGCCTTTCCCGAATGATACTGAGTCACAAACTCATAATCATTAATGAACTCAACTCATCGTTGTTGTCTCTGATTTAGTTCATTCTGAGAGAAGAGGTACTTCAAGCTCTGATGATCTGTGAATAGCTCAAATTGTACTCCGTACAGGTAGTGTCTTCATGTCTTCAATGCGAAGACCACTACTGCTAGCTCCAAATCATGTGTGGAATAGTTCTGTTCTTGCGTTCTCAACTGACACGAAATGTATACTACTACCCTCTGGGTCTATATCAAAACACCTCCTAGACCCGCTAACGATGCATCTATGTAGACTACGAAAGTCTTATTATTGCTAGGAATGGTCAAATTTGGTGCTATAGTCAACTTAGCCTTCAAAGACTCAAAGGCCTCCTGGCACTCCGTGCCCCAAACAAAAGGTACATCCTTCTTCGTAAGGCGTGTAAGTAGTGTGGCTATCTTCGAGAAGTCCTGAATGAACTTCCTGTAGTAGACGGCTAAGCCTAAGAAACTATGGATCTCTGTAACTGTCGGCGGTGGCTCCCAGTCGAGTATTGCCGTAACCTTAGCTGGATCTATTGCAATGCCCTCTCTGCTGATGACGTAGCCCAAAAATCTGACCTCAGATAGCCAAAAATCGTATTTGCTGAATTTGACATATAGGTGGTGTTCCCACAAAGTCTGCAATGCTAGTCAAAGGTGCTGCTCGTGCTGTGCCTCCGACCTTGAATAGATGAGAATGTCATCGATGAATACTATTACGAACTGGTCCAAGTATGGACGAAAAACCCGGTTCATCAGATCTATGAATACTGCAGGTGCATTGGTTAGCCCAAACGGCATGATAAAAAACTCGAAGGACACATAACGAGTCAGAAATGCGGTCTTAGGAATATCCATCTCTCGAACCCGCAACTGATGATAACCAGATCATAGATCAATCTCCGAGAAGTGCTGCACTCCTTGTAGTTGGTCGAACAAGTTATCAATTATCGGTAGTGGATACCTGTTTCGGATAGTGATCTTGTTCAACTCCCGATAATCTATACAAAGATGCATATTTCCGTCCTTCTTCTTCACGAAAAGGACCGACGCTTCCCACGGAGAATGACTCCAGCGAATAAAACCCTAAGACAACAACTCGTCTAGCTGAGTCTGTAGCTCCCTCATCTCAGCAGGTGTCATACGATAGGGAGCTCAAGATATCGGTGATGTGCTTGGCTGCAACTTGATGCAGAACTCAACCTCTCTCACAGGAGGTAACCCCTGTATGTCCTGAAAGACATCCTAAAAATCTGATACAACTCTAGTCCCGCACAACTCAGCACTCTGATCTCTCAGCATCACCTCCTTGATATATGCTAGAAATGACTCCGCAAACTAGTTACCCTGTGAGGTCACTACGATCAACTCAGACCCATCCGACGCTCGTAAATTGACTGTTTTCGCAAAACAGTCAATGCTAACATAGTAGGATGATAGCTAATCCATACCGAGAATGATGTCGAAATCCGACATCCACAAGACGATCAAATCTATGATAAACTTGGATTCATCTAAGCTGATGATACATCTCCTACAAACGTTCTCTAATAGAGATACCTCTCCTAAGGGAGTAGAGACGGACAACGAAACATTTAAAGGATGTGCGACTAATTGGAGCCTATCCATGAAGGCATGAGATATAGAATAGGAAGCTCTGGAATCAAACAGGATCCGAGCTGGAAAAGAGTTTACTAAGAAAGTACCTTCTACTATAGCTCCGCTTTCACCGTGATCACGTGGTACGACTGCATAGACTCTGCCAGTGGCTGGCGACTGCTGAACAGTCGATGGTGGAATATACGGGACTATCTGTCCCTCAGGGATCTCCTGAATCGCGCGAATCTAGCCTACTGGCCCCTTAATCCTAGGAACAGCTGGCGTTGCCTCAATCCTCTACTGCTGCTACTGGTCGTAACTGCGGCCCTGCTGATGTTGACCCTGACCATGGTTCTGTTACTGACCGTGTCCTCGGCTCTGCTGCTAGCCCTGGCCTTTGCCCTGCTAGCCTGCTGCTGGCACACTATGATAATCCCTAGCCTTATGCCCGATCTTGTTGCAGTTATAGCATGCATCCTAAATCTTGCGCTGCTGTAGTGCTCTCGAGTCATGTTGTGTTCCCTTCTTGAACCTGCTTTGCTGCTGGTGCTAAAAGTTCTTACCTCGCTACTGGGGTCCTCCTTATTTGGCAAAAGGTCTCTTTCCCTTGCCCTTGTCATTCTACTGTTATCAGACTTATTGTTGCCATCCTTGTTCTTCTGAAACATTGCAGTCTCTCTCTCCAATGATATTGCTGCATCTGCTACCTCTCGGACTGAACAGAATCTTCTGAAAACTAGGAAACTGTGAAGACTTGGGCGAAGTCCCATAAGAAACATCTGTGCCTGGTGCTCTCCTGACTGCCACATGCCCGTGAAATGTAGAAGACTTATAAATCGGCTCTCGTAGTCAATCACAGACATATCTCCCTGCTCTAACTTAGACAACTCTAGTACTTTCTAGGCCCGTGCCGTGGAAGAGATGTATTGCTCGTCGAAGAAATATACGAAATCCTCCCAAGTGAGTCCCATCCGGTGCTCCGGAGTAAACTGAAGCCTGTACCATCCTCCTACATCACCTTTCAGGCTAAAAGCTGCCAGCCTATGCTTCTGCACTGAGTCGGCGTTAAGTAAATCCAGATGTTACTCACGTCCTCCTTCCACTTGTGGGCTACAAGCGAATATGATGATCCCTGAAACTCTGGCGGCCTCATCTTCTTGTAACGTTCCACTAAATGAATCCAAGCCTTCTGCTCTCCAGTTGCAATTGATGGTGAGGTGAGTCCTGGTGTGGTCTCTGGGGACTCTACTGCGATGTAGATGGCTAGAATAACTGGCGGTGGGATTACGGGTGATGGTGTAGCTAGCGGCATATGATTTGCCACTTGCTCCTCAAGTGCTGCTAGCCTCGTTGTAATAGGTGCCATGAGGTCTATCAAATACTAGAGAGCCTGCTGCGGCTCAGGTGGAGCCTGCTGCAGCTTGGGTGGAGCCTGATGTGGCTCTGTTCTGGCTCAGTCTATCCCTCTCCCTAAGTACGGAATAAAGTTTATAAGATACAACATTGAGACCTTAGGCAAAAGAATATAACACATAACAATAAGAAAATCGTATCACAAATCATTCATGCGAACACTTTTCAATCAATATAAGATAATCATAAAAAATTCGTAATTTTTGAAATATACATATATATCATCCTCACTCATTCCAGGAATTCCTAGCGGACTCCATACATGAATCCTAAGAAACTCGATTCTAGCTCCACGACTCGACACAGGATGATCCTAAGGATACTAAAACTAGAGCTCTGATACTAACTGTGACGCCCCTGTTTTCACACATGGTTGCAGTCCAAGGTGAACTCAGAGATGTCAAACCTACCATGCATCCACATTGTGCAACAACAAGGTTCACCAATCATAGAAATATCCTCTAGTGGAATCAAAACAAAGTGCAGGTACAAAACAGGCAAAAAAAGGAAATACTGCAATAGACATGATATAGAAAGAAGTATCTCATAAATAAATCATGTCTCAATAAACAACCTAAAATACATCTAGTATCTAAAATGAATAAATATGTCTCGACAAGAAACAACTGAAAATCATACTAAGGCACACTGCCTTTACACTATGAAATGAACTCTAATGTCTGAACAAAATGTAAAAATACGGTGGAGCCTCTAACAACAACTCAAGCGACGGCGACTATGCAAGAACTCCATCATCCTGCGGCTCTCCGAAACTTTGAGCTGCTTGAAAGGTAATTTAAAAGAAAAACAATAACAACAAGAGCGTCAGAGCTCTACAGCAAGATTATCTCCATCCGCCCCAGGGAAAGAGCTGCTAAATGGAGTGAAGGCTCTATCTATTAAGCATAGTCTACCTAGATTATTTTCCCCGTATCTAATGGAATTAATATTTAGATACCTACAATACAAGACGTAGTACGTCGGGCGAAATAATCCAAACAAGGAAACCCTCATGTATATACCATATGTCCCAAATCGTAAACATCTAAACATTAATACCGAACTAAAGATAAATAATCTAAATGAAATCAATAATTAGAAATCCACAACATGAGACTGGTACGTCGAGCAAAATAATTCAAACAAGGAAACCCTCATGTATATATCATATATATGTCCCAAATTATGAAGTTTCTAATCATTGATCCCAACCTAAGAAGATAAAGAAAAGCAGTAAGAGAAAGTAAAGACATCAAATACATCATATTCATAATATCTTCCACTATAACTGGGAAGATGGAAAGAATACCAGCATAATTTTCGGTGTACTTTCAAACATAAAGTACTCTGGTTCATATATTTTCATAGTGTATCAATAACATAACTGGCATTCGCCAACGAATCAGGCTATCAATTAACTATCTCGATGAAACATCGTGCAAAATTCTAATACTTAACCCAATCATGTGCAACAGACTACCCTATATGTATCTTATACAGTGTACATGGCTTATTAGTCTCATTACGATCTTAGTGCGTAACATGAGTGCGGAACGGCCTACCATATAGGTATCCAAAAACACGACTCATAAGCCTCAGTGCACCCACGTGCGGACGGACTGTTATAAGAAGCATCCTAGACCAGACTCAATGGCCTGTACATTTGGAATATCGACGCACTACCCCATGTAGTACTGAGTGGGGCTCATCAACGATATCCATACATATTTATACAATCAACCTCTAACTCAAGTGTATTCGATTCATTTCTCATCATAATCCCCTTCGGGATGCCCATATGTGTGCAATGGTACTGTGCTTGTGTATCTGTGACTGTACGTGTGAAGAAATACGGCTCAAACCCTGCTAACGCCACCAAAACACTCAAAACAGCGACCAGGAAACCAAACAGGAGCAGACCGGTTGACCGCCTTAGTGCCGTTGATCGACTGGACGCTAACGTGCACAGAGTGCACAACCAGGAACTTCACTGGTCGACCGCACATAGTGGTCCGGTCGACCGGCTAGAGGATAAACAGATTCTCAGGTTGATGCTACATGTGATTTTTCTCAGTTAAATTCGTTTTAATTAACATGAAGCCACATAAAACAGTTAAAAACTTCTAAAATTAACTAACAAAGATTAATTCACATATTTTAACTTTTGGATTAACACTAATTAGGGTTAACTTCATAATTAATCATTTTTCTCAAAATAAGCATGTACTATTTACATGATTAACCCTAACATGCTCTGTGAATTAACATAAACAGATATAAACTTGCTTATACATGTTCATGGCATTAAGATCTCACAAGCCTAAGGTTTAAGCACAAATTAATTATCATGATAAATTTGATTAATTGTAAAATCTAGGTTTTGAGCATGAACTAATCAAGATTAACAAGTTAAACAGAATTAAATGATATCCTAATGATCATGTCCATGAAACTATTATAAACAACAAGGGTTTAACATGAAACTAGCAAGAGATTAAGATCAAACATCAAAAATCATGTTTTTAACAACTCACGTTAATATCTATTATATAATCAACAATTAAAACTTGTTAAGTTCATTGTTTAACTAAGGGGATGAGATTGGATGCAGATAATCTTGCCTTTGTACGTGTTCAAGTCTCTAAAATGAGCAGCAAGAGATCCCTCGACGCCAAACGTCACAAAAACTACCTTCTCCTCGCTTTTTTGCTTCACAAAGCTCTCTGAAAACTCAAGATTAGGGTTGGGGTTTGAGGAGGAAGGTGGCTGGGATTATTAAGGTTTGAAAGAGGGTTATGAGAGCTTTAAAATGAATATATACACTTAGGGTAACAACTGGGTTCGGTATAAACAAAACTGACACGAAAACAAACCTGACAGAACTCTGTTCGCCCAGCGGTAGACCGTGCACATATGTGTGGTCGACCAGATAGAAGCCTACACGCAGATCGAGGTTTGGTATTTTGGTCATACCTTTCGCATCTGACCTTAGAATAAGGTGATTTAAGATTTGTTGGAAAGTTGTTTAAGAGTCCTACAACTTTGGTCTTTTAAGTTTTTCTAGATTCTAACTGAATCAGTGTGAATATCCTATAAATATTATTTATCACAATATAACATGTTTATTATTATATATTACAATATTCAAATTTACGGGGTTTTGCAATAGCTCACTTTTTCCTTGCCTTCTCTCCTCTCAGTCTTGTTATTGTTCTTCTTCCCAGCCACTCTCTTATTTGGACAGTCAACCTTAAAATGCCCAACTTTACCGTATTTGAAACACGCTCTTCCTGCAAGTGGTCTTGATTTAGATCTAGACTTTCCTCCCTTATCTTTTCCTCGCTCATTGCTCCTTCCTCTAGCAAACAATCCATGTGCTTGTTCTTTGCTACCACCAGTAGTCATGTCACTGGTTGTAATCTTCCGAAGGTCATTTGCTAGAAGTGTCATTCTAGTCTCATCTATCGTCAAATTGTCTCCCAAAAGCATTAGTATTTGCACTAGGTTCTCATAAGACTTCGGTAGAGATAGAAGTAATAGAAGCACCTGATCCTCGTCTTCAACTATCACGTCTATGTCCTTTAAGTCTAATATGATCCTATCAAACTTGTTGAAGTATTCCTGGATTGATGACCCCTCCTCCATCTTGCAAGTATACAATTTGGATTTCAAATAGATCCGGTTTATTAGACTCTTCGTCATGAAGGTGCTTTCTAACTTCGAACACATGCCCGCAACCGTTTTCTCTCCATCTACCAAGAAAGCTACATCCCTTTCAAAGCAAAGGATAATCGACACCTGTGCTTCCAGATCCAGCTCCACCCAATCCTCATCAAACATATCCTTATGCTTCTTCTCTTTTCCAGCCAAAGCCTTGTGCAATTTTTATGAAATCAACAAGTTTCTCATCTGCATCCACCAATAGAAAAATCATTCTTCCCATTAAACTTTTCGATCTCGTACTTTCCAACTTTAACTGTTTTGCTAGTTGGTGCCATCCTTCGCTTGTATTAATAAATCTGCTTCTCTCGGGAAATTGCCGAGCACCACCTCAAAACCAGAAGCTACACCACTTCTAATCTGAATAACAATTCTGATTCCAATTTTTGAGCACAGAGTCACGCCCTCACGCCATAAAAGCGATATTATCCAAGAGAAAGCCCTATCTTTTGTTGTCACAAAAGCTCAAGCCAACCTCTATATTCCCATTTCATAAAGGAAATAAGAATAGAAAGTAAAATATCTCAACAAAGTAAAATATACACTCTTCCTCTCATTAGTTCTAGGACTGACTTATCAATGAAACCTACAAGCAATAGCCAACACCTAGAAAAATAATAAAGACACGAGATTTATATGGTTTGGCAAACTTGTCTACGTCCACGGGAGAGGTGAGAGGAGATTCCACTATGAGGAGAACACCAACGACTTGTACAACCCACAAGCTCGTCACAAAGAAAGAAACTTTGATTTTTACCCAAAGAAATTAACCTCTCTCTTGTAAAATCTCTCTAAAGCTCTCACCTTTGTCCTCAAGATCTCAGATCTAAAAACTCTTTAGCTGCCGCAAAAAACCCTCTATTTTTCCTCCTAAAAACCCTAGAATAAGAGTTCCTATTTATACCAAAAAATCCCAACAAAAAACGAATTTTGGCTCGCTAGAATCAACGCCCGCGAGACCTCTCGTGTCTCGGGTGTGGGCCCCCCGCGTGCCTGCTTGGTGTCTTCACTCAAGCTTACATGGGTGTGGCCCCCATGTGCCCCACACGTTCACAGATTATCTCACCTTCCTTGTACCTCTTGTACGTCCTCTACTAGAGCTTCACTTCTACATGTATATACTTTTTTTTGTACAGTATTTTGACTAATCGAGACCTCTATATATAGTCATGAACTTTGTTAATTTCTATATATTTTTTATTTTACTATGGTAGTACAGTGGATGTTTATCCCTTTTATCCCTATCATGATGACTCACCTAAGGGTAACATGTCCTTATGGACACCATAGGGACACCACATGTTAAAGAAAACTTACTTGGGTGAGCTGTACCAACTTAGTCATTAAATTCCCCAGATATTTTGAGATGCACCATTTTTTTAATAAAAGAACCTTAGTTGTATACTAGATTATAGTATTAAAATTTTTCTTGTAGTATCAATTTGGGTCATGTGTCTTCTAGCTATTCATGCAAAGTCGCAACGTGCTATTTTATAGAGAATAACTAGGTGTGGTGTTACAATCTTCTTAACTATTTTAATTCCACGAACTCCTGAACTCTATAACCCATGAACTTTTTCTAGTCTAAACCCCCTTAAAGTTTTCATTTTCCCCTCAAAGTTACACTGTTAAGTCCAACATATCGCGGTCTTGGGATAACCAAAAATAGAGGACGAGAATAACCCCCCACTCTAGAAAATCACCCCTTAATCCTATCTACTATTTTCATTAGTTCTTCAATGATCGAGGGGGTACTTTGACCAAAACAACTTGAGTGAATAAACAGTAGAAAATGTTTAAGAGGTTTAGTAACGTAAAAGTTCCGTAGTTGTCAGTTATGTGCAAAACCGCTAAATATGGAGGGTTTAAGGGAGTACTTTAAAATACACTACAGCTGCGTTTGGCAAGAGGCTAAATGAAGGGTTAAGGGGGTTTACCCCTTCATTAGCCCGTCAAACAGAAAAAAAGACAAAGGGTTAACAAACCCGCACGTGAGCACAACAGCCCCTTTAACCCGTCAAAAGAAGGGTTAACAATTCCTCATAAGAAGGTGGAAAAAGGCTTGTTCCGCCTTCTCACGCGAGGGTAGGAAGCGGAATTTAGGAAAAATCTTCATCTGGATCTTGTGCGGGTAGGCGACGGAGTTCGACAGTGGAATTAGGGGAATTAGGTAGCGGAATTTGGAGGGAAAGACGTAGAGGGAAATTTTTATAGGAAAATTTAGCGGGACTAGGGAGCGAAATTAGGGTAAATCCCCCCCCCCCCCAAATTGTTTCATAGTAGGATTTTCTCAGAATACACTCAGCCAGTTGCTAATCTCAAGTGACAGGAGAAGCTCGCATCGGTCCCCTCCGATGGCGGCGGTGCTGTTGCTACGGCGGTATCCGTCAACGACGCTCCTACAGAGGCGCCTGCTGAGGCTAAGAAGGAGAAGAAGGAAGAGATCGTGGAGGAAGAGGACGATGTAAGATTTATCTATCAATTTGGTCCATTTTTATTATAATTTATTGTTTTTTATGTATTTTGTTGATTAATTTGGTTTTTTGTTTCTTTATTTTTTCAATTGTAGGACATGTGCTTTAGTTTGTTCGATTAAGGTTATGGGGATTTGCTGTTGCAGGCTCACGATATCACGACGGATTTTTAGTTGTTAGATGTTGATGGTTAGGTTTAGATTTTGACAACGTAGTTTTAGAATAAAAAAGAAAATTAGTCTTTTGAATTTTGAGTTTAATTTTTGGGGTTGCTTTTCATGATATCAAGTAGAAATACGATGAAGATATTGGTTTGTTTTTTGGATATAAGAACAAAAATTAGTTTATGGTTTAACGCTTTTGTCATACCTTATAACATAATTCTATTTGGATGTAGTTAAATCCTAACCCTGAATTATTTACATATAATAATTACCGCTTGATTTTGTGGCTTGAGTAAAGCATCAACTGAGCGAATCTGCTATGTAATGGCAATAATAATCAAATTAATATGCTTCATTTATTATTAGCTATAACATTCACTATTTACTATTTCCTTGGATAATGATCAGTACAGACACATTGGAGTAAGTTTGAAAAAAAAAAATTGTTCCATCTGCTTCTTTCCTGTTGTTTCTTTGTGCATAAGGGAAATATAGCCTGGATATTCTTAAGGTTGATGGTAGTTTCTAGTTTTACTTAACTTTCGAAGAAGGTTTTTTTGTAGTGGTTCTGCATGATAACCTACCATTCTGATGGGAACAGTCTAGACGATAACCATGATGACAATGCACAACTTTAATATTTTGTTGTATCTGCTATAGGTGCTTAGCACTACAAATTCATTTTGTTATTGAATTTGAGTTTCCTCTGAGGTGTCTTTAAGTTGATTTTAGTCTATGAAGCTCTGAGGTATTTTTAAGTTGGTGTGTTTTGTGATGTAGTAAGCCTGAAAGGAGTGAAGCACTAAATGCCAGTACATAATGTACTTATGGGTCTCAGGAACTTAAAGCTAATGTTCAGGTTTTCAATCAGTCAATGAGAACATAGTAGAAACAAACAGAAAATGCAGGAAAATCCAGAAACATGACTGATGGAAATTTACGTTGTGTTGGCAAACCATAGCTATAAGCTGAATATGATGAAGTGGGTTGGGATGATTAGTAATGAGTTCAACTGAATTTTAAGAAAATATTTTATGCTACATTAGTGGAGAATCTAGTTGGTGATAGCTTATATTAAGTGTGAACATCGCGAAGTAGGTGGTATTATGATCAGTAATAGGTTGACTGATTTTTGAGATTATAGCTAACTCAAGCTCGAGTTTAATCTTTCTAATCAAATGCTTAGAATTCAGGGTTGTACACAGAGCGGTCTTAAAGTGTATAAAAGTATGACCATATTTATCTTTGTTTTTTCCCATACAGGTAAGGATAAAAGTTCAAATATTGAATTTGATATCATACTTAAAAAAAGACCCAGTATGATTGATTTTAAGTTTTAAGTTTTATGTATATCAACTGTTAAGTACATGACATAATGTAACTTACTGCATCTAGAAAATAGAAAGTTCAATAACTTATAATGTTCGTTACCACATAATGTAACTTACTGCATTCTCCATTAGCCCATATCATTATTTTTAGCTTCTTTTACCTAATTAGATGCAAATGTTGTATGTAATTGAACAAGGAAATAATAAATAAGTTTAATTCATTATTCTGTTATATTGCTTTGAACATAGTTGTTTTTTCAACTTCATTTGTGATTTCCTTATTGTAGAATGTTAATAATTTTGTCATATAGATCTACTCATGAAGAGAATAACAGTTGTATCTGTTTCCTTATTGCAGAATGTTGATACTTTTTTTATTTATGTTTCCTTATTGCAGAAGGTTTCCAAAAGTAGCAGAAAGGATGAATGATGGTCTGTGGCTGAGCTTTAGAAGACCACACATCTTATAAACTTTGTTGTTTATTTTAGTTTGTTAATCATACATTCTGTATGTTGTTTGTGTTGTTTTGACTGCATGTGTGGTTTGCCAAGGATTGCCTATGTTATGGTATTGCACTGCTTAAAAAATTTTAGGCTTTGTATTGGCCTGCGGAGTTATGTAATAGATTGTTTGTTCAGTATGGGGTTTGAAATTTGAGCTCGTTATCCATTTTGTAGTTAAAAAATTTGGATCTGATTATTACTTTTTACTGCTTTGTCACTTCTTGTCCATCTCTGTGCAGCACTAATCACATTGTTGTATGTTGCATGTACTTAATTCTTGGTTGTTTATTCAGATCCTATAGGGTCAGTTTGGTGATCTTCAAATAACTTGGTCAGGACCAATCCTTATCCAATTTTAAGAAGAAATGGTCGTGTGTTGCATTCCTCCTGATCCTGGAGCTGGTTATTTTGTTAATTCACTTTGATTCCTTCGGCTGAGTATGTCTCCCTACAGCAAGTTGACCATGGTTATGTATGCTTAGCTTAGTACAAACTTTTTTAAGCATGTTAATATTTTATTTCAGTGCTAAATAGTGATTTGTTTGCGGCTTGTAAAAATAATGGGGTTCTTAGTATACATGGGAAATTATCCCATTTTTTTGTTTTTGATGAGATAATTATTTATATATCTTCAATAAGGGCGAAAGTGGTATTTTAAAAAAATAATAAGATTAATCTCCTTAACCCCTCTTCATTTGCGAAACACAAAAGATTAACCCCTTCTCTTAACTATCGTATCCAATCAGGTTTAGAAATTTTTTAACTCTTCACAATGGATTAACTAAGTTAACCATTCTTTTTAATCAATCTTTCTTAACACTTTGCCGAACGAGACCTATAGTTCACGACCGTACTACTTTAAAAAAGAAAAAGAGCCCCAATAAATTTTTATAATCACTTTTGGAAACACTGAGAAGCTACGAAGCATTAGGCGTGTGAAAAACCCACTTACCACACCTGGTCCGAACTTTGACCCTGCACCTGCCCCACCACCGGCCCCACCACCGAATCTCAATCCCTCAAGTCCATAAGATCGGTGGAATACCAAAACCTCTTTCCATTTTCTCAACGACGACGACGAGGAGAAGAGAGAGAGATAATTCCCCAATGGCGCCCTCGCCGTGGTTCCGATCTCGAGAAGACTCGACGGCGTTGAAGTGCCTCCTCGTCCTCGCCGTCGTGTACGCGATCATGTCGTACGCCGCCTACAGCATCGTCCACATGCACCACGTCCGCCCCCTCGGCGAAGACGCCCCGCTCTCCGACTTCTCCGAGGCCCGCGCCCTCCGCCACATCCACAAGCTATCCGTCGACATCGTCGGCCGCCAGGTCTCCTCTAAATTTCAGTTCTTGATTCTTTCTCTGAAAAAAAAAAGATTCTTAATTGTTTGGGGTTTCTGTTTGTAGGAAGGGCAGCCGGGGTTGGAGGAGGCGGCGGAGTATATAAAGGGGCAGCTTCAGGCCTTGGCGGATCGGGCCGGGCCCCAGCTTAGGTTAGTTCATTTGATCCTTTTCACAGTTGTGGAGATTTTCTATTTTAGGGCGAATTTTGTTTGGATTGAACGATTTCGGATATTATTTGCTTGCTGGTTTGATTGCTTTGTTACAATGGCACCTGGACTTTAGACGTTCTTACAATGGATAACAGTAGCAGAGATTTGTGTTTATTGTTAATTTGTGCTGACTGGTTGATTGGATAGTCAATTTTAGCTGTGGGCGTTACAATTTTATGTGAGATTTTGCTGTGATTGCTCAACATGAATAATTCTAGCTGACAGTAGGAGCAGCTTGATAGCTAGCTCTACCCCTCCCTACTTTCTCCCCGCCCCTATGCTATAACATCGCCCAGGTGTTGTTTATTGGTTGTTCCCTCGATCAGACCGGTGAGGATACCAATAGATATGTATAGTCTCGTTGATTGGTTCCGCTTGTTATAATGTATTTACTTAAAAGGCTTTAAACTGCATTTACTGGTATTGGGGGTAATACTGATTAATTTATTATCAAACAAAACTGGGCTCACAAGCCTGGACTAGTTTATTGATTGAAAACCGTCTCGGGTGAACCTTACCAATATCCCTTTGCATGTAAACTAAACAACTATTGTTTTGGACATCAGGCAATATAAAGGAAGCAGGTAAACTTGTTCTTTTTTACATGTGGTAGCAGTGGTTTACCTGTTTGTAGAAGCATGATGTGCTGCCGCTGTTTAGGTTTAGACTGCTTGAGCATCAAAGTACTATGCTAATTTCAAAGAGAATAGAAGCAAAAGATATGTACGGGAGAAAATGTGTGCATTCACAAGGAATATAATAAAAGAACACTGACAGGCTTAAAATGTATAAAAATGATAAAGAATTATATGTAACTTTTAAGGAAAACTTCTGCATGGACCTTTATCCATTTCCATTAAAAACCATCTTATATGATAATCAATCCACTTAACCACTGTGTAAAGGCTCAATTATAAATCACTATTTCGAAAAGGGTAATGAGAATTTGACAGTTGGTGTATACAGAGGCTTTTTATACTCCACCATATTGCTGCTAACAGTTGGCCCTACAATAATGACCATTTATTTTGTTTGCAGGGTTTTTTTTTTTTTTTTTGGGGGGGGGATCAGTTATGTATTCGTCTATAGGCCCGTGGTCAGCAGTACTTTCGGAACTTGTTGGAACTTATAGGAACTGCTGACTATTAATTATAGTTGTACTCTAGACTGAACCTTCACTGTGCTGCACTAAATTCAGCTAACAGAGTATGCAGGGTAGCTAGTCTTTAAAATTGTTCACCGTTCATTTGTCATGTGCTGTTAAGATCTAACCTGTCCAAGAAGTTTATAATCCTGTTCTAGTTTGCAAAGGAACTTTAGATATCTGTTTGTTTTTTTCCATTTTGTACTTGTTTTATATGAAGTTGACTATCCCGCATTACCTAAGTTTTATCTTTTTCCATTTGACAGAGTGGAGATTGATGAAACACTTGTTAGCGGTTCTTTCAGCATGATGTTTTTGCGCCATAGCATTGCTCTTGGGTACAGGAATCATAAAAATATTGCCATGAGGTATGTCTACTAGGTTACGTAACTTTTCCTTTTGCTTTTTTCAGGGAATGATATTTCAGCCTAAATGTTTATGTGCTTCCAACTATACGACTGAACAATGTGGATTATATGGTTTTGAGTTCCATATGGCTTTGATTTGTGTATGATACTTTCCAAATGCATTTTAAGTCATGATGTCATAAAATATGGTACTAATAACTAGTTATTCACAATGTTTGAATGCCACTGACATAGAGTAATGATTTCTAGATGATATGTTAATGTTATGTTTTGTTCTGTTGTATGTATGCATATGCCTTCCTTTAATGGTGACTTTATATATTTTCTGTGTTACACATCATGGTTGTTGTCAAATGCCTTTGGGTAGTAGAAGGCAAATATCACTCTTACAGACTTATAGTATAGGGTGTTTTCTGCGTTGTGTTAATCAAGAAATTCAAACGGAACCTGATCATTTGGTCTATGAGAAATAGGAGAAGGAACTAGAGTTTGTGTTGATTTCTTTTGAGGCTTTGGTGCTCCGCACACTTTTGGCTTCCTTGTTTATAGCGGTCAACATGTTCTGCAGAGAATGAACACGGAGAGAGGGAAGGAGGGAGGAAGGGGAATAAAGAGTTTCCTCTCATATGTAGTTTTGCTTCCAGTGATATCCACTGATATCCATCTTGACTCATTAAGTTTTCTCAATGTTGGTGTTGGAAGTCTATCCAAAGATTGAAGAGTTACTTTGTCCATTGAAGATTGAAGAAGATGTGAACGTTCTAATCATTGTTTTAAATATCCCGATATGGCCCGATATATCCCCCATATGTTCTTTTACAGGGCTTGCTGCAACCGATATGGTCTCAAAATATCCTTTACCATTTTTTGGCTATTTTGGGTGATATATCCCCGATATAGTCGATACATCAGCTGATATGTTGACCGATATGTCCTTTTATACCGCTTGTTGCAATACAATATACTGTGTTTGGTAATTTTTGGGTGACATATCATGACTTTTCCATTATATGAAATGACGTTTTGGCCTAAAAATCAGAAAAAATATTGTAACGCTAATTTGTACTTTTTTGTTTTACAAGGTTGATTAGTGATCCTAAACATATAATATTTACATTTTATATGCTTAAATTTTTATTAAGTATGTTGAGATTATATTTTAGTGCATTATACTATACAAGAAAATATCTATTATTGCATTTCGATATTTACCATATAACCCTGATATTTTTCCGATATCTGCAATTTAATATGAATTTTGGCTATCCAATATTTTTCCGATATCCGATAGTTAAAACATTGGTTCAATATCATACTTGTAGTTGCCAATTTATTCATAATAGATCTCTCTTTTCCTATGTAATTTTTGGAGCCACTTATTGATGCAAAACAGATAGTGGAGATTTGTTGTGGAGACTTATTTGGATAAAAAAATATAAATCAGAAACATTAAAATTGCATCTCTTATTTTATAAAGAAAAGATACAAATGATGGGCCTCACACCTGGGCACTTCCCATGTCGGTCTCACACGCCTAATATTAGTTGCAATGCACATGCATGGTTTCTTACAAACACTCTCCTTCCTCAAATGAAAAAGTACTTCATTATTTATGTAACCAAAACAAATTCCTCATCCGAACTAATAGATAAAAATCAAATAATGCATCCTAACAAAATAACGAATTCAATCCTAACCAAACAACAAACTCAATCCTAATTAAAGATCTCAACTAAAAGAAAAATCAAATCCTTAAGGCCCCATTTGGTAAAGGGTTAAAGAGGAGGGATTAAGGAGAAATGTTAACATAGTTAGCCCATTTGTTAATACGAAGGGTTAAATTTTTTAATCCTTTAGGTTAGTTAATTTTAATTCTTGTGGTTATTTTTTGTGTTTTAGAAATAAAAAAAATTATGACCACTTTCTTTAAAAATAGAGGGGTTATCTCTTGTCCTGTCTAAAATGATGGATTTGTAGAACCCTTGTTTTAAGAGATTAACTCATTTTATTGTAATCCCTTCTATTATTTTTTGTGTTTGGCAAATTTTCAGGGGTTAACTCAGTTTACACAATGTGTAAATCTTGTGTGTTTGGCAGGCTAAGGATGAGTGAACTCTCCTTAACCTTTCACTTAACCCTTTGCCAAACGAGGCTTCTATCTCAATCCTAAATGGATACCATTGTACTTTTCAATTGCTGCGTTGCTAATGTAGAAGTTGCAATAGTGGATCTTTTCGCTTTCGAGACCAAATGTCGAGAATGAGTGGTGGAGATTTGCTAAGTGTGATTTATTTGGATAAAAAACACACAAACATTGGAATTACATTTCTCATTTAATAAATAAAAAGATACAAATTTAGGTTTCACCCGGGCACTTCACATACTGGCAACTCATATGCCAAATAGTAGTTGCAATTCTTATGCTGGATATCTCTCAAACATTCTTCTCTCCTCCCTCAAATGAAAACGTACATTATTTATAGAACTAAAACAAAGCCCTAATCCGAACTAATAGATAAAAATCAAATAACGCGTCCTAACAAAATAACAAATCCAATCCTAATTAAACAATAAGCTCAATCCGATCAATAGATCTCAACTAATAGAAAAATCAAATCTATAAAAGAGATCCTAAATTAATATCCATTGAATCTTTTGCCAGATTCAGATCGGATTTGAATCTATCCTGCATCACTTATCCTTCAGCTTCATGCAATCTAAGGCAGGTATCACTTATCCTTTAGCTCCATGCAATCAACAACATGTGTTTCACGATTCACAGTTGATACTTCGTTCCTTGGATTTTTATTCATTTTTCTATAAAACCTAATGGGGGGGGGGGGGGGTGGCACAATGAAGAGTTATCGCCGTGTGATTGGAAGTCATGGGTTAGAGTTGTGAAAAGGAAAACTACTGCTTGAAATATGCAAGATAGGGTTGCATACAATTGACCCAAAGTGGTCTGACCCCTTCCCAGATCGTGCTTGTAGCTGCAGCTTCGTGCACTGGACTCTAATCAGAAGCTGATCAGTAATTCTACATTATGATAATGCCTGGAAGCAGCCTTTCTTATGAAAACTTGAGCAAACTAGAATAACTAAGGCTATTCCTTAGAGCTTTCAATATTGAAAGTTCAAGGAATTGAGGATTTGTTGGTTTGGAAAGGGCAGAGGATTTGTTATCTTGTTTCGGTGTTCTTCTTTCTTTTTTCCTATGCTAACTGGGCATGTACCCATGCTTGTACTGAAACTTTGTGGACACTTTTGAATCTGTGCATACATTTATTCAGGTGTATACTCAATTATATAATACATGTTTAAATTTAAAACACTCCTCATATGCTTCTTGAATGTATATCCTACACTTCACATCTATTTCTTAAATATTGATCTTATTTAAATGTAAAAACAAAATTAATCTTATGTAAATTACTAATTTTAACACATAAATATACATAACACGCACATATACCCATGTCCCCGTACCCTACCATTTACAAATTTGCTGTGTTCCATGCCCGTACAAATTCCCGTACCAGTACCTGTTCATGTACGGGTGTACCTATGCAACTTAGTGTTCTTCTTTCTGGCTGTACCAATTTGATATCAGAGCACACCTGGTCCTCCTAATCTTCAATCACTTTCATTTCATTTAACATTAATTCATCCCTTTGTAACGAGTGTTACCGTACGGGAGAAGCAGACCAATGACATCTACAACCTAATTCAAGACTTGCTTCCTGCTTCTACTTGTCACTTGCACCTTTTGCTGATGATGTGTGGAAACAAATTGAAGACTTTGTCTCCTCAAGCATTGCCCTCCCAGCTTCCGCTGATGTTTCCATCTCACCTATCACCATCAAATAGTTTAGTTCCCATCCCAATTTCCCTACATTGGTCAGTATTTATTCTGATCCTAAGAAAGTTCTGAAGCTACAATCAGCATAACTTGCATCAAGAGAATTCGAGTTTAAGCCAATTCATCCTATTGTGCACAAGTTTCGAATACCAAGAGCAGTTGGGTGTATCATTCTGAATCATTTTATATTTTGGCTCCTGCTTATCTCCATTAACATGCCATCTTTTTTGTGTAGTTTGTCTAGTATTCAACAATAGCCTTCGAATATCTATCATCAAATTTATGAAGACTAATCAAGAAAAGATGTTGTTTAAACGAGGAGAGACTAGTGGATGAGTTAGATGTAATTGAAGTGAGTTGATGTATTGATTAATCAAGATCTGTTTCGATAGAGGATTTGGAATTAGTTTCATTTGTTAGTATTTTGATCATTAGAATTTTGAATTTACTCTGATCCATGTTGTATGTAGTAACTTGTATATTTAGCTAATTTGTTTAAATTGATCGGACACTCAGATTTAGATTTAGTCATTTTATCTGTAGTCTTTGACATGAAAATACCTGTAAATTATGATACTTCTAAAAGTTGTATGTAGTTTGTAGAAATTCGAATGAATCATGGATTTGCCTGAGTCGAAAGGTTGAGGCCTTATTTTCCTGTTCTGTTATTTTTCCTCTCTTGTTTTTGCTCCTCCCCGAGCTACTCCTGGTTGACTACTGGCCTGGGTCAAAATGAGAGAGGCCCAGTGTTCTAAACCTGCAAATATATCCAGCTATTATCCTCTTGACAAGCACAGTCAAACTACTATCTTCTTAATAAGCACACTCTGCCAAGCTGTTATCCTTCCAACATCAAAATGTTACTGACTTTAACTTCATGAGCATTCTTTTTATTTCTATTACAAATAGAAGCATTGATTGAAGATGCGGACTATAAAACAATTTATGCTGTCATAGAAGAGTAGAGAGGGAGAGGGAAGGAGAGGGAGCTGAAAACTTTATTTAAATCTTTTGTATAGTTTACATTTTTATCCATTGAGGTCTATAAAGGGCCAAGTAGCATGGAACTTCATCTGTGGGTACTCATGGCCATCATATCATTGCTTCTACTGAAGAATACTGACTTATCATGAAGTTATACTCTACGGTTCCTTAAAAATGCCACCTATGATTAATTCTGAAGTCATGGAAGCTATTATATACCACAAACTTTTATTACACACATCCCATGTGAGACCATTTATTTCATTTACTTCATGATATATTGTCCAAATGAGAATTCCAACAGAAAATGCTCGAGTTCTATAGTTTATCTGCATTACATCTGTGTAGTGTGCTACTTTACTTGAGTTGCACTTGGTTCTGAATATTCTTGATTGGTATCACCTTTGGTTGCTTATTGAGGACTTCTGACGATCCCTCTCCTAGTATTACTTATACCTGAACATGCTAAACTATGGAGTTCATTTTGAAGGTTTCGCTAAAGACTAGTTGCGGTTGATTGTTCAATTCATAGCTTGCCAATGTTGACTATTTACTTTCTTCATGAGGTAGTTTGTGAAAATTACCTTCTCTAGAGGTATTTAATCCCAAACGTTTTCTGAAAGAGATTTCACTTCACAGAGATCCAAAGCAATTCTGTGCTTGCTATCGGGTACGTGATGCACTCTCCTCTGGCGCAATGCTGAGATAGAAAAGCTTGAAGACAGAAGAAACATGGGAGTAAAGATTAAGATATTTCAACCTTAACAAACAAGCAAATAACTCATTCATTTGTTCAGTTCTTTGAGACAACTCATCAGAGTAGCTATAGGCTTTACATGCCAAAGAAACAAGTTATCTAAGTCTAATCTTAATTACTCAATCGATGTAAACAAGTTTAACAAAATAAATCATATCCAATTTGATTTTGATCCCTAATCAATTTTAATCCCAATCCTAAAATCAATCTAATTTTAGATCTTGACAGTTCATTACTAGCAAACAAACTAATTTTGTCCCTGAAAAACTATACATACCCCAAGTCCAAATCATTCAAATTAAAATGAATCTAAGATCATATCATTTTCAGTTCATTGCTTCTTCACTTAACAAAAGGTTTATTTTGGGGGGTCATATTAGAATACGAATTGATCTTAATATCCATATATTTTGATGCTTATACTTGGTTATTTATTTTTGACTTAGTAATCTCTCCCACATTTTGTTTTTCCCATGCCAGATGAGTCTTCCAATGAAAGATTCATTATCCTAATTTAGTACATGCTGAAAACGCACAAACAGCTTAAGCTGGGAATATGTACTTGAACCCTCACCAAGTAGAGAAAAGATTTCTCTAGATTAAGCCATGCTCTTTGCAGCCTCCCATTTCATAAACAGGTCTTCAAATCAAGTATGATAGTTCGTTCCTTTAAGATGATAATCTACTCTCCTTGGCTCGTGGTCCTTGTCTATATCTTAGAGCTGTTTGCAGTTTCTTGTCGAAAACATACGATCTTTGCTTTTGTCTGCTCTTTCATTTTGACTATGATGATTTTGGACAGTGCTCTTTGGTTGGACAAACATAAATTTAGGGTAAGTTCGGACCATGGTGATTTTTGTGTGGTGTTTTTCTAAATAAACCTCACCATGGTGTTTTTCTCCAAAAGTGTTTTCATACCCATGGTGACTGATTTTGGTCAAAACTACTTTGACTTTTTATAACATTAGTATTAAACATATTATTAATATATTACATATCGATTATTAATTATATTGTATTCAATATCATATAAGATATTATTATATTATAGGTTAATATTAATCAAAATACAAGTACAACACATTATCGTATAATGTATTCTAAGAGTAAGAACTTGGCAGTGCCTTACCCCTTTCCTTTTATTAGAGCCATAGGTACCGCTGAGTTCTTACTTTTTCATGCCTACAATTTGTTCATCTGATTACTTATTATAGGTTAATATTAATCATAATACATCACATTATAGTATAATGTATTATAATATGATCATGTAAAATATATCATGTTATATTATAATTATTATACCTTATTTTTCAAATATTTATATATTTAATTTTTTCTAAAATTAACAGGTTATTGTTATACATAATAGTAAACAATTTTATTAATATAATACTATATTGTCATTAATATACTACAATATTCACCAAAATGTTTGTTATAAATTTTAATATATTGTTAATATTTTAACATATATAATGTATCATAGTTATAAAAATTTAGATTTTACTAATAATAGTTAATAATATATTATTATTTTATAAATATAATATAATCATGGTTTATTATTATTTTAACGTTTATTGCAATATTTTGTTTTATCATTAATAAAGTAGTTTACTATATAATATGTTATTTAATGTATTAAATCTATTAAATATATTATTACTTTCTTTTTTTGAGAAGTTATTATTTTACTATTAAATATATTGTTATTTAATATATATTAATTATATATTTGTATTATACTATATTTTTATCAATATAATATGTGAAATTAATGCAATATTTTATTTAAGGATTTTTCCCTTAGAAACCACCTTTAAAATAGGATCATTCTATAGAAACCACCTTTGATTGTTAATTTATACGTAAACCACCTTTAAACGGTTTTTTTGTTGCAGCCAATAACATGGACTTTCGTTTAAGTCAGGTTTTTTTTCCATTTTTCTATAAAAATTATTTGTTGTTTACCACAAATATTTAAGAGATGATCTTCAATTGAGGTTAGATGGAGTTACTTACTGAAAAAACTTAACTGAAAAATGAGTCCAGGTGGTTGATTGCAATGAAAATTTTGTTAAAGGTGTTTTATGTATAAAATTGACAATTAAAGGTGGTTTCCATAGAATGAGCCTATTTTGAAGGTGGTTTCTAGGGAAAAACTTTTATTTAATAAATTATGATGTATTTTGTTATATATATATATATATATATATATATATATATATATATATTAACTTCAATATATAATTAATTTAATATTTATGTAATAGTTCATTATAATATAAGGGAAAATGTGAGTAGCCCTTTCAACCTTTCTCCCATGTGAGAAAGCCCCAAAACCCAAAAAAAGTATGTACAACCCTTCCAACTCAGCAATATACATTGTATATACTATATTTTCCCCAAATCCCTAAATTACTCCTTGGTAGATCTCTCTCTCACGAAGATTAGATCCAAGTGAGATTTTTCCTACTGCTTCCTCCTAACTAAACTCTCTTCCTAAATTCCCCTCCCAACTATATCCTTATCGGCGCTATAACTAACATTGCTGCTCCCTCCTCTGCTCCCTCCTCTCCTAAACCTAATTTTCTTGATTGCTCCTCCTTCCTTTCCTCTATTCGTCCTCTCTCCTAACCTAAACCTAACCTTCCTCCTCTCTCCCACTTCCTCTTCTCCTCCGATCCCGTCGTCTTCATCTCCCGCGTCCGCCTTTGTCATTACTGATCTCAAGCACACCCTTCGACCCCGACGTCCCCCTCTCCCACCTCCCTTTCTGCCATCATCGGCCTCAAGCTCATCATCAACTAGTTCGACTCTAATGATGACGACAAGATCTCCTCCTCCGAGCTCACCACCATCGTCTCCTCCCTTGACCACCCCTCTCCTCCTTTAAAACCATCTATGACCTTCTCTCTCCTACATAATTTCTCTCATTACATGATATGTGATGATTTAAAGATTGCTTATGAAGTGTTTGAAGAGAGAGAGTTTCTTAGACTGTGATAGTAATAGATCATATATAAAAAAATATTATGGAGACCTCGTTGCTTTTCCCTACTGCTTCTTTGTTCATTTCCTTCAATAATGTTCATTTCCTTCAATAAGAATTGCAGCTTTATAAGATACAACATAACAAATAATGAAATATTCATAATAGGAAATGACTTAGAATTAACACGAAATGACTTAATTTCACAGGAAATTACTTAAAATTCACAAAGAAGGATTTAGACTTAACACAAAATGACTTAGACTTAACACACAATTGCATAAACTTCACATAAAATGACTTATACGAAATGACTTATACGAAAATGACTTAAACTTCACAGGATCTGACTTAAAATTCACAGAAAAGAGCTTATACTTAACACGAAATGACTTAGACTTAATACACAATTGCTTATACTTCATAGAAAATGACTTGGACTTAACATGAAATGACTTAGATTTAATATGAAATGACTTAAAACTTCACAAGAAATGACTTAAAATTCACAGAGAAGGTCTTTGATTTAACACAAAATGACCTAGACTTAAAATACAATTGCTTAAACTTCACAAAAAATGACTTAGACTTAACATAAAATGACTTAAACTTAATACGAAGTGACTTAAACTTCATAGAAAATGACTTAAACTTCACAGATAAGGACGTAGACTTAAGACGGAATTTGCACATTTTGAAACCAAAATTATCTCGTGGCGTGGTCTTATTACTCAATGTATTCTTCAATTAATTTAAAGGAAGCCAAAATCTTCTTTTCAACATAAAACTAAAGCAATAATGTTCATTATTTAAAAGTAGTTATGGAACTAATATACCAAATATAAATATAAATTACTAAAAAGAGTAACACATATAAAATTTTAATCTTGTAAGCAATACATTAAACATCTACTGGGAATCAAAGACAATTCTCAACTCAAGATCCACACATGATTTAGGGTCCCTTATGGCCTACTCTCCTATCAAAATTACTAATCCAAAACATCTAGTTCCATTACAGACATTCTGGACTTTGAGGTGAAAGTTGTAGAGATGAGTTGGGAGCAATCTCTAGAGAACATCTCTCACAACATATTCTTGAGTTGAGGAAAGAATACCCTCTTCTTGGCGGTGATCTCGAAGAAGGATATCTTGTCATATATATTGGAGGCAATGCTGGAAGTTGGTGGTGGCAGAGGAGGCGACGAAAAAAAGGAGACAACAGGGTCGGAGCGTGCACCTAAGGTTGGTGGTGGTGGAGGGGGAGGTGGGAGAGGAAGATAGTGTGGTCAAAGGGTGCACTCGAGGTCGGTGGTGGTAAAAAGGGAGGTGGGAGAGGGGGATGTCAGTGTCGGAGGGAAAAAGGAGAAAGAATGTCAATGTCGGAGGGAAAAAGGAGAAAGTGGGAGAGGGGAGGAAGATTAGGGTTAGGAGAGAGGAGGAGAGGAGAGAAGAGAGGAGCAGCCATAAAGATTAAGATTAGGAGAGAAGAAAGAAGAGGAAATAAGGACATTTTTGGGTTTTATGTTTTTCACTCTATGTGCTTATTTGGCAGGGAATAAGGGCTGAAAAACATTGTTGCATTGTATTTGGAGTTATACATAAAGATGAAACTACAAAGGGGCATGACACATCAACTTCTCTCATTTGGGGCCTTGACACAATTTTGCCATAATATAACATATTAAACATATTCTAATATACAATATTAATATATAATATAATTTTAATATGTAATATTTAATATATACTATATTATTTATATAATATATGTCATTTATATAATATGATATAGTTCCATTTTATAATATCTATTTAATATATTTATAATTTAATTTAATAAAATTGTTATATTATGTTAATTTTATTGATGTGTTATATTATATTAAGTTAATATAATATATACTACTATAACATATAATATATTGATATCATTTATTAATCATATTATATTATTTTTATTATTATAGCCCATCATTTTAGCATAATATATCAAATTAATATGATATTCTACTTAAAAAATATGATATATTATATTGTATTAAACATATTTTAATATGTTATTTCAATTATATTATTAATAATATGACGTAATATAGTATAATGTATAATATAATATTAAATCATATTATATATTGAACATAATTGGTTATAAAATATATATTACTTATAATATTATATACTATATTTAGTTATTAATAACATCCCACCTAAACTCAAAACACCATGGTAAATTCAAAACACCTAAGAGGTGTTTTGAAGTAGTGTGGTGTTTTTGTTTTTGGATGTTTTTGATGACAAAAACACTATGGTTTCCAAACAAATAGTGTTTTTGTTTTGGCAGAAACGCCATAGAAATGGAGGAAACACCATGGTTCCCAAACACTCCTTTATTAATCACTGTTTACCTAACTAGAACTTAACTTCCAATTTCTAGGATATGCACTAGTTTCTCGTTTCCTTACCTTGGAATGTCCATTTGGATTGTGGTTTCAGGTTGATAGGCCTTCATAAAAAATATGGTCAGATATTTTATGGAGCATGTTGCAGCATAGTTGATCTTATTTTTACTGAAACAGTCATAGATGTTTATAGTTTTGTAGAAGACTTCCTGAACAAATGATCATTTTTTTTGAATCATTATAGTAAAACTTCTTTTCATAACCATATTAGATGAAAGCCCAAGTAACATGTATGTTCTATCGTCAAATTATGTAATTTGTTGGAGAAAATTAATTATACCTAAGGTTGTGGAAAGCAGAAAGCGTAACAAAACGGTGAGGCATCGCCAATGCTATTTGTGGCTTTAGCGAAAAAAGAGGCAAAAAGCACAGTCTAAAAATGGTCCAATTTAATTATGTATAAATATTAAAAAAAAGAAAGATTGAAGAAAAATCTAAAAATTCTACAAATGCATATTTGATTATTTATAGAGATCCAAAGCATGAAATGGACGTGTAACAATAACACAATTAATAAAATACTTTACAAAATGAGATAGGAATTTTGAGAAGGAGGTGGCGGTGTTTTGAAGAGAAGTTGAGATATAGTTGGCAGAGACAAGAGATTCACCAGGAATAGAGGATTGAAAAGCTTCAAGAAGAACAAAGAGCAGGTGGAGCTTCGACGATGAGAGGATGATGAGAGGTAATGGAGCTTCGGTGATGAGTCGCGGTGGAGCTTCGACAATGAGAGGTGGTGGTAGAGCTTCGATGATCTTTGTCTGCAAGAGGTGGTGGTGGCGATTTTGGGTTGGGGCTTTTTCTTGAGCTCAAACAGCGGAGAGCGAGGAAATCGGGGAAAGAAATGAGTTTTAAGTTAAAAAGGGATTTTGGGTCAGGTATAAAAAAACCTATCTACCTAAGACTTTCGGTTGGTTTGGGTAGGGTACAGATCCGAAAATTTGTTTATTAAGCGTAGTGCAGTGTTGTAAGCATTTTGAAGCACTTTTTAGTGCTTTAGGAGCTATTGGACGCGATTTCAAGCTGATAGTGCTGATGCTGATAAATATCACCACTTTCAACCATAGCAGTGCGACATAGGCCGTTACTACTATTGTGGCCACTATCTCGCCATAGTTGCAGCGTTTTATAACTTGATTATGCCATATCTTTGTTAAGGGAATTTGGATGTTGCCATGTTGGTAGTAAAACTTTCGGAGGAAGATTACGGAAAGTAAAGATGAAGAAATATAGGAAGGAAATTATGTGGCTTATCACTTCAGAGGAAAAAGTACAACAATTTGGACTAAAGATAGACAAGCTTTTTGTACTCATAAAAGAGGGCAATAATGAGTTTGAATTATGGATGTGATAAATGAAATTCACAGTATGAAGTATATACTTCTATAAGAGTGAAAACTATGTAAACCAATGTGTCTAATGAGACATCTCCGATTTGGCTACATGTCTAATAGTCTTTACACTCCTGTCTTAATGGATACATGTTGGATATTACTTTGGGGGTATTGTAATTTCAATATATTAGATACACTGTAAAATGTGTCATAGATGAATCAGAGATTAATAAATTAAAATCATATGATTGATGGATTTGAGTATTGTTATTGTAGATGTTATTACATTTACATAAAGTTTCTATATTTCTTCATAAAGAGTGATTTTTCTCTTAAACTGTCAGTTTAGATAACTTAGAAATGCTTCATATTGGAGATATTGAACACTAATAAATGCAATATAATTTTGTTTATCTTGTGTCTATAAGATATTATATACTAAATTCTAGGATTTGCCTTATCCATGTAGCTATGTTTTATTGTATCAGTATCAGTGAATCTGTATGTATCTCTTGTGTATAAAGCAATATGTATATTTCTCATATGTTTTTTTTAGATTTTCCATATAGATGTATCTGTACCTCATCACACTTGTATCTCCTATTCGTGTTCTTTGCTCATAGGGTGAAATTTATGCCTGCATAATACCCTAATGTTGTACCGCTAGGAATGTACATCATCTGAACTTGATGAAGTAAGACTATTGACATTTCTAAGCAAATGAACGATTAAAACTGAAAGCTAGGAAAAATTAGCTTCTTTACTCGTTTAATCTCCACCTTAAATGTAGTATGCTGCATCTTTCCATTCTTGTGCAATCTCAAAAGTCTGACTTTTTATGACTCCCAATTTATTCGTAGGATTTCTTCAAATTCTTCTAAAGACCATCATCCATCCATCTTAGTGAATGGCCACTTTGACAGTCCACTTGGTTCTCCTGGTGCAGGCGATTGTGGTTCTTGTGTTGGTGAGTGGTATCATACTCCCTGGAGACTTCAAATTTCTTCAACAATTTTCTTCTCCCATTGAAATTTAAACTTTGCTTTCATTATTTTTCAGCAACGATGCTTGAACTAGCACGGTTTGTGGTTGATTCAAGCTGGGTTCCACCTCGACCTTTAATTTTTCTTTTCAATGGTGCAGAAGAACTTTTCCTTTTGGTAACAAGCTACATTTGGAAATACTTCTCTTCTCTCTATACTTTGCTAGCTCCTTCGTATTGATATATTGCTAATTTGCTATTTTTTCCCCTATTGATGGATTGCATTTATGCTATTCATGTGTGGTAAACTGCTGGTCACTTTAGCCAGTATTCTACATCTTTCAGATGAGTAATACAAACTACCTTTTTTCCCAAAGTTATCTGAGCTGTGTTTGATTCCACATAAAGATACGAGAACTGAAAGAGAGGTTGTTAACATATTCTATTTTCTTCTTAATTTTGAGTAGAAGTGCAAAATAAAAATAAAAATAAAGAAATAAAAATAAAAGAAAACAATAAAACTTAAACTGTAATTTGTTCCAAGTCAACGATCCTGCTTAAAGAGACAAATGAAAGAGAATGCTTATAAGTCTTTTTGCACTTCCATTTATTTCCTTCCACATCAACACAACTTTTCATATCTGGAATAAACTGCTTCTGTTTTCTGATCTGCCAGTAGCTGCCTCCGTTTTAGATTGCTTAATGTGAGTTTGGTAGATTCCTTGGATTTTAATGTTATTGTCATAAGAATGACCTCATGGTTTACCTTTTTTCCAATTTCGTTGTCATAGCCTGCTATTGCCTGCTTTGCCTTTGGGCTCATAAGGTCAAGACTGCCGGTGACCAGATAGTTATGTGTATGATGTAATACAAGATAGCAGTCTAGTAGACATTTTCAATTTGACACGTGGCTACCTAGGAGAGTAGATATTCTATCATATAATATATAATAGGCTTGTAGTAGAAGGGTGGCTTTAGTGCATCAAGTTCCTGCTACCCGCAGGGTCCAGGAAGGGGTTGGACCACTTTGGGTCTAGTGTACACATTCTTACCTTGCACTTTTACAAGAGGCTGTTTTCACAACAATAATACCTCTGCGTACCTATAGAAGAGGCTTCCACAACCTTTTTTTTTCCTGTTATTCTTTGCTTATGACTATTTTTTTCCTTCTTGCTGCCAACACCTGTAGGCTGTAGTAGTTATTTTTCTTTAGTCTCATTTAGTCAAAGGGGAAGCCTGTTGTCGTCTTTTACTGGTATTCAAAATCTTACTTAAAGTTTCTAAATGAATTTTCTATAAGAATTGACTGATCAACAAGAAAAGGCTTGCAGACTCAGATCAACAAGAACAGGCTTGCAGACTCAAAAATCCTGAATCCTATCTTCATTTAATTTCAAACTTAAATTTCTACCTAAAGAAAATCTAAAATAAGTTAATTCTGACAAAAGAGGAGAAGAGGATATATTTTCTAGTGACTAGGTTGCCTTTTTTAGGGCCTTCAGACTTTAGACCAGAACATCTATGAGCATTCTCCACAACTAGTCAGATTAGGTTGCATTTTTGGGGTCTTCAGACTTAGACGAACTAAGAAAACCTCTGTTGACTTCTGTAGGGATCAAGATTGAACCGAATTAATGAGCCCCTTGAGTTCTAGATCACTTAAGCAAAACTCTTAACTCTTCCATATGGTCCCAGTTAATCCAATTTAAATCACTTTGAGCTATTGGCCTCTAGGTCGGCGAAGAAAATCTATTAACAATTAATTCAGACAGTTGATGCTACCTTAGGACAGGATTATATTTTATCAAGTAGTTAGATACTTAGATTAGTCCTGGCCTATTTTGACAAAGCTTGGTCCTAACTCAACATAGTCAGGTTTATGTACATGCCTGTTACATGAACCTGCTAGAGTCTTGATTTTTAGTTATTTTGGTATCCCTGCGGCCCTGCCCACAATCACAATGGTTTAGAAATTTGGCAAAGGTTATAGATAGTAATATTGATTGCAGCAATCCTGACCTATTGCATACCTTTCTTAATACAAAGTAAGAGCATCTTCTTTATAAGCATTGCTAGAAATTCATGAGTATTGTGTTTTTCCTTCATAACTTTTACCACATCTTTACTGGTTTATTGGACCAAGGGCGTTTAGACTCTGGCTTTACTCGGCGAACTGCTTAACTTGGCACTTTCTAGACACCACTATATCAGTATTACTTGTTCCTATGATTTCGTTCATGGCTTGTATTCATCACTTCCTAGGGTCTTTGATATCTAAAACATGATCAAATCCAGCAATGTTCTCGTTCCCACGACATAAGCACCAATGACTGCCCTGTTTCATAGCCGTGTAATTTTTTGTTTGGGCAGATGGACTAGACCAAAAATATTGGGTCATTGTAAATCATGACATATTCCTCTATATGGCGATGCTATGATGGTTTCCCTAATCCCTACAACTTCTAACTTTACACGGCTGTGCAGCTAATAGTTAGTAGTGCTAAGGATTTCCCTTTTTCTTGCCTGATTGTAATGCCTATCTATTTTTGGAACTGATTGTTATCCAATAATAAACTTGTATACCCAGTTATGTTGCTATATTGGACTTTTTTCCAACCATTTTCCTTTTGTGAATGCTTATTAGAAGTGCTTTATGATCCATGGTGGAGCCAAGAATTTTGATAGGGGGTCCAAAAATTAATAATTAAATATACTGACATATTACTTTTTTTTTCTCATGATCGTTAGTATCTTAACATCATTACATGAAGTGACTTTCAAAATTAAATTTCAAATTAGAATATAGTGCTTAGCACTGCTTACAGTAGTGTTCTTTTTTTGCTTTCACTTCTTGAAACCATTTTATGATTTTAGATAGGGTATTTGATTGAACTGGGGTTTCTAAATCTTTTATGGTAGGTTATTTTGGATTTAAATCATAGTAGGATTAGATCATGATTTGGTTTTTTAAATTTCTTTTTAATTGCTACTTCTACTATTGATTTCAAAGAGAAATTTCAAAATAACTCAAGACTTGGGGGGCTAATAGCAATTTCAATCATTTGAGAGACTTAAAATTAACTCTAGAATTTGGGGACCTAATAGCAATGATTTGAGGAATTAATTTCAAAATATGAAAGATTCAAGGGATTGATATAAAAAACCAAAAATAAAAAACCCTAACTTTTCAAAAGGCCCGTGACCTATTGGTTCTCTTTTCCATCAACAAAACACTGAGTCCGTTCTCCTAAATATTAAACATCATTGCACTCAAAACACCAAACAGACCCTCTCTTCCACAAGAAGACAAAGAGCTTCAAACCCCAAAATGAAAAGAACTGTTCATCATCTTTTTTAGTTTCTCTCAACCTCAGTTCTAGAGGACCTAACATCGCCCTTGATTTTTTATAAAAATACAAGAAAAAGAATAGATTCTTTCCCAAATTATTAACCAATTACCCCCTTGATATTTTGTAATTTGCAAGGGGGCCAAGGCCCCTTTGGCCCCCACATATCTTCGCCTCTGTTTATGATAGTTTACGTATAAAAGTTATTTTTTCACCATATTATTGATATCAATGTAATGTTAGTCTTCACCTATGTTGATTTATATTATTTTCTGTCCAGGGTTCTCATGGCTTTGCAAAAGCACACAAATGGATTGATACAGTTGGAGCTTTTATTAATTTAGAAGCATCAGGCACCGGTGGTCTTGGTATGAATGAGACATATTCTTTTGGCATTAGCATAATTTATCCTAAAGTTGTTGAAGTATACCTTTCCGAGGACGTTGAGTTAAATATTTTTTTTTCTCAACTTTCCCTGTACCTTAATCTTAAAAGTATTCTTGTCCATTTTCCACATTTTCTCCTTGCTAACTTTAGTGAAATGAGAACATTACAAGATAATGATGTATCATCAATTCTACAATTAATATGTACTGGTACAAACAAATATTTGAAGCAACTGTTTCGGATGCAATCCACCCTCATATTGATCGATGGCCTATAGATCTCTTTTTGGAGTATAACTGTTCAAGACATGTTCTTATTAGTGAACTAAATTTTACCTTGACATGTTGTTATCTATTTCTTCATTTGTTCAGTGCATATTGTTAAACCCAACTCTCCTTCATATTGTTCGTGCACTAATTAAAGAATCATACTAGTTGCTACCTGTGCGATGCATGGGAGTCAGTATTACGATGTTGTTGCATGTGTATTGTGGTAATATTACAATTTGACAAATTCCAATACAAAATGAACACCCATCAAGATCATTTTTGCATTAGAAATAAAAAAATGTAGACAAAGATTTATACACAGTTGTTTCAAAGACAAATCATCTAAATGATAAATGTGTTGGGTATGAATAAGAAGTGACCGCCTCATGTCACATTTTTGCAACCTATTATAGATGTTAATTTTCTGCAATAACCTTGCAACTTAGTTGGCAACATCCCATGATTCTTCATTCAGAGTCCTAGAGAACACAGTTCATGAACCTTTCTTATTGATAGGTAGGAATATCAAAGCACCTTAACAATTGATTGAGGATTGTGAACACAGTTACACAGTACGTGGTACGTGGAGGGTCATGGTAATTCCGGTGCCCAATTTGCCACTAAGAAAATTTGGATTCGATTGGGGGTGGAGGGGTATCTTACTTCGGTACGCAAGTTCCATTAGTGGTACGCCATAAATTTTTTTGTGTGCTTAAAACTTTCCAAAGTATAGAGTAGAAAACTATAAACTAGAAAGATAGTTATGCATTTCAATATTTTTCATACAAAATACTTAAATACTTATTGTTTATGGAGTTTGTTTCTTTGTGCTATTTCTTTTTTCACATAGTTCGTGTTGGGATTATGGTTTCATTTCACGTTTTGTTAACAGGTATTTAGTTACAGTAAAGTCATTAGCTAATATATTCTATCGTGCACCTCCCCTCACTTGATTGCATACATTGCATTGTGTCTTTTGAATTACACACATTTCATTACGTCTTGCGTGTGTGCACTTAAAGGGGCTGCAAGCCCCGCATACTTGTAAGTGGTACGTTAATTTTGGAAAACTAATTTGTGTATCGGAGAGAATTGATTTGCAAATGTACCGGGAATCAGTTTGCACGAACTGTATGACGATTCGTCGGGGGGGGGGTCTAGGGAATTGCGCAACTGTGATCGTGGATCTCTGTTTTCTTTGACTAAAAGGAGAAACTAAACACAGTTCAATGGTTTCTTGCACCTACGTTGCACCTTTTCTTCATGGAAATATGTGTTTTTTCTCGGCAACAGAACTCCAATATATTTCACAAAATTTTATCATATATTGATTTGACGAGCCCTAATAAGAACCATATAGTTTTATGCTATTTTTTATATGATTGGTACACATTAGTTGGTAAGATAAATATTAAGAAAATAACGAAAGGAAATAGATGGACTTAAGTTTGCACCTGTACTTTGCATTAGATGTGAGACTTATATGACTGATTATTTATAGGACAACCTTTTATGATTGTGAAAAAAGAAACATAAAAGGCATTCTTGAGCAAAGATCAACTATTCAATTGCCGAATGAGGCATACTTTGTCTCCATGACTTTTTTGATTCTCTTACCTGTTTAAACAAGAAGGCAGCCCACATCAATGCAATTAGTTATCTCACGAAACCCAGACTTGACGCAATATGTATGGGTACCTGATTATCTCAATGTAGTCTTTAATGAAGCTCACTCAATAGTTTTTACATTTAGATTAACACATAAGTTTATTTGCTGGAACATGATATTCTGAATCGATACTTTGCTTGAAAATAACTCTATCTTTTACTCTTTGATGACGTAAATATTCTCCAATGAACACACCTTATCCATGATGAATCTACTTGAGCTGCTAACCTTGTCCAATAGGGAAATATGCAAATATAAAATTAACTAATTTTTATGTTGGTTATCTGAGTATGAAAGATCTTGATGTAGTGGACTTTTCATGTTACACGTATGACAATATTCTAATCACAACATCTTGTGGACTTGTCCAGGGATTAATCAGGCCCACAATATTCATCAAATATGCAAGATCTAGTTGACTTATCATTAGATAATTCAAATTCTTCCCAAGTCACCTATATATCATTGGACTCTTGGTTTACACTCCTAATTTGCTTACGTAATTTACTAGTCCACTAAAACGTCTATCGGTTTACACTCCATCCCACCTATTGATAATATATCAAGCAAATACTTTCTCTAGGAGAATCATATTGCTTTCTTAAGTTCCACTTTAACACACAAGTAAAGTGTACCAGCCAAAAGACCTTTGAGTAAAACAACTAATCTCTGTGTCTTCATGTCACGAAAATCCATATCATCCTCCTCCATAAGGAACACGCCATCAACATCTTTAACTAATATAATCTTTTCTGTGATAAATTTGAAACAATATTTAATGACCATTTTGACGTTGTTGAAGACCAAACTTTGTCTCTATTTTAGTGAACATGTGGAAATAAGCCTTGTGACTGCATCAATGAACATCCTAAATGATGCTCGTGGAGATTGTTTGTAACCATACAATGAGTATATTGTCACGATGTTCCTTGAGTAAATACTAGGTGGTTTCCCCATGTCAAACTCCTCTTCAAGAACATTATAAGAAAAGCATTTTACACGTCAAGCTGGTGCAAAACTAAATGTATATAGTTGCAAGGGGTATAAGAAATCATTTAAGAACTACATTAATTATGAAAAAGAATATTTTCGATAATCAACAACAAAAGTCCAAGGGTGTTCTTTTGTTACTAAGCGTCTTCAAGCAAGCTAGATGTTATATAGATTCCATTTCTGTGCACATATCTAGTGAGATATAAGCACCTTCCCGATGGAGGTTTTATTAATGCTCTAATGTGATTGTTTCTTCATACATAGATTGCCTCAAATTTGGATGTGATAAATTCTTCTAATATAGTTGGGAATACAATGAGTATTAATGGAGGAGATAAAAGTAGTGGAGTATGGAGACAAGTGAGTGTAAGAAAGAAATTTTGAAAGTATAACTCTTAATGCCCTTAGGTTTAGCAATTAGAATATCAACAATTAGAATATCAAAATTAGTGTCCTCGCCAGAATATTGAATGTGAGCAATAGAGTAGACTAGAATAATGAATCATATTATCATCTTCATGTTCATAACAAGATAGTACTTGATGAAAATATCGAGAATTGATTATTAACAGGAAGATGATATTTGTGACATTTCTGAGTTCAAGAGTATCCTAACTCCTAAGATGACACACTTGAAAGATATGAGATCTAGTTTGTTGTTGCTAGGATGATTATTGATTATCATGCACAAATCTAACATAACTAAAGTTGTGGGAGATATTGGAAAAAGTTCTACCAATTGGTCTAAGAAATATAGATTTGGACCATTTAAAGAAAGACATAAACATGTGGTTTATAAGATACCAGGTAAAAAGTGCACCTTTCCAAAATATTGCTAATTTTCATATGCATGAGCATTGTGCATGTACTTTCTAACAAGTGCTTATGCTTGCATTCAACATACCAATTCCTTGTGATGTGTATAACAAAGATGTTTGAAAAGTAATTCTAGATTGTGCTATGAAATATACAAAAGATAAATGAAATATTTTTTTGGAGTTATCTTTTGGTAAAGTATGAAACATTTACAATGAGAACTAAGAAGACTTTTTATAAAATTAACCCTAGTAGCACGTGAATAGTTGCATAGTCATCAACAAAAGCAATAAAATACCTAAAATCAAGTTATGATTCAACTCGATGTGGACCCTAAACATTTGAATGAACTATCTTAAAATGAATCTAAATTCATTTGTTAAACTAGTGGATACGACGTGTTATGATGCTTATCCAAGTAAGATGACTCACGTTCTACAAATGCAACATGACTTGACTCTGGATTGTGCAATGAAACTGCGATCAACATCTAGATGGTCCAGGGCCCTCAAGCTCATGTCGTTGTGTTAATATCTTCTGCATTTGAAGTTCCTAAGAAACACAACGATTAGGGTAAATTTCACTGTTCTTTAATGAATGATAAGTTCAACTAATCAAAAACAAGTTGAATGAAATTGTACACATATAAAGAACAAAAAATATGTACAAGATGCAATAGCTTAATTGTGTCTAAGTCTCCTGAATAAGATATAAAAGCCAAATACAAATCCCCATGCCAAGATTGATTATATTAGGAAATAATAAAAATGAGTTAGCAAGTTAAATAGAACACTTGAATTTCCAGTTGGAACCGGGGTTGGTAGAATTTGATGATATCTGAAGCTGTTAATACATCAAAAATTATAGAAGGTGGAGTTAGAAGCTGATGTCATTGGATTAGTGACTGAAGGTCATGAGAATATGGTGAATCAATGGTTGTTTCAGCATTATGAAATAGACATGTTACAGTTACACATTTAAAATTGTGACTTTTTTGGATATTGTTTTATGCCCTAATCTTTGAGGTAGTAGTTGTTGCAAGTTCAAGAGGTAGTAATACAATTTGGTATGTGCTGCAACATGATTTGAATCATGAAATTATTTGGTTCATGACTCAGATAACACGAAACAATTAAGGTTAGGTTAGAGGAGAGGTTTTAGGGAGTGAGAAAACGATAAAAGCTAAATTTTCTCTCTTATTATTATAATTATCATTCAACTTTTAATGAAAATCCCTTGAAAATTTGTATATTTTCTAAAAGTGGCTATAAGATACTAAGGAATCCACTTTTGATAAACAAAGAGACAAAGGAACAATCCCTTTCCTGAATGCTCCTTATTTTTATTAAAATATTATTTGTGTTTATAGCTGAAGTTGGTTACCTTTGAAAATAAAGAAATTAATGCAGTAAGAAAAGTTGCATATGCCCATACTTATTTTATGACACATGTAGAAGTGTTGTGTTAACTGCAATGGATTAAACGATGAAAAAATACAAAGTGTCACAAGTCACTACACATGTTTGTGTCATTGGATATAAAATAAAATAAAATGACACATTTCCATGTATAGAAAACCCTCTCTACACATGCTCTACCCACACTTTTGACTTCTGACACCTCCATTTCTGCCACACGAAAACAATGTTATCAATGTGCGATGCACAATATGGGGCGGAAAGTCCCTTTACACGCCTTTGATAATTCTGCACAAAAATGTGATGCTAGATGACCAAAAAAAAGTATCACAAGTTACAACTTTGTTGTAACGGTATATTAAAGTTGAGCACAAGGTAGGTAACATAACTCATAGAGTTACAACAATTTACATCTTTCGGTGTAATCCAGGCTATGCCCGGGTGAACAACTTGAAAGAAAAATCACTTAACATGGCAATTGTGAGATCAATCACATTTCACACATCATAATCCTCTTTTTGCCGATGGAAAAGAGTGTGCACTCGCCTCACTGTCAACCATACGGTGAGGAGAACTCTTTATTTGATGAGAACACATCAACCTTTCATTCCAACACATTTCTTGCCTTGGATCTTCAGAGAAACATTGCTAATGCCAAACCCTCTCTACTTGATCCACATCTTTGTCTTCAAGGGACTTCATTTGTTCTGATTCTGAGGCCTTTCTGTAACTTGTCATTGTCCTGTCTAAGCTTTGCAAAAGTCATTTGATTGACACCCAAATCCAACCCCCCTCCCCCCTCGTGGCGACAAACAACTTAGCATCACAGATATCTAATCTGGATTGGACTCAAATTTTGGTTCCATTCTTATTGGTAATTCTTTGCCATCACTGACTTCTCTTGTTTGGCTCGAAAACAATGTATAACAACAATTGCAACAAAAGGAACATATTAAATTGGTGATAAGCACAATACTGCAACACAACAAAATATATTAAATTGATGACCAGCCAAACACACTTAAGGAGAACCAAAAAGATCAAAATCCAGTTCAGATCCTAAAGATATGATTTGTAATCACTCATGTGACTGGACAACTGTTACATCTCTTGTTCAATCCTTGGTCTGCTAGAAATTATAGTAAACTTGCTGTAATAAGAATTATTTTGATATGTTTCCTTGTAATAGTCCTGAGGTATGTTTTCTATTGGAATAAATATTTTGATTTTTTCCTTGTAATATTCTTGGGAGTATGTTAAGTTTTATATTGAGATAAGAACTCTCATTGTTTACTTTCTTTTACCTTGTAGATTTGGTCGTCCAATCAGGGCCTGGGTCTTGGCCTTCCTATGTCTATGTTCAATCTGCAAAGTATCCCATGGCAAATAGTGCAGCACAGGTCCATACTTCTTTACAAACTCAGCAATAAAGTTTTAATTGTTTCATAAGCTGGTGGTTGCTGTCCATTTTTTATTCAGTTAGATTAAATATTCTTTTTCCATGCTAGTTTCTCACAAAAGCACAAAC
>BQKN01065641.1:387115-401168 GCA_022839385.1 Asparagus kiusianus | reverse complement strand
AAGCACAAACTTGAAATACATTCACATTTATATGTATACAACATGAGGGGTATCTTTACACTTGAACTTGTGTTTCTGATTGTGAGCCATATTTACTTATTACTAAATTTATTCAAAATGTTTTGAGATCAAGAGTAATATTTTAAAAAGCAGTCTGCACCTGCCTAGTGCTAGATAATACTTAGGCTGCATGCTTAATTCTTGGGAGCGCCTAGGTGAGCATGGGCCGTTGATTAGGACTTACCACGTCAAAAAGGAGTTTATTATTCATGTGAGCATAATAACGGGTGAAGAGAACGGGTCATGTTAAAATGGAATAGACAAGAACTCAATCCAAGTTCATCTGAGATAAAATGGCAAGGATAGGATTTTGAATCTTTAAAAAAAGAGATCTCTGCTAAAAAAAATGCTTATATCTGCTTAGGCACCCACCTAGCAACTATGTCCAACACATAGAAGCACCTAGTGGTTTGTAAAACATTGGTCAAGAGAATTTTTATGGTTTGTAGAATTTTGGGCCTGAATCTAGATCTCTATATAATAAATACTATCTGATAATGACTCTATTTTAAATGTCGGCCATCGTTGTTCAAAGCCACGATGTTCTTATTATATTTAGGTCAATGCTAGGGATATGTTCAAGATTGATCTGACAGTCTGCTTTAAAACTTTGTGAAGTACAGTAGTTGTATTATTTTCCTCTATTTGGTGATTTATTCTTTGGATTTATGCTTATAAGTCAAAACTATACATGTCTTATTCTTGTTGAATTAAATTTGTTGCTTAACTCGAATACTCCTTTTACACATTCACATATAGATTAATTATTTATTACATAGATGCCATGTAACTAAATTATGTTGTCTGAATATACACACGCGCACGTGCACACACAATATGTACGTCTTCATATGTTATGATGTCTGTATTTCATGTTTCACTATGTTGGCTGACACTTGCTATCTAACATGTGAGCTGCCTCGACCGCCAAAATATTAGATTTTTTACAACCTAGAATATTAAATATTATTATAACTAGTCCTTACTTATAGCATCTGGAATGCTATACCAATTGAAGCTTTTTTCATTTTGAGTAAAGATCACTTGAACCGTTTTTTGAGCTATGTAAACTGATAATACTGCTGTGGGTATTGTTGTATTCTGAAGGCTTTCCATGATCGACTGCATAAACATGCAATAGTTTGCTAGGTGAATCAGAACAGGTTGGAGAACCTGCTTATGTGATTTCCTTAATTGACCAAGTTTCAATCTTCAAGCCTAATATTTTCAAATATCTCACTTTAGATATGCAAGCGAAAATTAAATGGTGATATTATCTTTTCTTTATTTTTATTCAAGATACCTTATATGTGAAAATTCACATGATTAAGTTACAATTTTTTAAGACTACCTTCAAAGAAGAAACAAAAAAAGGAAACTAGCCCCACTTTGATATGATCCCCCTAATAAATTGTATAAATTACTAAAGTATTCAAAAAAGTGCATAATATGAGATAGTATTTTCAAATACAAAATCCTATTTCCCTTCATTAATTTTCTGCCACTTTAGCAGCATGTTGCTCTTTTTTTTCATTCATTGTAGGTATATGATAACTTTTATGCTTCTTGTAGTTTGTAAGTATTGCCATGGTTCCATGTGTCCATTGATTCAAAGATTCTAATGACTATCTACTAAGATGGGACAGAAGTAAACTAGTATATAAGTAAAAGTTGTATAAAAAATAGCTGTCCGTTTGCCCCAAAGCAACGTGAGGTATGCCCTTAGCCCAAATTTTCCATCCTTCTTATCATAATAGAAAAAGATATGAATGCTATTCGACATGATGCTTTCGGTTGTCTTTGGTACAAAAACAACAAAGCCATCATCCCAAAATTTTGGTGTCGCCTACATTAATCCTAATTTTCCATTCATTTCTACTAAAGGTCATCTCCTCTGTCAAGTTGATTATTATCATATCCTTCTTAATTGCTTGTTACCAAGTTCTTTTTGGTCTACCTCTAGTCCAACATTTGGCTATTTTTGGTGAATGATATAATATCCATTGTTGGAGAACCCTTAATAAGCATTCCTTTCTCCATGGATAGTTGGTGACTTGTTACTGCATCAATATATGCAGGATGTGTTTGGCATTATACCTGGGGATACAGATTACAGAATTTTTGCTGAAGATCATGGGAACATTCCAGGATTGGATATTATTTTTCTTCTGGGTGGTTATTACTATCACACCTCTTATGATACAATGGAAAGGCTATTGTATGCATTGAAATACTGTCATAAAGTTACTTTTCTGTATCAGTTAATGGTGCAGTCCAATTGTTGTTTCTGAAGTTCAATATTTTCTAATGTGTATATACCAGGCCTGGAAGCATTCAAGCGCGTGGTGAAAATATGGTTAGCTTGATTAAGGCATTTGCAGGCTCTCCCGTTCTTCTGAGTGCTGAACAAAGATCTATTGAAGCATTAAAAAACAAAGATAAGGATGATCGGCCAATCTATTTCGACTACCTATCCTTGTTTATGGTATGTCATGATTATCATCTGATTATATATTGCAATTTTCTTGGTTCGCAGTTTATCTAATTCTCTGTTTATGAAGATTATGTGTTTCAAGTTTTCTCTGATTTGTGTTTATCAGATATTCTATTCAAGGAAGGTAGCCCTGGTAGTTCACAGTATGCCAGCCATCATATTTTTTCTCATGCCGCTCTTTCTTTCTTACCCAAATATAACAGCAAAGTTATGGTTAGCGAACTTTTTAAAGTTGATGAAAGGTATGCTTATATTTTATTAACCTAACATGAAACACCTCTAGATATGTTCTTATTTTATAATGTGTCTGCTCACATATTTCTATTTAACATTACTTTAGGTTTCTTTCGACAACTATATTCATTGTTGTCTTCATGTGCTTCCTAACTACTCTTGTCTATAGACACAGTGGTTAGTTAAATTGTCTTAATGCCTAGTGTTCTTTTATTATTATTATAGAATGCCTTGTGGTGAATGCTAGTAAGTTAGCTAGCCTCTATAATTCATTGTCTGAGAAACACATTAGGGTCAGGATACAGAGATGATAACTTTGAATTTCTTCTTTTCTCTTTTCCACTTTGGACAACTCTGATTGAAAAATCATTTTTAACAAGATCGCAAAATAGAGTACTAAGACTCTCAACATTGCATATCCTCTTTTTCACTGTGCATAATTCTGATCTTTGGAATCAGGTCTTCTGATTTTCCTTCGATGTATCCTTAGCTTTCTCTATGACAAATGCACGTCCAGACTCCAAATGATTTATAGCACTAACCTCATGTTTTGATGTTCATTCCTAGAATTTCACAAATTTCAGAGGAAAGGCATATGAAAAGACACCAGAAGTGTTGTGAGCCATCTGCTAGGGTTTCAATTTTCTATTTATTTTTTCTAAAAGGTGAAGGCAAGGAATTCTCTAGGTTTCTCTTGTTTCCGTAGAAGAAAGGATTGAGATGATCAACTAGGTGTTGATTCTGATACCATGAAGTTTGTGGTATCATCTTGGGCATGATGTTTCACTAAGTCCATAAGACGTAGAACTGAGAAAGGAACTAACCACATTTTACTTCACTCCGGTTTTGTTACTATAACTCTTAATACATATATTTTTTCTGATATAACATCATAGTCAATTGTAGATTTACAAATAACCGTAATATTCACATAAACCTCTATATATTATAATCAGCGAAAAGTAGGTTATTTATGAAAAACTATGGTAGATGATGCAATATAGCCAAGAGTAGATGTAGAGTTCTTCAGGGTCAGATTTTCCACAGATGGGCAAACGGAAAGCTTTTTAAATGCAGTAATATAACATGGGTTTTATTGGTAGACCGCTTCTTTAAAAAGCATCAAAACTATTTTTTACTTTTTTTTCTTGAGTTATGATGACCTTTTCCAAATTCTTCAGCCTCTTTTGAAGGTAAAGATGGGTCGTATAGAAAATACTCAGTCATACCTATGAGTCATTAGGCAAACATTAACAGCAACTTGTTCCCCCATGGGACAACAGAAGGAGCTTGAGGAGGAAAGCTGTCTGCATTTTTTAGCCAAGAGAGTTCCTTTACTTTGTCTGTGCATGGCATAACCATGGTTGATATAGCTCTTGTCCTCAGCAACTTCTCAAGTTCTGAGATATGTCATTCACCTCTTGCGATTCGTTTCCGCTAATGGTTAGAAGTGCATCTTCAATACCTTTGACAATAGTTAAACTTGTTTTAGTTAAACATCTCTAACTTGGGGAAGACATATTGTTTTACTTGGTGATTACAATTTAATTGGTATCACGTATCCTAATTTCGCTTTTATTTCCAATACAGACTTTTTTTCTGATTTGACTTTTATTATATGTATTTTTATAGATAATTCTCTTTCTGGCTTGTTTGCTGGATAAACCAGTGACCTGATAGATGAAAAGTCCAAACTGTGCACTCCAACCCAAAAATATCAAAACTTTGTTCTGCCAGTCAGAAAGAACAGAAAAGACCTACCATTTTTTCAGACAATTAAGAAGTGTTTATCCATTTTTCCTCTTCCCTTCAAAACTGAACATCTGAGGAGGAAATGGAATTTGTACAATTTCAGATATGATATTTATTAGCTGATGCCAGAGTTCATTACCAAACCACGATTCATGCTGTTTTCAGTCTCCTACATTGTGATTTAGTCATTCATAGTCATATTTAAGTCAAGATATATTTGGATTCTTTTTTCTTATGAGTCTTAGTGTATCTAAAATTGTGCTCTTATCTTCTGAATTTCTCTTCAGGAATGTTATTCCAGTCTATTGGCATTCTCCTTGGAATCATTATTCCAGTTGTTTTTGCAGTAGTAAGATTGCTTTTCTCAAGCAATGCAATGGGTTGGTATGATTAAACCTTCCTCAGATGTATTTCCACTTGTTTAAAATTACTGTCATTGAAAGTAAACCTGTTAAGAGTTAGTGGTGTGGAACCTAGAAAATTTTTGGGAAAGTTTTGTTCCATAACTAGTTCATTAGTTGTTTTCTTTCTCATGCTTTATCTATATAAACTTTCCTTGATAATTTTTTAATTGATAACTATGCTTATGTACAACAATTGACAAACATGCATATGTGCTGCTGTAGTGAAAGTTACACTTCTCTCTATAAAATTAACTTAGAACATAAAATCAATTAATCAGTTTTTGTGCCACATGCTGCTGTCCTCAAGGGTGTCAGTTTCTTTTCCTGCCATAAGTTTTATCTTTTTCATGTTGTTTTTCTAGAAAAATGTTTGTCTTCAGTTTTATATCATAGGTTTTATGCTCTCATTATTGAATTTTTGAAATGATTGCAGGTTTGCTTATCCGTACTTGGCATTCTCCATGTTTGTCCCTAGTGCATTAATTGGTCTGCTGATGCCAAGAGCATTATGGGGATCCTTTCCAATCTCTCAAGATGTGTCATCTAGCAAAGTGTCAAAAGAGGTATTATGTTTAATCCAATGTTGTCACAGGTTCTCTGAGGTGACTGGGCAACTGGATGGCCTGGGAGCCTGGTGCCTAATTAAGCAACAGGCAGTTTTTCATTGAGTCCTTTCCGCAGTGAAGAGCCAGTTGCAGCGTAGAAGGCTCTTAGAAGCCTTTAGCAAAATCTTATTACAAACTCTCAACGCCATGTGAATCCTCTATATGTGCAATTTTCCTAACAATTTTATGACATTTTTATATGGAAACCATAATCTAAAACTGGCTTCTGATTCCTTTCTGAACTCCTTTACAAGATTACAACTGAATAAAAAGAGCTAACTCAGTTTGAAGAGCAAATAGGCACCTCTAGTTTTTCAATCACGTAAATATAGATATGGTGCCTAGAATTAGTACACAGTTAGTTGCTGGTTAACTTGCATTTCTCTTTTTCCTAATTTGTTATCTGTTATTAATCTTGATTCAACTTATGTTTTACTTATCACCAGACCTACTATTGTGCATATAGTACTTCTACATTTCACTTTAATCCCCTTCTGCCTACCCCATATCCCCTTCAAGGCTGCAACCTGCTCCTCCTAGGAACAAAAATTATTAGAAAATGGAAGCAAAGAAAAATTACTTCTCAAACAGACATGAACGAAATAAAAGAATATTAATGAGAACCACAAGCAAGTGATGAAGGTGTAATTGTCCACCATGAAGTCTTCTTAGTTTGTTAATCAAAATTGAGATATTAAGACATTTAGTCTCCCTGTTCTGAACAAGGTTTATATTGTATGCATTGTTTATGTGAGAAATGGTTTCTCTAAAATGTATGTCTTTATGTGTGTGTTGCTATATGGGTTCTAGTGGTTGTCAAAGCTTCTGGAGACTGATTTGTTATGGTAAAATTTGCATGACATAGATATTTTTTTATATTCTTTATTGTGGTCCTGGATTTGGATTTGACATGCGGACATCATTACTAGTTGGACCAGGGCAATTGATAATTTTTTCGCTTATGGGCATGCAGAGATGAGTCTGTGGCAGTTTTGATATTGAGCGTTGTTGTTGCTTTTCCTCCTTGTTACCTTTTGACTAGTGAGAAGGGAAAGCAAATGTCTGACCTTCGGTCTTCTTTTCTCATTCTAATTAAGGGAACATTACAAGGCTCCTGTGATGTTGATCATATCAAATTTCGCTGCATCAATTTTGCACTTCATTACGTATTTTCGTGCAGCCTCTTCATTTTCGTCGGGGATGCTGTTTCTCTTTGGTTGGTGGCTCTTTGTTGCATGTTTGCATGTATGTGTAGGTGTGGTGGGTGAGTGGTTGGCGGTTGTTATCACAAACAATCTACAAGTTTCATCGAAATATGGTGAATCTTAGAATGGTTTAGTATTCTAGTATCAGTGCTTCCTCTCAAGTACTACAAAGATATTATCGTTGGCATAGTTAGCTTTGTGGTTTCTTATTCTCACACATCCTTCCTAGCTTGAAGCATTTTATACTACTTTGGTGTCACTCCCTAGTTTAGCTATATTGCTTCCGCCAGTTTGTCTCTCACATGAGAAATTAAAAGTGTTACCTACCTTTAGCAGCAGATTCGATTCTTACTTATGGTTTCTCTGGTTTTACAGGTGTTATCTGATGAAGCTTGTTTTTGGGGGGCTTTTGGATTATATGCTCTTACGACTTTGGTAAGTACTTCTCGTTGTTCTTTTACTTCGACATCTTGTTGTGTATGACTTCCATTATGATTAGCAGGATCTTAATTTTTACTGGCAGTTACAAACGTACACACACACGTGCCCCACCAATCCTCTCTCAAAAGAGACTAAATTTCCACACTCAAGATTAGAAAAGTTTTTTTTTGTCTTGACTATAAGAACCATCAAGTCCCTAATAATCAAGATCAAGAATATTTGGCACTTGGGACTAGAAGAAGCATGGGTCATTAACTTCATTCATGATTGCTTCGAACTTCTCCCAAACGAACCTAACAATTTCATTGTATTTCAATCTTCCTAAGATTCTGAAATTATTAATATTAGTAAAAGCTATACAAATTGGATGCCTATTCTTCTTCGTGTAAACAAGCTCATAACTAGTTATTGCATAGCTAGGCTTCTAGAAAAATAAAATAAAATAAGTAATTCAAAGAGATAACTATAAGTGGTAGAAATTTAGTCAAACAGTATAAATCTACAATCCGCATGTGCTGTGCTTTATTCTATTGCCAACATTGTCTGTCCCAAGCCAGGATAAAGGAGGAGTGTTGTGTTAGGTAGTTGTGCCTGTTAGCCAGTGTAAAACATTATCGGATCCACATGATATGAATCCTATAGAATATTTATTGGGACGTCCCACTGCGACTCGTTGCATCGATGCTACCATTGTGCAATAATAAGTAAGAAAGGATGGTTTGTTAAGGCATTCCCCAGAAACATGTTACATCGATGCCATCTCAGTGTAATGATAAATAAGCTAGGGTGTTCTAGGACATTACAATCCTCTAATAGATTGCTACGTAGTGTTAGGCATAGACTAGATCGTCATAAGAGAGGGCATGATAGGAGATTTTTATAGGAAAATAAAATTAAGTTAGCTACTTGGAATATAAGTATACTTACCAGAAAGACAATAGATTAGTAGATATCATGCTTAGAAGAAAGATTAATATAATTTGTTTGTAGGAGACTAAATGGATAGGTGAAAAATTTATAGAAATTGAAAAGACGGGATATAAGCTTTGGTACAAGGAAAAGAAAAGAATAGAAACGGAGTGTGAGTACTTGTAGATAACACAATAAAAGATAGTGTTGTAGATGTTAAAAGGGTTAGAGATAGAATAATACTACTAAAACTTGTTTCGTCAGTAGAGGTTATTAATATTGTTAGTGCTTACACTTCACAAGTAGGGTTGCCCAAGAATACTAAAATAGATTTTTGGATAACTTAGATTAATTGATTTAAGGAATTTCATTAGGAGAGATTGTTTATGGGGGAGACCTTAATGGGCATGTTGGTAAAGATAATAATGGATATGAGAGAATACATGGAGGGTTTGGGTATAAAATTAAGAACGATATGGGAGAATCAATTTTGGAGTTTGCAACATCATATGATTTGATAATAGCAAATACACAATTTAGAAAAAGGGATGAATACTTAATAACCTTTAAAAGCGGATGTAATAGTAGTCAAAAAACTTTTTCTTACTAGAATGATGGATAGGTTCATATGTACAGATTGTAAAATTATATCCGGTGAGTTTAACTATACAACATATGTCGATGGTATTAGACTTTTCTATTAAAAAGTGGAGTAGGAAAACTAATATGAATAAAAAATTAAGAACTAAATGGTGGAATTTAAAATGAGAGGACTTATACTTTTTAAAAATAAGATGGTGAAAAAAAAATATTTGGAATGTAGATAATGAGACTAATATTATGTGGAATAGTATGTCCTCTTGTGTTAAGAAGGTGGCTAAGGATATTCTAGGAGGATCTAAGGGTTGTAGGTTAGATAGTAAAGAGAGTTGGTGGTGGAATGAAGATGTACAAAAAACGATTAGGGAGAAGTAACATTATATAAAAATTGACAAAAATGTAGGAGCAAGGAAAACTTTGAGAAATAAAAGTTAGTAAGAAAGAAGCAAAAAAGAGCGGTTAATGAGACTAAATAAAAAGCTCATGAAAATTTCTATAAGAAGTTAGAATCTAAGAATGGAGAAAAAGATATATATAAGTTTGCTAAGATGAGAGAATGCAAAAGTAGGGATTTATTAATACTAGGTGTATTAAGAGTGAAGATCAAAGAGTTCTAGTAACCGACGAGGAAATAAAAGAGAGGTAGAGAAGCTATTTTCATAAATTATATAATGATAACCAAATAGGTGAGCAACATAGAGAATTTGACCATATAGTGAATGATAGAAACTATAAATATTGTCAGAAAATTAGGATTAGTGATTTCAAAGATGCTCTAAAAAAATAAAAGTAAAATTGTAGGATCAGATAATATCCTTATTGAAGTTTAAAAATATCTTGGAGATGTAGGATTAGGATGGTTGACCAAATTATTCAATAAGATTATTGAGATAAAGAGAATGGCTAATAAGTGGAGGATTAGTACGTTGGTATCGATATACAAAAATAAAGAAGATATATAAAATTGTTCAAACTATCCTGGTATCAAACTCGTAAGTCATATTATGAAATTTTGGGAGAGGGTAATTGAGCAAAAACTAAGAAAAGAGATGAGTGTATCTAAAAATCAATTCAGTTTTATGTCCAGGAGGTCAACTAATTTCGAGATGGCTGATGGAGAAATATAGAGAAAAAATAAAGGATCAACATATGGTTCCCATTGACCTAGAAAAAACTTATAATGGAGTGTCTAGTGAGATAAGGTGGTGGGTTTTATAGAAGAGACGTATCTAGTAATATATTGATGTGATTAAAGATATGTATGATAAAATAATAACTAAAATAAGAAGAGATTAAGTCATTTTCTATTATTATAGGTTTACATTGAGGGTCAGCCTTAAAAGTCCTTATCTTTTTACTTTAGTTATGAGCCAACTTACTAGGCATATTCAGGATGAAGTGCCATGTTGTATGTTATTTGCTAGTGATATATTATTAGTTAATGAGACTAAAACAGTTATAATTTCTAAAGTCAAAAAGTGGAGACAAGCTCTTGAAACTAAAAGTTTTAGAAATAATAAAACAAAAAATGGTTAACATCTCTTTTAGCTATCGCTCTATGTTTGTTGCTAATTTAAAGAGTTATTTGCATGTAGATCACAATGGCTAGTAACTACATGTTATTTTTTCTATACTTGATTGAGGTTTTACACCTCTTCTTAAACCTTGAGCAAATGGCCGGCAGAAGAGGTCACCTTTTGTATGCCTAATCTTATTATTTGACCTTTTAAACCTTTTGTATTATTATAGTGGAGGATCAAGTTTATGTTCGTTAGAAGTAGAGAGCAAACTATGTAGTCACGGTTAGGAAATGAATGTTTCCATCCAAGCAGTGTTCTTAATGTTGGCCAACATGTCCACGTATTTGATTCGAGGGCTAGGCTCCATGATAAAATCAGTGGTTATGTCAAGAGTGTCACCGACATTGTTAGGTCAAATCTGATATGATTTTCAATATTGCAAGTTGCAAATTTACTTGAAATTGGTTGAGGTTCGGTTTTTTCTTTTTAATGTAAGTTTGCTCCCCTTTGTACCCTTTTACTGAAATGTCTACATGATAATTTAAAGAGAACTCGCTAAGTGAGTAGGAATAACGTCTTTCCTCCTACAACCCTAATCTCCCACACATAGCAAAACTATAAGAAGTGATTACAAAAATGTCTTCTTCTAGCAGATTCGAGAAAAAACAAGATCTATTAACTATTTTGTTCTTGAAAAAACATGATTCACTCAAAATTTTCTTGGTAAGCCCTTTCTTTGTAAAAACCTTTTTCATTTGAATCATAATTGCCTTCTCTGTGTGTAAAAAAATTAACAAATTCTTGATTTCTTGAATTGAATTTTTTGAATGATAGGATTTGATGATGCTAGTGATGTTAATGAACTGAATATTTGTTTCTTAAATTTTTAAGTTATTTAATTGATTTGTGAAACTTCATTATGTTTATGTGATCTATTTATGTATTTCCTTATTAAGATTTCATTTAGGAAACATGCATCTATTGTCTCATGTGATATACGATATTTACTAAACATCTATGACATGTTCGTGACACATGCCATTTGTCAAGGTAAAAAAGCAAAAGTTTTATTATAGATGCATCACCTCTTTAAATAGAGGAAATGAAACTTGTACAAGGGAGCTTGGGGTACAAGTTAAAGAAAATTATTAAATAAAAAATGTCATAAATAATTATCCAGCTATTCTAACACTCCCTCTCAAGCTACAGCGTATGTACTATATATGCCCAACTTGTTACATATAAGAACAAGATAACTAGATGAATGAACATTGATGAAGCAACCCTTAGGCATATGAAGAACTCGAATAAAGCTATATAGAGATCATAAGAAATCCTTGCTTTTGTAATCAGGAGTTGACACAAATTAGTAGTAGGAGGCTCTCCTATATGGTAAGAGACGCAATATTGGAATCAAGTCTTATAAATCCATATCGAGGCCAGAAGAAATCCTAGATGAGTTAGCCTGTAGAAACCCTAGGCAGATCAGTCAGTAAAAATCTTTGGCTGGTCAGCCGGTAGAAACAACAAGGAAAAACTATCAATTAATTTGTCGCTCGATCTTGATTTCAGCGTCCTTTGACGAGAAATATAATAACATTAAGGCATCTTGCTCACAATAAGATAACAACCTCCAGATTATTTAATTAAAGAAAGCCTGAATATTGAAGCCAATTGCTAAGAGGGTACTGTTCACAATGAACACTACCCGCAGGTTACTATTTACTATGAAGAGTACCCAATGAACATGAACTGTTTTCTTTTTTGAGGCTAGGTCTTTTTGAGGTTAGGGTTTTTGGTATTGGAGTCTAATGATGTAGAAGCCAAAGATATTGTCGAAGCAAAAGATATTGTCGAAGCCAATGTCGAAACCACCAAGAGGAAGGCGGAGATAAAGTTTGTAGCCCCTCAGCGGCCCCGAGGTCAAGGAAGAAGAAGGTGGTCTCTCTTGAATCAATAAGATGGCTCAATACTATGTTGCACGGATACGGGTGCTGACATGACAAAATTGTAAGAGGTAGGATACGGGGACATGACAATATACATACCTATCAAAATTAATAATCTATATGAGATCAATATTGTTTTTATTCACATGTTATGAGAACTAAATTCTTTATATCATTTTTAAGTTTCTTTTATTGAGTAAATTATAAATTAAAAAACCACTCGTTTTTTAACTTGATACTCAAATGATGCTTTAAAATCATATGTATGAATTAGGTGTCGGCTCTAAGAAACCTGTCCCGAGTCCAACAAGTTGCATTAATCTGAGGTGAAGTGTAAGATATACGTCCAAGGAGTGCATTACAAGTTTTTAAACTAAAACATGTGTTATATAATTTAGTACATGTCTGAATAAATGTATGTCTATATTGAAGAAGTGTTTGGTGTATCAAACATGGACATGGATAAGGGAAGTGTCAAACACGGATATGGGCGTCTAGATGAAGTGTCCATGTAACCTAGCTTTGACACTATGTCAAGGAAAAGAAATCAAGATAATTTTATTATAGATGTCTCACCTCTTTATATAGAGGAAAGGAAACTTAGGGTACAAGGTAAAAAAAATTGGTAAACAAGAAATACAATAAATAACTACATAGCTATTCTAACACAATTCAACATGGAAAGCTCCCATCCTAATGGCTGACATTTAGAGCACTGTGGCAGAGACTGGCAAGATGTCTACCTTTACCTGTTATCATGCACTTATGTGTCTATAATTCCAAAGATTCTATCCTTTTTTACAATTCACTATATATATAATACCTTTGTATGAGAATTTGAGAGAATGATTTGTTAATCCTCGTACCAGTTACCTTGCAAATGGGACAGTCATGGATCGGTCCTATGTTTAGTCAGTGCAAGCATCGCCTTAAGTAATTTGTGATTTTTCTCCCAAGTGATAACCTGAATCTCCTAGTTTGGCTTACTTACTTCCTTGGAAGCTTCAACTGGTTCCTAAGTATTTTATCTCTGTACTCTGAGACTAGTTATGTTTACATTCAAGGTAGTGATATTTCTATAATTTCCGTCTTTTTTAGGACTAATACTTATCCAATGGAAAACATCTGAAGTCCTTCTATTTTTCCAGGTTTATCTCGTAGCTGGATTGGGTGGAGGATTCTTGACATTTTTTATATCAGCATCGATGGTTCCTGCATGGATTTGTTTTGGTCAAATTAGCAAGAATTTCGGCCATCACACACTCAAGTAAGGGACTCTATGATCCTAGACCCTACTGAAGAGTGAATTTTTACAGAATCCATCTAGTTTTGCAGCTAAATTTATTCAAATTTCCAAGAAAATCCTTTGAGTTTATGAATCTGTATTTACTTTTTTTACGAGTTTGAGCAGTGTTGTATTAAATATACTAGGGACAACATTATGATGTAAGGCTATAATAATTTTGGAAGAATTAGAGAAAAATTCGAGTGAAAACAAGTTTTTATACCATTAACATGATTTTAGCTTGATGCTCAATCAAATGATGACTTTGCTTTATGGTCCAGTTGATGCATTAAACAATACTTTAGAAAAACATTCATAGCATGAAAATATAAATCTCGACTAATTAATTGGATGACAATTCAATAAATCCCTTTCTTAAAGTCTTGTGAGGACAATGTGTGTACCTTGTTAGTGGATCCCTCGATGCATTGCATTACTTTAAATGTATAAGGTGCAAATGGTAAGTGGTTCCTTCCCATATTAAATAATAAACTTAGCTTTCTTTTCTCAAAAAGGTATAAAAGAAAAAGAATACATTTGTAGGATCGTCTTGGGAGGACAATATGCAATCAAATTCTCTAAAATCCCCCCCCCC
>BQKN01065641.1:375055-387015 GCA_022839385.1 Asparagus kiusianus | reverse complement strand
ACCCCAAAAAAGAAAAAAAATACATTCCATTTCACACCAAGCTAAAGGACATTAAGAGCTCCTTGATTAGTGGATACTTTTATCATCATATTGAAGCATTTTCCAATTAAAATGGGTTCAACGATCCACTGAGAATCTGCGAAGTGTGCATGCTCAGCCATTAACATGATATTAGCAATCTATAGTTAGTAGGAAATTCATTACAGTAGGTGCTACATTGATGACCAATTGGTGGATAGTGGTCACTCATTTTCGTGCAATTAAGTATGGGTTAAATTTCTTATAGTTGCTTATTTAAGTATGGGTTAAATTTCATATTCATCTTTATGGCCTAAAATCATGCTTAGATTCTCATGGAATCACATTCCCAAACTTAAAGGATAATAGTAATGTATTTTCTTGTCCTATCTGTTCCATCATTTAGTAGCTTCTATAAAATTCCTGGTCTCTTTAATACCTATTCTAACTAAGCGTCTTAGATATCAAGTTGTAGCTTCAGTCTCTATTTTCTGACAGCTGTTCTATTAAAGTCTGAAGTGCGCATAGCTTAATGATTTACTTGATCTGTGGTCAACATATATGCTGCTGATAAGACATGGTTAAAGGTAAATCAAACCAAACAGTAGAATTTGGAGAGACCCATGGTCCAAATGCAGAAATGCTCAATGCATAAAGCTTTTCGGTTGATAGGTAATTCTGACATGTTACTGTGGGACCCAGATACAATACCTCCTATAAACTGTTCTCCGTTCCTGTATGATAAACTCAAGAAAATAAACAGGTCATAGATTGTGTAAAGAAGTTGTGTGATAACATGGATTTCTATACATGAAGTACTAACATCATTCATTGTTGTTTTCGTTTTGTTGTTCGAGTAATGTCAAATTTTAAATTTTTGTTGTTTGTGAAAAAGTTGAAATCCAAAAAACACGTCGATCATGATTCTCATACAGAATGTTCTGTTAGGTTGTGTAGTCTTTTATTGTATCTTGGAACATCAATCATTTTTCCGAGGACAGATACATATGTAAATTTACTTTCCCATGTTTATATTATAATGAGGAAAATTTCAGGTCAATGGCAGGATACATCATCCCTCTAGTCCCATGCCTTACATATAGTGTCTACTTTGGTGGGTTTCTCGTCCAATTCTTGATTGAGAAAATGGGGATGATGGGTTCTCTTCCGAAGCCATATGGTTAGTTCTGCTGATTATTCTAAGCTCTCTGATCTAAATCTGGTTTTCTTAGTTATAATATGGTCTTTTTTAATCTAGGTATCGCTATTGTTAGGGTTACAAAGTCTTTCTTTCTTCTCTCTGTTTTTTTCACGCATATAGACAAATTCTTCTTGTTTGATTTGATTATATCAATCTACTAATCTAGTAGTTGATTGTTTCCATGATGTACTATGCTTGCGGAAAAGTTGTCACACTGAAACCGGCTTGCCTTGTTCACCTGAGAGAAAGCTGGAGAGGTGTTAAGGGGGCTTGTCTCTGATAGTAGTGGACCCTGGCTTCAAAATTTTCCTTCGTTATATCGTAAGGAGTGCTCCTATCCAGGAGAAAGGATGGGAGTGATCCACCTATTTTCAAGAAATGGAAAGCTGCAAGCCACTATTAAGCGACTTTCCTGCTCTGCCATCTTAATCATAAATGACAAGTTTGCCTATTAAATCTGGATGTCTTTTCTTGTCTAGCCATCAAAATGATTAGGGTTACAAATAATTATTTTGCACAGATCCTGATTTCTTCTTATTGATTTAATTATATCAATCTAGTAGTTGAATCTTTCCATGATGTACTACGCTTGCTGAAAAGTTGTAACAACTGAAACTAGGTTGCTTGCTCATCTAAGAGAAAGCTGGAGAGCTAGTAAAGGGACTTGGTGATAATAGTGAGTCACAGATTTCAAAGTTTGCCTCCAATACATTGGAAGGAATGCTCCTGTCCAGGAGTTCACCTAATTAGAAAAGGAAAGCCGCAATGTCCGTATTAAGTGACTTTCTTTCTTTACTATCCACATCTTAAATTATGTGTATTCCCCCAGATATATGATTAATAAATAGACATGATTATATTTACTGCTATTGAAGCTGGAGGTTATGAATGATTATAGTAAAAAATATGTGTACATGAATAAATCAATGAAGGTTCTTCTTGCAGGATTTTTCATTCCTGATATTGTAGTGGCGGCAATTATTGGAGTGGTTACTGGATGGTGTGTTGGTCCTTTAATACCTGTTGCTGGTCGTTGGTTGGGTAAGTTGTCAATTTTGCAGTTCTTGTTGCAAGCGACTGTGCTTGCTTTGGCCCTGTCATCCCAGATCTTTCCATACAGTGTTGCTGCACCAAAAAGGGTTTTACTTCAGCACAAGTTTGCGACCACCGGTATGTTATAACAAAATCTCTTTTCATTAATGTGATGCTTATGTGATAGTTTATCTCTGAGCATAGAAGTGTGTCTCATGTCCCTTGTAGCTTTATGATCTTAAATACCCGCCATTACTTGTCTTTACAAGTCAGTCTCTTTGTTTATTTTGCATTCATCTTGAGTTGGGTTTTAGCAGCTATTTACATTTATTATTGTCTGAGGTCAACCATGAGGGATTTTGGGAGACAGGAGTAAGGCAATCTACTTGTGGCAAGAAGGTTACAATTTAAAGAAATGCCTCCAACTTCTTACTGGAAAAAATGTTTTTGGTGGTAATGGTCCCTCCTTTAATGTGGGAAAACTTTACAATTTATCTAGTTTGTCTGTACCAATCATATACCTGGCAAATCAGAGTTTGATGCTTGTATCACCTGTGCATTTTATGTATAAGATAGCACTATTATCTTAAGGAGTTTAATCCTGAATGCAAATTCTACACTATCTTGATTTTAAATGTTTTCACCTAACACGTCAAGTTATGACACAAATTATTATCTTATGCCTAATCATATAACTGGTATTCATGCTGAGATAACTGTTAAAAATGCGCCAAGTTGAGAATTAATAAATTAATCAACTATTTGATTAGGCAAAACTAATGTGGAAACCTAAATTTTGTTTGTTTTTAAATCGGAATACATATTTGAAGAATGCAGAGATATCCTTCATCTTTGACATAGTTCAGTTGGCTAGTTATCATTGCTTGCATGTCTTGACAGGATATGCATAATCCTAGTGACTGGTAAGTACTAGCAAGTAGCAATTCAAATCATCCGCAGAATTTGTATTATCTTTTATACTAGAGCTTTCTTCAGGGATGTGATTTGTTTTGCTTTTCAGTTTTACTTGCTCCTTACAGTTCGAGTATAGTTTGATATAGAAAATCTGTCATCTTTCCCTTCTTCTAGGGCTTAGTCTAGGATAGTTTAGAAAGATTTTCATTGGTTGCATGAGCTTAAATCACATTGCCATTACCACCCACCAGCTCCCCTTGAACCCTCTATTTTCATGGCAGGAATTCGGTATCTATGTTGATTGCTGAAATCAATTGGCAGCCATAGAATTAGTCCAATCTTTCATGGATCCATGTGCTCCATACTCGACCTATTTTGATGGAAAAAGGCAGGAAGATGCTAATGAATACGAGGAATGATACTGAACTTTTAAGTCTATAACCTGTGTAGAACCGCAACTGTTTATACATCTTAATAGGAGTCAAGATACTTGAGGATATTTTGAATTGTTTGTTGGGTATTTATCTGTTTGGGAACTAAAATAATGTTGTTAATATTTGGAGAGAAAAGAGTTTATTGGAGAGCATTCCCCTCACTCTTTACATAGAGATGGATTAGTTACACGTTACTCTCACAGGCAATGTGGGACTAAACCAATGCTAAACTAATACTCTCGTCTAAAACTTCCCCTCAAGCTAGAGCATATATATCATGCATGCTCAGCTTGTCACAAATGAAGTCAACTCGTGTTCGACCAAGTGGTTTTGTAAGAATGTCTGCCAATTGATGTACTGTTAATACATGTTTTTTCGTAATGATTTTGTCCTTGAGCTTCTTGTGGATTACATGACAGTCGACTTCAATGTGCTTGGTTCTCTCATGAAACATATGATTCTCAGCAATGTGAATTGTTGTTTTATTGTCGCTATATAGACTCATGGGACATTCTAGAGGGAGACCAATCTCTGTCAATTGGTCTCTGATCCAAACCATCTCTAGTACCATATTTGCCATAGCTCTGTATTCTGATTCTGCACTGGATCGTGACACAACACTTTGCTTCTTACTTTTTCATGACACCATATTTCTTTCGAGAAAGACACAATATCTAGTAGTCGATCTCCTATCAAAAAGACACCCGGCCAAATCCGCATCAGAGAAGCCTGTAACTCTGGTGTGTCTTTGATCTGAGTAGAGAATTCCTCGTCCTGAATCCTTCTTTTAAGTACCTCAAAATTCTCATTACTGCATTCAAGTGAGTAGTTCTTGGTGCGGACAAGAATTGATTCACAACACTGACTGTGAATGTGATGTCAGATCTGATCACTTTTAGATAATTCAGTTTCCTCACCAATCTCCTATACTGCCTAACATCCTCAAGAAGCTCCCCCTCGTCTGGTAATAGTTTTGAGTTCACCTCCATTGGAGAATCACTACTTCTACATCCTAACATTCCAGCTTCTGAGAGCATATCTAGGACATACTTCCTTTGTGACAGAAGAATACCCTTCTTTGACTTTGCAACTTCAATGCCTAGGAAGTATTTTATGAAACCAAGATTTTTGATTTGGAAATGTGTCTGTAAATGCTTCTTCAAGCTGTCAATACCAGAAGCATCATTCCCTGTAATTACAATGTCATCCACATAGACAACGAGCAAAATTTGTTTCCCATTCTGAAATCGTCAGAAGACTGAGTGATCTTTCTGTGCACGACAAGGTCGAATTTCCTAAATAACCGATGCAAAACGTTGAAACCAAGTTCTCGAAGACTATTTCAAACCATAGAGTGATTTCTTCAGCCTACATACCTTCGCATTCTCCCTCTAAGCAACAAAACCTGGTGGTTGCTCTATGTAAACCTCCTTATTCAGCATACCATTAAGGAAGACATTCTTGATGTCCAACTAATGAAGTGACCAATGATTTGTGGCTGCTAACGAAACAAAAATCCGAACAGATGTCATTTTTGCCACCGAAGAGAAGGTATCTATATAATCCAAACCATACATCTGTGAGTAGCCTTTGGCAACTAACCGGGCTTTCAGGCGCGCTAAAGTTCCATCAGGATTCAGTTTGACACTGTACACCCACTTGCGGTCGACATTGCCGCTTTCCTGGTCGAAGTGTGATCAAATCCCAAATCACATTCTGTCGCAAGGTCCTCATTTCATCCTGCATCGTTTGGTTCCAACCTGGAATAGACAGGGGTTCTGACACATGCTTGGGAACCAAATATGAGTCGAGGGAAGTAACAAACGTTCGAAAGGTAGAGGAGAGTCGATCATAGGAGACAAAGTTAGAAATAAGATGTTGAATACAAATTCGTATCACTTTTCTAAGTGCAATAGGAGGTCATCCGCAGAAGGGGGTAAATGTGCACTTATTGATTTAGGTTCTTCGAGCCGAGGACGAGGTGTTGAGGCCGACGTTGGCACAGAACGACGATGATAAACTTGAATTGGGTCGTTAAACCGAACTGATTCTTTGCTAGTATCATAAATAATATTATCAGTAGACGAACCACCACCGTTAACTAATGACTCTTGCTGGATCAAATAGTCATACTCATCCGGTGATAATGGATATAGAGAACTAGAATGACCGGCTTTATCTTCAAAGAATGTTACATCAACAGATAACATAAGAAGATTGTGACGGACAGAAATACTTGTAACCTTTATGCTTTCGGGAATAGCCAAGAAAAATATCTTTAATAGACCAAGAGTCAAACTTTTATTTATTTGCACTGTGATTATGAACAAAGCACAGAGATCCAAATATCTTTGGAGGAAGCGAAAAGAGATCATCGTTTGGGTATAGAACTATGAAAGGAATTTTATTTTACAGAACAGAAAATGACATTCAATTAATCAAGTAACCTATTGTTAAGATAGTTTGCCCCTAAAATTCTTTGGGAACATGGCGATGGAATAGCAATGTCAATGAGATGTCTATTTTTTCGTTCAACAACTCCATTTTGCTGAGGAGTGTAAACACAAGAACACTGATGTAGGATTCCATGTTGTTCAAGGAAACTGGTAAAGTTGTCATCCAAATATTTTTTTGCATTATCAGATCAGAAATTTTTTATCAAATACTTGAATTGATTGACTATTTCAGAATAAAAAAAGTATCAGAATCCTAATTTAGAAGTTATTGGGCATGACCCCTATTCATCAGAATGAACAAGATCAAATGGCTTAGCTGCCCTCTTATTGACTTGATTAAGATAAGATACACAATAGTGTTTGCCAAGTTGACATGACTCACACTCTAATGAGGAAAGATATTTGAACAGAAGATTAAGAAGCTTGAGAACAGAGAGGGATGTCCTAGCTGACAGTGGTATTATAGGGCTGATAAGTTTCTAATACAAATCAAATATTTGGCGCCCAATTCCAGTTTATAATGGCTGTTCTGCTAATGTCTCGTCCTAATCGTTTTCCTTGTGATTAGGTCCTGAATGACACAATATGTGGGGAAGAATGTCACTGTACAGTTTAAAGATTTAGTAATCTTATTAACAGATAAAAAATTATAGGGAAAACTAGGAAGAAAGAATACGGAGGAAAGATGAAGACTAGGGGTAGGATTGGTGTTGTCGACTCTCTGAACAGGTGTACGTGAACCATCAGCTAACACAACTAAATTAAATGTAGGTTTCAATACACGCTTCCACTGGAAATAGTTAATTCCGTCAAGCTTCCGATCAGTGATTCTACCAGAAAATATTTTCAAAACTTTCGTCTGGACCGTTAACTCAGAATTCTTGAGTTCCTCAGATTCGACCATCATGAAACAAACGAGTAAAGTTTAAGACGATACCCTCCACAATGTATACTCTAAAATGGAAACAATTAAAATATGTCCAAGTTTAAGATAATAATTCTTAAATTAGCCAGTAGGCTGAACAAGTCGAAGAACCCGAATGTTTAATTTTGAACCCGAAGGTTAACATGGAACCCGAAGGTTAAAGTTCAAGAACCCGAAGGTTAAGATGAAACTCGAAGGCCTCATGGTGGCGGCGGTCATCGACGGCGGGCGGCGGCGGGTAGGTCTCGACGACGTGATGTTGCAGCAAACGAAGAGAAGTGTCAAGGAAGTTGCGACGAACAGATCGGAAGTGGATCTCGGCGTTGAGATGACCGCTCTCGTAACTGGCGGAACTCGGGGAATCGGGCACGCTGTGGTCGAGGAATTGGCTGCTCTCGGGGCGTCGGTCAACACGTGCCCTCGAAAGGAGAAGGAGCTCGGCGCGTGCTTGAAGAAGTAGATCGGATCTAGACGAAGCGAAGGCGAACGAAGCAAAGGCGGCGGGTTTTGTGGATGCGAAGACTCGGGAATTAGGGTTGGGGTTAGGCTTAGGAATTTGGATTAGTATTAGGGTTAGGGTTAGGGATAGGTTCTGATACCATGTTAATATTTGGTGAGAAAAGAGTTTATTGGAGAACCTTCCCCGCACTCTTTACTTTATTATTTATAGAGATGGGTTAGTTACAAGTTAGTCTCACAGGTAATGTGGGACTAAACCAATGCTAAACTAATACTCTCTTCTAACAAATGTCAAATGACTCAACATAAGCTTCCAAATAGTAATCCTGTTTCCTTCTTGGAACATGATACTGTTATACAGGTGGTTGAAGAAATTCTTTTGGCTTTATATGAGACTTGGCTAAATGATATTCCTGTTATTTTCTTTCTGCTACAATGCGATGCCCTTAGTGCAATTATTCTGCAGAACTTCTGTAAGATTGATAAACATACTGAATGTGTCATCCTTTGTATGCTTTCATCTGATACTGACAAGAAATCTTTGGTAGAAATGACCAGCAATCATCACCTCTTGTACATTATTATGTTGACTGGTCAATGCTGCAGTGCGTATGTTAATGCTTGCAAGTCTTTATGCGTCTTTTAACTGCAGATAATAAGATTTCTTTCATCTTAAACTTTTGGTTGGTTGGTTGGTTGGTATTTGGCAGATGCAGGTCAAATTGTTGATTCCCGCTATGAATTTTCAGTAATGGATGCCAATTCATTGACTTTTCTCTTCAAGAATGCTCCTGAGGCTGCAAAATTTCTCGGGATCAGTTCAGAATTTTCTTTTACAGCAGATTACTATTCTGATAAAAGTTCATGGGTGGTAAGTAGATTAAGTTCATTATTTTGTATCAGGGGGCGTAACAAGTTTTGACCGTGATTACTGTTTGTACATAAATAATTAACAGTTGCTTATTTTCAGTTATTCTTACCATTATTTAATTTTCAAATAACGCAAGAGTATATAAAGTAATGCTGCAAATTAATGATTATGTGAAATTATTTTGAAAAAAATGTCCTGTTTTGTCAGTGCATTCTATTGACAATTTTCTACATTTGCATAAATGCCCATAATTTTTTAACGAAGAACCTGTCCTCACCGTAAAACCAAACAAATACCTTCATTATTTAGATAACACGAATAAGCTGGTAAATTATCATAGAATTCCACCACTATTTGAATAACAAAATATGTAAGGCAATATGAGAGCTCACAGTCCCTCTTTATTGTAAGAAGTGAATAAGGAATGCCTGTTATTTTCCTTCAAATTGTGAGAAGCACGTTACGGTAAGTATTTTAAGTAATATGAAGTGAATCTTTCAAAAATAAAGGTTTCTAATTAAAGCTAGATCCTTTCTCTCCCTTTTCCAACAATTCAGGATGAGAAGAATCACTCTTGAAATATCACGCAGCGAGTCTTATTTCCTCTCCTTCTCATGAAAACTTCTTCCGCCAGAAATTTTTTGAACATCATGAATACAAATTACAAGATTGAGGCAGTTCACTGAGATTTGAACTTCAGGTTCCACTGAAATCCAACCTTGGGCTGAGTTACATATAGAAGCATGGGACAAAAACATGCAGAATCAAATTAGTAACCTCTAAAGCATAAAGGAAATATAGTTATTACCCAAAAGGGATGACTGAAAACTGGTCATCACTTTGGACTTCTGCCATTGAAAAAGCGAATATGGGCTCAAATTCTAGACGACTGTTCAGCATCAGATGTACATAGTACTTTCTTACAAATTAGCATGTATTTTTCCCTGCAGCAGAAGTTTCTGTCCACAGTTTGTTCTTTTAAAATGCAGTCTTATATCTATATTAAAACTTTGCATGGTTGCATTATTTGAATTTCCTTCAGCCTTTGTACTCAATACCTCGAGAAATCCAGAGGCCTAATATCTTTGCTACATAATTTAAGTTGCCTTCAGTCTCTTTAAAATAATACCTTGCTAATTTTGTAGTCCGGTTGAATGTTGTGATTAGCATGATTGAATCTTTTGCTTCCAATTTTTGGCGTCCACGAGGCTACTTTTCAACATAGGGAGTCTGCCCTTAGATTGCCTCAGTTTTTTCGTGATCCATCTTGTACTTGCCCTGCAATTTTTTCTTTTTGTGGTTTTCAGGCCCTCTTATCGCTTCCAATGCACCTCACTTAAGCATTGCACACATCGTACCTTATCCGACTTGCATCTTGCTGAGAATTCTTACCTACATAGACTTTCATTCTGTTGTCATCCCATTGTCAGTAATATCAGCCTCTGGTTTGTTCAGTGTTATAGGGAACTTCAGTAGTATTATGTATTATCTAGTGATCCCTCTGCTAAGATTTTATTAGTTAGCTATTTGACAATTTGAATACTCGGGTCAATTTCCATACTCGTTTATATTACTCTTCTGATCTCTAAGGGTTAGGGTTTGTGGGAGTAATAACTTTGGCGGCTCCTTTTCTGTACATGCTATTAGAGCAGGAGAAATTGGGAAAACCCTAACCACAAAAAATCATACACGTGAGAAGATAAACTACCCCACCTCAATGTATTGTACATCGTGAATAATGTCTGAAGGTATTCTTCACCCTGAGCAATACTTTAATGGTACTGTTAATCCTGAGCAGAACTGCGATGGTACTGTTCATGGTGGTGGTAACCTCCAATGGTACCGTTCACGGGAACATTTAGCTCTCTGGTTGCCTGCTTATTCTTATGGAACTTCGTTAGTTTCTTGTCAATGAGGTGCCTTGAAGTTGTGATCTTTCTCGTTGAAGGATTCCAAAATCAAGATCAGGCAAACAAGCGAGTGATGGATCAATCAGAACTCTTCCATCCCTTTTTGCTTCTTCTAGCTAAAGCCACCTATAAGGTTTTTGCTATTAAGTGGTTCCGCACATTCTTTCCCTGGTATAGGTTTCTAAACTTTGAGTCAATTTCAAGGGTCTCTACTGTTGTCTATTCACTGACTTTGCTGCATATTGACCACACAAGCAAGAATTTGCGTGTGATATCTGTCTGACTTTATTTCGGCTCTCTTGTACATGGGTGCTCTTTAGATGTGAGGACACTATTCTGGCTGCTATTTTGTTATAATTGGCTCTCTTGTACAAAGCTCTTTGACCTACTTTTTCTTGTTCCTGTGTGTAACAAACTGGGCATATTTTGTATATATATGCTCCAACTTGAGGTGGAGCTGCTATTCGTTCTTTGTTATTTAGCTAGTTGGATACTAGTACTTGGGTGAATATGCTTGTGAAAACTCTCCTAATTTTTAAGAGGTTAGGGTATGTCTGAGCAATAGCTTTGACTGCTCTTTTTCTCTGCACCCTTCTAGATGACCATATATTTTATACTCAAAGTTTTGCAGCCGACATGGCGAACTTGATTATATTATGTGGTTCCATTTTGGTATCAACTTATTTACCCTTTATATGGCACACCTTAGTGGACCAACCCTCCTTGTTCTTTCTATCCCATTCCATTCTTAGGGATACCTCACCACTCATAGGCAGCAATCATTGGGTTATCCTAATAATTTCTTTCCATTGGATTTGCATCCGGTTGTTGTTTCTATTTTAGAAATACGTACCATATAAATTCGATGTAGTTTCGTATGTATCATTACCGAATTCATGTGATTTTTTTCTCTATATCTCATTCATTTGTATGTGATGGTTTGCTGCTGGTTATTAACTAATGAAATGTTCTCCGCTTATACATTGATAGTAATATTTTCAGTTTTATGCTCCCAGCATACCAGTCCGCTATTTTTTTGGAAATGCGAGTGTATAGGTGGGTGACCTTGTTTGTTTGGGTGGGTGGTGGTCACAAATAATATATTATAAGTGTATAATTATATGTGTATATGTGCATTTGTATGTGTGTTTATATATTATGTATGTTTTTTTAAACCTATATACCCCTTGAAACTATAATATTTTTAAATTACCTCCCAAATTTGATTGTATTTCGATTTTCCCCTCAATTCTCAAAATATCATTTGAGTTACTTCTAGATTTTTTGTTAGGGAATATTCTTGATACATTCTCTTTTTTTTAAGTTGAAAAATTACAACCCTCAACCATCACTAGAATTTTGGAGTTTTCGTATAGTCTTAGGGTTCATTGACATGATATAAGAGATACTCAGGTTCAATCCCCGCCGGCCATGAATTTAAAGCAAATTAAAAGAGATATCGCTACTTGAGTCCAAGTTTTGGTCAATGAAAAGGCACTCAACTTGCGAGCGCATGTTAGAATATAAAATTATTACACTCAACCCTCACCATAATTTTATTTTTAGTGTAGTGGCAGGATTCTTTGACAATTACAATGTCTGACCCTCACTTGATTCATTATAGTTAAAATTGTAGGAAATCTTGGTCAGAAAATAAAGGAGGAAACTGAGAATTAATTCCCTGATTTGTAAGGATTGGGAGCATTGCTGTAATTAGTCATGTATTAGCTGTAAATAGA
>BQKN01065641.1:352446-365055 GCA_022839385.1 Asparagus kiusianus | reverse complement strand
GTTCCAAGTGGGAAGGATGACGATCAAACCATATTTTGTAGTGTTTACATTTAATTATACTAGAACCTTTGTATCGTTTTACTTACGGAGAGCAAACTTTTTACAGTTAATCGAATGGAAAATGATTTAATCTGTATCCTGTTTGACTTTATTTGTTATCGGTAACAATGAGCCCCCACTCCTCAGCTAAACGATCCTAGACTCATTCTTGAGCCGAAACCCGAAGGCCACAAGTCATATGCTCCACCGACACACAAAAAAAAATAAAAAATAAAAAAATAAAAAGAAAAGAAAAGAAAACACACACACACAAGCAAAACAACCAAAAAAAAAAAAGGGGGGGTTTGAATCCTAGCTACGCTCTTGTAAATGCTACTAACTAATATACAACTGAATCTTGTTGATTTGTTCCCTTTGGTTTGTTTTCATTAAGGTTATTTTATGTAATTATATTACGTTGTGTGTACAGTAGAGCAAAATGTGTTCCCACTGCGCATGTCATAACTTTTTGTACAGGACTGTGCTAAGCTTTGAAGAGTGGACATGTTAATGAGTTATCTTTTGTGCATGCTTGCAGTGCTACCATTTTGTTATAATTATCAGAAAAATACATTATATTGGAGCTTTTGTAAATTACAGGCTGACAGTTCTGAAGCTTTAAGTGTGGACCTTGCTGTGCTTGATCAACATCTTGTCGAGGACACTAGGAAATTGAAGAGCATGTTTCCAAGTTGGGCGGACATCATTGCGGTTTCAACATTTTCTTCAAGTTATACATTCTAGAATAAGAATTTTAATCATTTGTTATTAATTTTAGCTTTAGTATATATATCATTTATTGTTTGTATAGGATCAACAGTATACAATTTCTGGTTTTCTTGAAGCCGTGTAGACAATTTTTATTTGTATAAAGAAAATTTCTTGACATTCACAAACAAAGTCGTGGCCCCCTCTTTGGCTTTGCTGGAATCCTTTGATTTCGATGTTTTGGGCAATTTCCTCTGAATGTAGTCATTTCTTTCAATACTCGCTCATTGAACAATTCCAATGGTTGGATTATATGCTTAATTCTGATAGGAAATAAAATAATAAAATGATTATTCATCGAATGATTATTTATCTATTATATTTTTATCAAATAGTGAGCATGAGGACTCTATGAAAAAATGTTGGTTCAATTCGATGTTGTCTAAGGAGAAATTAGAACATAAGTGTGGGCTAAGTAAATCAATGGATAGTCTTAATGCTGTTGGACATACCAGTGGAAGTGAAGAGCCTACTCTAAATGATACTAGTCTCTTTTGTATAAATGATAAACCTCGACAAATTACGAGCATCTCTGTGGTTTGATCGCTTTAAACTAGAATCCATGATCCAGTGTAAAGCAATTTAGAAGTTGAAAATTTTAGTTACTTTTTTCATTTGGGGTTCCAGAAGTTGTAATTGAAACTGCGCTCATTGAGGGTGTTTTGAGAAACCTGATGATGATTAGTTTTTTATAATTATTTAATGTAGTTGGAAATGCAAACTATCCAAACAAAGCGCTTCTGCCCTAACTACAGTAGATTAGGATACAATGCTGGAAAGAAATTTGTTTTTCATTAATATACAGTGAAATTAACAGAAGCAATGTAAGAAAAACTGCAATAATTACTGGTGTACTTCAAAACTTCTCAATACTTGCATGTATTTACGGTTGATTCCTCATAACCGATTGCTTGAAAATAAAGCCAACTACTTATATAATGTCACTCAAAAGCCTACCTAACAAATCTCTCTTTCGTTATCTAACGAAACAAATGGCAACACAACGTAATTCCACTTCATAAGGCTTAAGAATTGCTCAGCACACTTTCGTAATTTTTAGACCATGATACAAGAAAACACAACAATTCTCAGTTGTAACAATGTGTGAGGTTTACAGTGAATCAATTCAAAGTAATACAATAAATATAAAGCACTTGCTACTTTAATCTTTCAGTTTCAAACACTACAACCTTCCGAGATTCATGTGCAATAAAGGAGCGTTGTTAGAGACAACATTGAAAACTATCAATCACACCGATGCGCACAAGAAATTTTACATGGACGAAAGTAGCGTAGCATAGTCCCAAACACTTCAAGGCTGCACCGCCTCTAGAAGCTTCTCATACACCTGCCTTGCAGACATATCCTCGACCTGGTCCAATAATGTAATATAATTAGCATAATATATTTTCCGTCTTTATATCATTATATATCATCTACCAATAACTTCCACAAATTCATTTAAAAAATATGAAAGAAAATAGAGTGGACAGAGAAATTTTATAAATACTCAAAAAAGAAAAAAAGAAAGAGGGAAATGTAAAATGAAACAGATGTTTGTCAAATATCTTTGGGTAAATTTCACAAAACACCCCATAAGTTGGTCATTTCCCCATATACTTTGAGGACAAATTTTCAAAACTGTCCCATATGGACATTTAATCCTAAAAACAGACCCATTTACATAATATTTTAAAAACCGACCTGGTTTCAGCCTTAGCGCTGAAACCAGGTCGGTTTTTATGAAAAAACTTTCGAAACTCCACGGGAGTTGAACTCCCGTGAAACTTAGTAAAGCTGCTAAACTTCACGGGAGTTGATAACTCCTGTGAAGTTTCATAGTTTAAAAAACTCTCGTGAAGTTTAACAGCTTTACTAAGCTTTACGGGAGTTCAACTCCCGTGAAGTTTCAAAAGTTTTTTCACAAAAACCGACCTGATTTCAGCGCCAACGCTGAAAGCAGGTCGGTTTTTCAGATCGGTTTTTAAAAATATTATGGAAATGGATCTTTTTTGGGATTAAATGTGGAAAGAGGTTGTTTTTGAAAATTTGTCCTATACTTTGAAGGTGTCACAAAACACCTTAAGTTGATTTCGAGATAACCCCCTAAACTTTAAACCGTTGCTTAACACCCCCCAACCCCAACCACCCCCCACCCCCCCCCCCCCCCAAAAAAAACAAAAAAAAATCCCGTACCCTTAACACACAAAACAAGTTTTGTCAGATAAGTTTGTTAACTAACATCTTGAGATTTGACTATCTACGTGGAAATCCCATGCGTTCAAATGAGCAAAATAACCCTAATGGAAATTTCCTTTATAATTCTCACTTGAACCCCTTAAGTTACGGTTAAGGATTTACTTAATGTATTTATGATTCATTAATTTAATTTAACAATTAGAGTGTTAATTTGGAAAGGATACTTTGGTCTTTTACCGGTTCATTAACATCATTTGGGGGGTTAGTTGAAAAAAATGAAAACTTTTGCCATGTTTTTTGAAACCGCCTAGACTTAAGGGGAGTTTAGTGAAATTTTTAAAAGTTCAAGGGGTTTATCTTAAAATAGACCAAATCCAAAGGAGGGTTTTGAGACATTTTCAAAGTTAAGGGGGTTATCTCAAAACAGCAAAACTTAATGGGGGCTTTGTGAGATTTACCCTTATTTTCATGTGTCTTACGAGTTTATATGAAATAATAATAATAGTAACAAGAAGAAGAAGAAGTATAGGGAGATAGGCATCTAGTATACAATTGCGACGGGTATTAAAAAGTGCCGATAATAATAATAATAACCAATAGTCGAATTAAGAAATAAACACCAACACAAAGATTAATAGACTAGAATATAGTCAAACAGCTAAAAATTAACACTTTAAAGAAAGGCGAAAGTCTTTGCTGGATATGATTATGAGGTTCAGAATATCAAACATAGTTTCATGAATATGATCATGAGGTTCAGATGCGAGCCGGTGGAGCTTGGTTTGGGTTCTATGTGGATTGTTTAGACGGAATCAAACATAGTTTGATGAGTATGATTATGAGGTTCAGAAGATCATACAGAATGCTAAAATTTCAGTTCACCCTATTAAAGACGTTTTTCCCCCTAGATAATAAAAGCTCAAGGCAACTGAAATATGTAAAACTCACCACAAGAAGCTTTGACTTGTTATTCCATCCTCTTTGAAGAGTCATTTGGCTTATCCTTAATCCCAACACCTACACCAGAAATCATGTTCTAGTCATAATGAAAGACAATTAATGCTTGAGTAGACAAGATTGGGCTCAAAAACTGAAGTCATGTGAATATTTCTTATATTGGGAATTCAAACCTTGCCTATGAATTCCAACAATTCATTATTAGCCTCTCCACGCGTAGCTGGAGCCGCAACGGTTACTCGAACATCATCGGCATTCACTCCTAATGAAAACAGAAAAAACTGAGGTAAGTCCAGATGAGGGCACTCCAGCAGCCAAAAGAATATAATGAGGGGAAGATCCTAAGGTTACTCTGCGCAGAAACTCAGAAAGCCTAAGATGACTGACATATCACTAATGATTTTCTTGCATAACAAGTGGCCTCAGTGACAGTTCTACAAGTTAACAACCAAAGGATGGTCCTTTGCTAAAAAGTTTGTAACTAGAACAAAGTATAAGTTATCTAGGGTAATCATTCCCAGCATCAACCATGAAGTCAAAGGTGGGCCACAACTCAGACTACTGTAAGTCCACAACAGAAGGACCGTGTTTAATTTTGCAATTGACATTTCATCAATTGAGTTTCCCTTGAAAAGGAAACTATGAGAAAAAGAGTCTTGCTATAGCACATTGAAGTTAGCATGTGTTTAAGACTACAAATTATGGTGATGCTGCTTATGCTCAAACAACAAGCAGGCAAACGCAAAAAGCCTTACTGGACAACAAAGTCAAAAACTAAAATAACAATACTTGTTGCAGCTGGCACGATTCACTACATGAAGCATAAAATAAGAAAGAACCAATTGCAATCACAACTCAAACTATCATATGAGGTGCCTTTGAGAATATCTACATGCCCCTCGTCAAAGATGCAGTTAGTCAAATTGTAAGGACAATTACTATCGCAAACACAACTCTAGTTCTTCTCAGAAATGATTTTTTTTCCACTATGGTGATTTTTGGTTTACAAGCTACTCTGAACTCCAATATAATAGTTACAATAAAGCCTAATTTAAGAAATTTTGACATTTTCACCGATTTCTCTTCGGAAATCATCATTTGATACTTTTGAAGATTTGATTAGAAAGAAGAAAAACAATTATTATTATGTGGTGGACACGAGCATAGCGCTTGCCGGTCCAGCAGCAGACTGGACATGTCGCTCTTGGGTTAAGAAATTTTTATATGATAAAGATACAGTTGGGTTCTTAACCAATTACCAAAGCTAGGAAGGATCTGATGTGAAGCTGCATTTTAGAAACAAATGAACCTGAGAAGCTTCTGTTTAAGTAACTGTGGTTAAGTAAATAGTCTAACAATTACATAAAACCTTTTTCCCACCCAAAAAAAGAAATCAACTCAGAAAAGAATACAGGATAATAGCCACCAAATGGAAGTCTAAAATTACAACATTATGGCACAAAACCTAGTTAATGTATAACAGGATTAAAATAAACTCCACAGAAGTTGAAAATATCATCATGAATCATGATGTCTAACAAAATAGAACTGCATTTTGATTTTATACAAACTAGATATCAAAACATAAAAAAGGACACTAACTCGTAATTGCTGAACGTTGTGCACGGTCTTCTACTTCAATAGCGACTTGGACAAGACCACCTTCTAACTGTGATATGCATGGGGGTACAGGAGCATCCTGAAAATTTATTTAAAAAATCAAGTAACATAGTAAACTTGTATGTCATGCTGAAAGGGAATGGTCGACATCTTTCCGAGGCCATCTGGAAGTAATCTGGATGAATCGAGAAGTGAACAAGCTTCGTTAACAGTGGTCTAATTTATTGAAGTTAGTGAATGTCTTCCAGTTGTCTATCAACATAGACCAATCATGCATGAATTCCAATGATTATCTTGACCAAGGAAATTGCTTTAACTGGTACATGTGAACCCAATAAATCTTGGATATCATCCAAACAACAGCTTTAATTATCAACAATGACTTGCATGCCAATGATACAAACATTACTGTGAAGGAAATTTAATGTTCATGAAGTGAGAACCAAGGTTTCTTAAGAAAAAAGGAGAAGACTATAACCATTATTGTAGTCAGAATTGGGTATTGAAGTTTGAGTAATTTTGCATGCATCAGTTTTGGATCAAACCAGGAAACATGTGCCATTATGTTCTTTGGTACCATGCTTTTTACTTATTGACATTCCCTAGCCCACGAGAGAATCACAGGGTCAGAGTAGAAAAAATGGAGGCGGGACAGGAGACACATGAAATTAGTTAAGAAATCATTTTTACTAGTTAAATATATTTTATACCTGTGGATTCGTCTCTGCTGCAACTGAACTCAGTGCACCATCGACAACATAGATAAAAGGAGCATGTTCCAAATCCTCTTCTGATCGGTAACAAACAAAAAGCTCACAGCCCGTACAACTCATGCGGAATTGTTTTTCTAATTTTCCTTCACCACTGTACAACAAGGATGCACAAATTGCAACTGTGAGCTCCAGTAATACAACTGATTTACAGTAGTTAAGCTTGTTAGGGAAATTATACATGATAGCATCCACATTAACAATGAGACTCCAAGATGCTACAATTATAAACCAATAAGAGGGAAAGAAAAAGAAGAATTATGCTTTAAACCGTGCCGAACCTAAATTATAAACTCGAGTCAAAGCAATCTTCATGACCAGTAAAGCAAGTTGAAAGCCATTTAACATGAAGATACTGGAAAACGAAGAAGTGGTTGACCAATAATCATTACACTGAAAAAGCAATCCAATAAGAAAAACACATCATGCTTGAAAATGTACGTATATCATGTCTGCAAGAAAATATTAATCATGCATGGAGATGTGATTCTAACTGAGTTTTGTCTTATCCAGCATTATTCCTTGTTTTTCCTAGATTTTCCTTGACAGTAAAGTTATTCCAGATATGCATCCCCTTGGTGGACCAGAAAGACATCACTGCCATCATCTAGCGTTCTGGGTATCATGAGAAGCTACTCTACTGTCACAATCCCAGGTAAGACCTCAGCCCCTTGGAAGAGGGCTTGCATTAGGCATCAGGCTAGGTATGGGAATTCTGCTTGCTCACAGTGATACATTTTAAGTTGAGGAGTTGTGCTCAGTTAGCGATAAACCATCCCTACTTGGATGAATTTATTAGTTAAAACAAATACAAATGTGCAGAGAAAGAGATAGAACAAGAGGGGAAGGAAGATGGAGAAGGGATGAGGGAGGGAATTCTGGCTAGCTAAATTATTCCTTACACGTTTTGATGGCGATCCATCCCACTTGCATATTATCCATGCATTTTAATTAAAATCATTCAAAATGCCCAAAAAATTAGGTAAATTTACAGCTGCCATTAGAATGATGCTCCAATCTATGGTCAATTGTGTAGGTTGCCTAAATCCAAATTATTGATTGAGCACTAGAATTTTTGTCCTTTTTTTACCATACAAAGGGAAAACCCAGTAATTGCTCCAATTTTGGTTTTTAGACACTTAAATATAGTACAGATCAAGACGAATGAGTGGAAGACCAAATTCCCGCCCACCCTCCTCACACATACACACATGCACGCATTAACTGACTCATGCACACCTTTACATGTTGAAAGGTTAATATTTGATTTCTTAACCTTACTTATATATTAAGTTCTTAGACATAATTTGTAATAGTTGGAGCACGCCTGCAGTCAAACTAGACATGTCAACCAAGTAAACAGTTTGATAAAATATAAATTGCAGATTTCTTGCACGACCTTATTTATGTATTAAATGTTTTCCATATTTTAGCTTTCATTAGCTGTCGTGAAGTGTGTAAGCAAAGATTTTATCTTTTCAGAATTACTGGACTTTTGTCTTTATATAAGCTAAAAAATACTAATTTAACTCTTATGTTGTTAATGTCTCCTACAAAGTTGGCTCTGGAATTTTGATGTCCAAGTTTTGTTATGAAAACAATGAGCATTTTCATTGTATTTTAAGCATTGACAATCTAACTCTACTTATCTTTTTCCAATTTGTTTGAAGATCCAATCAGATGTTATTAAGAAACTAGTGGGACCGTACATGATCACCAACATTGTGCTGAATAACATATAGATGTGTAATGACAAATTTTAAGGCAACAAATATCAGGAAATTTTATGTTTTAGATTGCTGGACAGACAATAAACATGTCCAACATATGAGAGTAGCAGAATTCAGAATGCAAAGATAGATGAATGGAAATAAATAAGAGGCGGGATAAGAAATGGGTTTGTTAGTAAGAAGTTAAGAGGTTGCTTGCCACGCCTCAGGCCCACGAGCCTGTGGGCGCATTGTAAGCCATGTGGCTCATTAAGTGCAACTCATTGTTTGGCTTGATCCACTGCCAAAAGTGAGAGCACTAGTTGCACTTAACTCATTGAACTTGCATTATAAACCATTCAATCTCTCAATCAATATCTGATGCGGGACTATGTTTCGGTGTATTACAATCATCATACCTTATATACACAACATCCACCTCAAGGCATGACAATTGCTCCAACCATCAAGCGATTTAGACTCTACAGGTGGCTCCTACGGGCTCTAGAGGCAGCTCCCACCGCACTCATGCGGCGTGACACTTAGTCTCGTATAGCACTTAGTACTACACTTCAGTTTGGCTAATTGCTCTAATACCCTTTGTCACGCCCCGGGTCCACAAGCCCATTGGCATAATGGCGTAAGCCGTGGGACTCACTAAGAGTAACTCATAGTTTAGTTTGATCCATTACCAAAAATGCTAGCACTAGTTGTATTGACCCCTACTTACATTATAAACCATTCAATTTCTCAATCAATATCTAATGTGGGATTATGTTTTGGGGTATTACATTGGTTGTTAGGAAAAAAAATGTAAGAAACAATTAAGATGGTGATGTACTTGTAATAAAGGCTAATAAATGGGTAAGTTACAAGCATAGATAGGATCGTAGTTGGTGAAGAGACAAAGACAAGAATATCTAATGAAGGAGATGGCTCTTACTAGAAACAAATAGAGAAAAAATATGTAGTCAATCCAAAAGTTCTGGATAAAGGATTTGGTGTTGTTGCCGCTGTAAACATGAATATTGTATTTGTGCATGCACAGAGCCACAGGCATGGGTGTGTCATACATGTCCCAACTTGAATCAGACCTTAAACTGAATTCACTAAGCATGTACATGTATTTGGATATGATCACAAGAAATCCCTTCGATAATTGTACCCCAATAATTATCTATGGCCCTCGTGGGTAGTATGACAAGTGACAACACCAGCATAGCATGACTTCAGTTACATGCACCTTCATAAGAAATGACAATACTTTTTTAATTAGCTAGGTGTCATTTCATTACTGAGCTTTCAGACAATTGTATGCACAATCCGGACCTTAATTTACTGGTTATTTTGACAAATCGCCAAATCATTGATGCTTCCGGATGAAATAGTTCACTTAAACCAATTATGCAGGAGTATTTCAAAAGGCAATCAGAAAGATGATAAATAAACAAGATGGAGATCATAAAAAAAGAGATCAATAATATATACCGCTTTAGGAGAACCTTTCCAGCCTCCTTGACATTCAGCCTTGAAAGATGCTTGATCTTGTCAAGTACATGTGCTTTATCCGTCTTACGTTTTGGCATCTTCTGCAATTGAGTATCTTTAGATAACGGCATTAGTATAAAAGCAGCCAATATTCACTGATAATTAAAATTTATGGCATTGGTTAAAAGAAAAAAATAAAAGGAAAGCACCTAAAGTAATTATCATTTAAGATCAGAAACAAAAACTGCCCTATAGGAGTTAAAGCAAAAAAGTGACAACATGTGCTCACTAAGCAATAGCTTTATCAAAAAATTTCAAACCACCAGCAACACAGCTTTGTATCACTGTTCTTTAAAGTCTGAAAAATGTGCTTAAAATTGATGTCAGTCTGTAGCTATTTAATAAAGATGACACGGTTTGAATCCTTAAAAGAGACTGAATACTACATCTCCAAGCATTTTTATGATTGGATGACTTAGCTAAAGAGCACCAAACTCAGGACACTCAGATGGAACTTAATGACAAATTGTCAACCAGAGATGTCTAGTATCACATTCCTAGCCAACAGCATTCATCAAGATATACCATACCCAGATTTTCCAAGAAAATCAACCCTCTTATGCTGCCGATGTCATAATTAAACAGAAATTTTTACTCTTTCCTAAAAAATTTGAGCTAAGAGCACGAGAATTTAGGGGTGCACAATAGCAGTCCCCTTCCAAGGTTTGCATTATGTGTAGCAGACATTTGTAAGGCAACAAGCAGGCAATTCTCCTTGATACTCAAAACAAAACTAGGTCTGGTAACTAAGCAGGTATCTTCAATGAAACAGAAGTACTTTTAAAGTTGGAAGATGCAAGGAAAGTACTGCTGTGTGCAAGTGCGCACACGTGTGTTAAGTTTGGGTTGGACGTTAATGGGGCAGGTTCCAACATGTCAACCTGTCCATGGGCTTCAAAGGGCACAATCTGCTTTTAAGACTAAGCCATCATACTGAATTGCTTTGATACCTTAATCAAGCAAAAAGAGACGAGTACATTGCACCAGTGTCATGTTGATGTAGAACACACGTTCAGTTGTCCAAGTGCCTAAGTCCTCGATGTCCAATTCTGCAATTTTTAGACATGGGGAAACTGGGAGACATAAAGGGTGGTGCACTGTATGAGTCTCCCACCGTTGTGGGTTCTCGGGAGGGTTGGATGTATGCAGCCTTACCCTCCCATACAAAAAGGCTGCTTCAGAGACTCAGACTCCCAACCTCCAAGTCACAACGCAACAACTTCGTTGTTGTGCCAACGCTCACCCACGAAATAGGGACACATACAATATGTTATTTATGTTACGGATCTAATACTTAGAGCTATAAGCTCTATTTATCACCACTTGGTTACATTTCAGACAAGATTGGAATAGTTTTAAAAAAGCAAAGATGCTGGTTGGATATTTGAGGAAGTAATATGACAGTTGTTGAACTTGTTTTCCCCTTACAGATCTGTCCTAAATATTCTTTCTGAGCCTATCATACTTCAGATGCAAGGACATGCTATTTCCCTTTTCTAATACAAGTGACTGAAAACAGGACGTGTGTCCAAATGGTGCACGTCCCCAGGTGTCCATTGTCCAACATGATAAATTTTGGTAAAACAATGAATCGCCTAATAACATGGTTTCAAATATCTTGAGGCTGCCTGCTGTAGCCTCTTGGATTCATTAGGCTGCACATAAGCTCCTAAAACTATACATGTCTTAAATTTTCTCAAATAAGCATGGTTTTCCTAAGTGAATCTGAGATATGGTTTGAAATTATCTGTCAGTAATGCTTATGACCTTCAAGAATATTTACGATGCTACATTAGTATTTTCCTAAAGGTTTATATTGTTCCATTCAGATTATCGGGACGATAAAATGTTTATGTCCTAGAAGCATGTGTTTTAAACTATTTGTCAATATCAAATTCAGAAATGTTAAATCAACTGCCCATTAGATGATGGATTACTAGGAGTTCGATGTTCATCCTCAAAATCAAATGTGTGTCTTTGAGAGAGTATAAGAAGAAAGAAAGGAGACCAGATAGGGAGGTTAATTTTCTAAAAACAAGTAAAGCACAGTAGAGTATTGCACTGCATTATACAATGGACAACCAAGCAAGCCCTGAGGAAATAAACCAATGACAGCCGCAGACAGCTGCTAGCGTTACTTAAATACCATATCAATAAGGTAAATTTCAGAGGTAGAAAACTGATTGTGGGTTCAAAAATTGGCGTCAAATGTAGTTCACAGTGTCACCAGCTATAGTAAACCCACATTGCAGCCTGTCAATGATTCAAAAATCAACTTTCTTTAAGCATCACATATGTAGTAACCCAAATTGCAACCACGTTTACTGGCAATAACCCCTCTCGTCTATTATCACATCCTTTAAAATATACTCCACATTCCCCCATTTCATCTTATATTCTCATCTCTCTTCTTCTACCTTTAAACACTTGAAAACTCTTGCAAATGCAAGCCTCCTAATCCCTTTCCCTTAGTGTCATCAATTTCTTTGTCGTGCTCTTTCTTCACCAAGTTTGTTGACGATCTCATGAATCCAATATGATAGGTAGTCTCCTCAGTTGTTCAAGCATTAAGTGAGCACAATAAACTTCCCAAGTTTAAACTAACATTTACATTTTCTTTTACAATATATAAATAAAGAAATAAAGGAACAACGTAACGAACAATTTCATTGGAAACCCTAGAATGTTTGAGCATATGCCAGCCTCAATGGTATAAGCTTTCGGAGCTAGTCAACAGAATGACCAGTGAAAAATGATTAATTACTCGGTTCTCATATGAACCCACATGGTAAAAAATATAGCTCGGGTTTAACGCTTCAGAAACCCACCCAAGCTAACGTAAGAAATTGGAACTTTTCCATCTTCATCCACATAAAAATTGAGTCCTTTAGCACATCAGATATCGGAAAAACTCATAAGAAATCAATGTATTGAAATTTCAACCGATCTGAAACCCTAACCCGGGTGAATCCAAGCAGCGCTTGCTTAAATTAAAATTA
>BQKN01065641.1:323698-337446 GCA_022839385.1 Asparagus kiusianus | reverse complement strand
ATTTTCATTGTAACCGGATCTTATAAAAAGACCGGATCTTTTGTAACTGATAAACTGTTATCAAGAGTACAATGACATCAATGAAGAAAGACCCAATTTTTACCGCGAACATTGGCATTTGCGGGCATTGCGGACAGTCGAGATTGGAGGTAACAGTGATACACAAAGTTCAGCAAATACGAGTTTTGGCTATCAGAGGTCAGATTTTTAGACCATGTCATCAGCATCGAAAGCATAGCAGTGGATCCAGCAATTGTTGAGGCTGTACTTGATTAGGAGCCGGTAAGAACCATTACAGAGATTCGTAGTTTTGGTAGGGTATGAGAGAAAGTTCATTCAGAACTTTTCAAAGATTGTGATACCACTTACACGCCTTTACGAAGAAGGGTGTATAGATATGTATTATCAGTATGATAACACTTGCTTTGAGCACGAGGTGCTAGGAAGCCTTTGAGACTATTAAAGCTAGACATACTACGATAACAATTCTGACTTTTCTAAGCAGTGATATGACATTTGTCGTTTACGTGGACACATCACTAGCAGGCCTAAGAGATGTTTTAATACAGACCCGGAGGGTATGACTTATATTTCACAATAGTTGAGGCGCATCGTACCAGATATACAGTGCATTCAAGCACAAGGAAAATGTACAAAGATGTAAAAAGACACTTCTAGAGGAGTTTTCAGAATTTATTCAGTAGCCAGTTATGCTATTCTAGTGTTGTCCACCCACAGACGGATGGATAAACGGAGAGAGTAAACCAAGTGTCGAAAAACATGTAGCATACATGTATTATAGATTTACAGGATAGTTGTGAGGATCATATCTTATTGATTGAGTTTGCTTATTGGCATGACACCATATGAAGCATGGTACGGGAGACATTATAGATTGTTTATTCATTGGGCAGAATTACAAAAAAGTTTATTGCTTAGACATGAGCTTGTAAGGCAGACTACAAAAAAGGTAACAGAGATTCAGGAACGCATTCTTGCAGCGCATAGTCGTTGGAAGAGTTACGCAGACCAGAGACGATGACCGTTAGAGTTCTAGATTGGGGACTATATCTTATTGAAAATACCGCCGATGTATTTAGTGACTCGGTAGATGGAGAAAGTTTACCCTAATGTATATTAGCCCGTTCATGAGAGTTATACATTTTGGAGCCGTTTCGTATGGGCTAGATCTTCTAACATCAATGTCGAGTAGACACGATATTTTCCATGTTTTGATAATTTAGAAGTAATTGAGCGATGAGGAGCAGCAGAGGGTGATTGATGCACCAAAATTTAAGTTTCAGATAGATTTAACTACCATGGAGATCACGGGTTGTATTCTTACTAGAGAGGACGAGAGGCTTAGAAAGGAAGTAATACCTTAAGTTAAAGTTCAAAATAGAGATAGAAAAGAGATGAGGGGGCTTCTTGGGAGTGCGAGGAGGATATGCGTCGCGACTACCCATAACTGTTCGAGTGGGTAAATTGATTTTGTTATAGCTTATTGATGTTTATGATTTTTGATTGTTCTATATGGTCATATTTATATTTAAGGCTGAAATGGGGGTATTAACACTTAGCTCCTAATCATCCGGAACACATGGTATATATATGTAGGGTTCCTTGTTTGGATTTTTCTCCCTACGACTGGTTCCGTTTAGTTAGGAGTTAAGTGGGAGCATTCGCATTTTAGATCGTTAAGCATAAATATTACTAGTGATTCATATCTAGAGATTAATAGTACGAGATGTGTACAGGAGGGTTTCCTTGTCTAGATTATTCCCTCTTAGTGCTTTTCTCATGTTATTAATTCCAAAGATACGATTGTGGAATTTCAGGGACGAAATTCTTTTAAGGATGGAAGAATGTAAAACCCCGTAAATTTGAATATTTTATGATAAATAATGATAAATATGTTATATAGTAAAAAATAATATATTTTGATGTTTGGATATGATAAGAATTGATTTGAGATCAATTCAATGTATATTTATGAAAATATGAGTGCAAATGCACAAAACATGCACAAAGGCCAAAAGAGTGAAAATCTGTGAATAATGACCAGTTATGGGTTTTTAAGTTTTTCATACCGTATTCAGTTAGAATTTGGAAAAGTTTAGAAGACCAAAGTTGTAGGTCTCTTCTTTATCTTTCCAACAAGTCTTAGATCACCTCATTCTGAGGTCGGATAAGGAAGTTACAGTCAAAATACCGAAGATGTATTTTCCTAGTCAGATCAGGTTTCCTGATTCGGGTTGGTTTTGGGTATTTTCAGGCCCACACTCATTTTTCTACTATATATAACATGTATTCACAAAATTTTCAATACTATTTCAGTATTTTTAAAACCCTAATAGCCACCAAACCCCCCAAACCCTAGTTTGTTTTCTTGGGGAAGATTGGAGACTTTCAAGTGGATTTTTGTTGATTTTTGGCTTTTGGAGTGGAGATCTCTTTCGACGTTGCTTCTAAAAGGTTTTCCTACAACCCCAGGCGAGTATCATCTCTACTAACCCCCCTCCCAGTTTTTAAAATATTTTTAAAGAGATTTAAACATGTTTTGTAGAGCCTAAACGAATAGATTATGCATAAAAGACAACTCTTTTGTATTATATGTATAAAGATTAGGTCTTTTCATGCTAAAAGGGTTGAGAAAGTTTTTACAGATGTAATTTAGATATGATGATGATTTTAAAACGTGGTTAATCTAAAGAAAGAAGTTTGATTTGTTATTTTGAGCTTTTATGCATGTTTTGAAGTTTTGAATATGAATCTAATGCATAAAATCATAGTTATATATGTTATTTTGTTTTCCAGATATTTCTATCTGTTGTAACATGTTTGTATGCAAGATTATGAGGGTTTAATTATGCATGTTTGAATCATAAAAACACGACGTGAACACGACATACACCAAGAATTTAGAATCTGGATCAAGATCCACGGTCAATCGCCACGGTCGACCGCGTACAGGACATAGACCTGGATAGTCTCTGGAGCCCATCGCGGTCGACCGCCACGATCGACCACCAGTTTGTTTTGGCTGTGCATGTTCAGTTGAGTTAGATTTTGGGTTTTCGAGTATTCATCTCGACTTTATGATGATTAACTACAATGTTAAGACTTGATAAACACCTGGAAAGATGGTGAACTTCAGATGTGGACACGCACACTGAGATTGTTGCATGTATGCTAGGTTGTGTTAGATTGACACACTTTTGACACGAGTTAAATTGATAAACACATATGAATAATGATGTTCTATTCGTATCCGAAAATAGGGAGATGAAACCTATTTACCGCAGAACGATTGAGTAAGAGTATTACAATAGTATCGTTATTACATGTATCCGGAATAGAAAAATAATAAAACCTATTTGTCGTAGAATGATTGAGTAAGAGTATTACAAAAGTATCGTTATTACACGTATCCAGAATAGGGAGATAATAAATCCTATTGCCGCAGAGCGATTGAGTAAGAGTATTACAAGAGTATCACTATAGCACAAGATGATGCACACATAGATATTTGATCAGTTATAAGTTTTACTTCCATGATAGATTAGCCGTGAGTAGGGTATTTATTGAAATTTTGACGCACCCGTTATGGACGGCAGTTATATTTCGTTTTGATTTGGTTGGCATCCTCTTATATTAGAGCAGGCTACTCGATTGTACTTCGAGATGAGATATTTATTCTTTATGTTGGAGATTGGAGTATGTTTTCTTGACTATTTTTTTTATTCATAGAAAGCTAGATGAATGATTTGATATATGTATGTACTGACTCTATTTTCTTATATACTCCTACCCTTTCCCCTGGAGAGAGGTAGTGATGATATCGCTAGCGCTTTGACGCTCGTTGTTTCCCCTCTTTTAGGCAGCGAGTCCGACGCACGGAGAGTCACAGGTTGATGGGACATCTTAGTTGTCCGTTTAGCTACTTATCATATTTTGTAGTTATTGTAGAACTCCACATGTAGTTGATTATTTTCAGACTCTAGATTAGTATTTTGTTTTATAGAGTTAAGAGCTATTGTGAGACTTTGTTTATTTGACTCATTGTATTTGAAATTCAGTTCAGATTCAAAGACATATCTATTTCATCCCAGTTGGGCTCATTATTGATATTTCATATGCTTCTTCTATGAACATTCGGTGTCGTTCTATTTCTATTTTTCCTGTCTGTACCTTCGTCTATTTATTGTTTCCACTAGAGAGATAGTGATTGTGATGGTGAAACATATCGTAGCACGGTGCTTGGTGCTTGGCAGGTTTAACAATCCGGGTTTCACCTTGGACTACAGCCTTGTGTGAACCCTAGGGCGTCACAATATGATGATTGTTTGCCGACCCTAAAAAATTAGGATTTAGGTTTTCGAAAGGCAGTTCCTTTTTAAGATTTTATTTTAGGGTTTTATCCTTAAATTTTTCATATTTATAAGTTAGTCCCTTAAATCATAGAAATTTTTATTTCCTGCCAATTCATATGAATTACACAAAAACTTTTATAAAAAAGATGGGATTGTTAGAAAAAAAATGTGATTCTCATTTGTAGATGTACATGTACTGCTCTTATTGAAAAAAACAAAAACAAAATCTTCAACTCCTTTTTTATGTGAAGTTGGCACACAATTAGGCCAAATCGTAATGCACAGGACAAATATTGTCTCAATTTATTTCTCTGAAGTTGAGTTCCTTGGATTAGATCTATAGATAATACTTTATAACTTTCCCATTGGTTTCATGATTAATAAGCAAACACATATATAACATGCATTATTAGAATCAAACATACATTTGGTTAAATTATATTAAAAAGTTATTGAATCGAATTGTTAAAGAACTACCGAATCGAACATACCTTTGGTTAGATTCTATTCATTTATAAGCTAAACACTAAAAATTATTAGTTTAGTAATAAATGAATTATTAAACTAAACTTATACGAATATCTGGATGAATAATAACCGAATTGGTTGTTAATTATTCGGTCCACTTCCACCCCTATACTTTATATCTAAAGCAGAATAATTTATTTTGGTAACATGTTCAATATTTTAGAAAATCTTTTAGAAATTATGATTTGCACGGGTCTAAATACTATTTATAGAAAATGCGATAGGGGGGATTAGTTTCTTCATATGGGTATAATTGACCTAAAAGTGATATAATAATTTTAAGCGAAAATACAAGATTAACCATAAAATTAGCACCATTTTACCATTTTAACATAAAAACTAACGTTGGCAATACTCTAACCTAAAAACTTACAAATATGGAGACAAGTAGGCCTATCCAGTTGAAAACATAAATTTGCTATTAGTTTAAGTAAAAAATCAAGATGTCGTTTGGCAAAAGGTTAAGCGAGGGGTTAAGGAGACTTAACCTCTTCTTAACCCGTCAAACTGTGACGCCCCAGGATTCGCACAAGGCTGCAGTCCAAGGTAAAACCCGGATTATCAAACATGCCATGCACCCACACAGTACATTAATACGTTTCACCAATCAGAGTAATATCCTCTAGTAGAATCAATAAGAAGTGAAGGTACAAAACAAGCAAAATGAGGAAGTAAAAATAATAGACATGATATAGAAGGAGAGATCTCATAAATGAAAGAATCATGTCTCAACTGAAGTACATCTGATATCGAAAATAAAAAAATGTCTCAACATGAATCAACTAAATCTCATACTAAGGCACTCTGCCTTTATAAAATGAATACAACTCTAAAGTCTAAACAATGAACGTAACTATACGGTGGAGCTTCAACTACTAAGACTGTGCGACGGTGACTATACTAGAACTCTGTCATCCTGCGACTCTCTGAAACTCTGAGCTGACTGAAAGAGATAATTTAAACAAAAGGAACAACAACAAGAGTGTCAAGGTGCTACAGCAAAATCATATCCATCCGCCCCCACGGGAAGGACTACTAGATGAAGTGGATGCTCTACCTATTAAGCATAGTCTATCTAAATTTATTTTCCTTGTATCTAATAGAATTAATATTTAGACACCTACAAACGAGACGTAGTACGTCGAGCGAAATAATCCAAACAAGGAAACCATCATATATATACCACATGTCTCAAGTTATAGATACCTAAACATTAACACCAAACTAAAGATAAACAATTTAAAGAAACCAATAATTAGAAACCTACAACACGAGACTGGTACGTCGAGCAAAATAATCCAAACAATAAAACTCTCATGTATATACCATATGTCTTAAGTTGTGAATCACTAACCATTGATCCCAACTAAGAAGTAAAAGAGAAGCAATACATGAAAGTAGACTACAACTCCAAACCTCAAACATGATGAGCAAATGTTACAATCTCGGACTACCCGCGGGTAGTGGCGCAATCATAAGGAAAATATCATTCAAAATAAACATCTCCATAGATCATGCCATGTATGCCAAAAGTATCTGGATTGTACCCTACACTCGGGTAATCTAACAGAGGAGCAAAACTACATCTGTGTATGTATATATATATCTCTACATGAAATAATGATACTCTTGTAAGGTACAGCACACTATCGTGTGTAAATAACATCCTTACTCAATCGTTCTGCGGCAATAGGTATATATTCCTATTCCAGATGATGCATCCAGATAATCGTACAACAGAGTGTAGGCATATCAGCCTAATCCGGAAAATCCTGATCATCTTCGAGTATTGGTACAGCCGCAGTCTTATTGTGGAAAGACGCCCAATACTCCTAGTGTGGTACAGTCGCGTTCTCATTACGAGAAAACATCCATCACCGAGCATCCACAACTAATGAATTATGCATTATCATGTGTTATACCAATACTATCAACTCTAAACATGTGATACGACTCAAACAAAATGTGTATTCAACACCCGCGCACGTATCTCGACGTGCGGATCCACAACTCGTGTTCACGACTACATTGTGTGTAAAATAATCAACAAGCAGTAAATTACAATGCATGTATATCTTTTATTTCAAGCTAATCAGACAACACTTATCATAATCCCTTTCAGGATACTCATATGCGTGTTACGACACTATACGTGTGTACTCAAGGCTATACGTGTATCATCATGCGGCTCATACGTCGCGATCACATCCAAAATGCAAGCAAACAATACTCAGAAAACTCAAAAGAGGCAGACCAATCGACCGCCCCAAAGGCACCGATCGACTAGACCAGGAACATGCACAAACAGAGATTTATCGGTTAATCGCCCCTAGGGCGCCGGTTGATCGGCCAGAGAAAAAAAATCTACTTTCTCAAATTTTTAGGTTTTGTTGATTTACAATATCATAACTTGTTCAAGAACAAAACTTTCTTATCACGAAACATATAACAACACTTAAGCTTTGATAATTACTTACAAAAATTATCTTGAACATGATTCAAACTCTTGGGTTAATCTAATTAGGGTTTAACAACCTAATTAACAAAATACCTCGATTAGAACATGATTTCTTAACTTGTTTAACATATGCTTGTTTGTAAAAACTCATAGATCAGATATAATTTGATTTAAATTCGCTCATATTTCTTATGTTTCACAAACCTAGGTATTAAGCATCTCTAATCAACATCTAATCTTAATTAAACATCAAATTAGGGTTTAAAAATGATTAAAACATGATTAACAAGTTAAAAACAAAATTTTAAATAACCCTAATGATTATGATCATATTTATATTATAAACTGCAAGAAAAACATATAGATCTAACACAGGGTTAAGATTTTATATCAAAAATCTACTTTTTATCATGTTAAAATTAGATTTAAGCATCAAAATAACCATATTACTTCATAAACACATGTTTTAAACTACGGGTAAGGTTTGGATGCAGATGATCTTGCCTTAAGATCATGTGCAAGCCTCTAAAACAAAAAGCAAGTAATCTACAAGTGCGAACAACCCGTTCTCCCTTGCCACACGTCGATAATATCGCCCTCGTGTCGGTATTATGCTTCACAAAGCTCTCAAAATTCATAAAAAAGATCTAGGGTTTTTGAGAGAAGAGGGTGATTGATAGGGTTTAGAGATATGATAAAAAAGAGGAATTTTCATGAAAAACATAGGTATTTATAGAGGCAAATTCAAAACAAATATGTTTGACCCGAACCAGGAAACCTAGTCTAATTAGGAAAACCACCTTAGGTATTTTAGCTGTAACTTTATCATCTAACCTCAGAATGAAGTGATTTAAGATTTGTTAGAAATATGCTGAAGAGACCTACAACTTTGATCTTTTGAGTTTTTTAGATTCTAATTGCATCATTGTGTAAAACACGTATACTCTTAACTGGTCATTTTTCCAAATTTCAGGCTTGTATATATAGTGCATGATTTCACTTCTATATTCACATATATACATCGAATTGATCTCAAATAAATTTTTAGCATACTCAAATATTAATAAATGTTATTTATCTTCATATAAAATATTTATTATTATTTATTAATATATTTTAAAATTCACAGGGTTTTACATTCTTCCCCCCTTAAAAGAATTTCGTCCCCGAAATTCCACAATCGTATCTTAGAGATTAATAATACCAGAAAAGCATGTTGAGGGGATAATCCAGACAAGAAAACCCTCACATACACATCTCGTACCATTAATCTTCAGATATGAAACATAGAAATATCTACACTTAACAATTTAGAATGAAAGTATTCCCACTTAACCTCTAACTAAGTGGAACTAGTACGTCGAGTGAAAAATTCAAACAAGGAACCCCCATATATATACCATATGTTCCGAATAATTAGGAGCTAAGTGTTAATACCCCCATTCTAGCGTTAAATATAAATATGACCATATAGATAATCATAAATACTAAACAAAATCAATCAATTTACCTACTCAAATAGGTACGAGTAGTTGTGACACATATTCTCCTCCCTCTCCCAAGAAGCCTCCTCAGTTCCTTTCCGGTTCCATTGAACTTTAACCGAAGGTATCACTTTGTTTCTAAGCTTCTTGTCCTCCTTGGCAATAATACAAATAGGAATCTCTATCGTAGTTAAATCATCATGAATCTCAAACTTTAGTGCATCTATCACCTTCTGCTGCTCGTGGTCGCGCAAATGTTTATTAAGTATTGAAACATGAAAAACATCGTATCTACTCGACATTGGTGCTGGAAGATCTATCTAATACGAAATGGCTCCAATGCGCTCAACAATTCTGAATGGATCAATATACCCCGGGGCAAGCTTTTCCCCATCTACTAAAATGCTGAACTCCCTTCGTTAGTGATACTTTCAATAATACATAGTCTCCAGCTTGGAACTCTAACGGTCGTCGCCTCTAACCAACGTAACTCTTCTGTCTACTCTACGCTGTAAGAATGCGCTCCTAAATTTCTACTACCTTCTTTGTAGTCTATCTTACAAGTTCTGATACAAACAATAGGCTGTCCTCTGGTTTTGTCTAACAAATAGGTAATCTATAAGGCCTCCTGTACCATGCCTCATACGGTGCCATGTTAATAGTTGCTTGACAACTGTTGTTATAATCAAACTAAATCAAAAGAATGTTTTCCTCCCGACTATCTTGAAAGTGAATAACACATGCTCGCAACATGTCCTCTAATACTCGGTTTATTTTTTCTATCTGTCCATCTATCTATGGTTGGAGAACACTAGAATACCACAACTGGCTACCGAACGAATCCTAGAAGTTTCTCTAAAAATGGCTCTTTAGATCCTTGTACATTTTCGTTGTGCCTGAATGCATTGTGTATCTGGTACGATGCGCCTTAACTTTCATGAAATATAAGCCAATACTCTCTGGGCCTGCATCAAAACACCTCCTAAACCCGCTAACTATACATCTGTGTAGACGACTAATATTTTATCACTGCTTGGAATAACCATTACTGACGATGTATTCAATTTCTCCTCTAGAGTCTCAAAGGCTTCCTGACGCTCCGTGCCCCTCAAACAAACTATACACCCTTATGCGTAAGGCATGTAAGTGGTGTCGAAATCTTCGAGAAGTCTTGAATGAACTTCCTGTAATAGCCGGTCAAACCTTAAAAATTATGAATCTCTGTAACTATCTTCGGTGGCTCCTAATCAAGTACTACTTTCTTTTTTGGTCAATGAAAAACAATCAAGTACTATTTTTACTTTAGCCGGATCCACTATAATGCCCTCCTTGCTGATAACATGTCCAAAAAGCTGACCTCAGATAGCCAAAAACTCATATTTACTATACTTGGTATATAATTGATGCTCCCATAAAGTCTACAATATCAAACAAAGATGTTGCTCGTTCTCTACCTCCAATCTCAAAAAGATAACAACGTCGTCGATAATATGACCACAAACTGGTCCTAACATGGATGAAAAACCCGGTTCATCAAATTCATGAATACCGCGGGTACATTGGTCAACCCAAATAGCATGATAAGAAACTCAAAAGGCCCATATCGAGTCAGAAAGGCAGTTTTGGGAATATTCATTCCCCGCACTCGCAACTGAAAATAACCAAAACAAAAATCAATCTTCGAAAAATAATATGCTCTCCACAGCTAGTCGAACAAGTCATAAATCCTCGATAGTGGATACCTGATCCGGGAAGTGACCATGTTCAACTCATTAAAATCTATACATAATTGTATGCTACCATCCTTCTTCTCCACGAAGAGGACCGGTGCTCCCATGAAAATAACTCCGACAAATAAAACCCTAATTTAACAACTCATCTAGCTGGATATGTAGCTCTCTTATCTCAGCGGGTGCCATACGATAGGGTGCTCGGAATATCGGTATGGTGCCTGCTGCAACTCGATGCAGGAAAACAATCTCTCTCACTGGAGAAAATCTCGGTATATCCTGAAAAACATCCTGGCACTCTGAGATGACTCCGATCTCGCTCAAAACTATACCCCGATCCCGTATCATCACCTCCTCGACGTATACCAGAAATGACTCCGCATTCTGGTTACCCTACGAGGTTGCTACTATCTATACAAACACATTGAATGCTCATAAGCTGGCTATCTTTGCAAAACAGCCTATACTAACGTGGTAGGATGATAACTAATCCATACCAAGAATAACATCAAACATCAAACATTTGCAAGATGATTAAATAGACCACAAACTCAGACTCGTCTAAACTAATGACACATCTCCTATAGATACTCTCTAAGAGAGACATCTCTCTCAAAGGAGTAGAAACTGATAATGGAACGTTTAAATGCTGCGCTACAAGCATATTTCTAATCATGATATTATGATAGATAAAAGAATACGAAGCTTCTGAATCAACAAGATCCGAGCTGGAAAGGAAATCACTAAGAAAGCACTGCTCGCACAATGATCACGCGGTACGACTGTATAAACCCTGCCGGTGGTTGGAGATTATTATGCCGATGGCGATGGAACATATGAGACCGTCTGTCCCTCAAGAATCCCCTGGATAGCATGAATCTAGCATACTAGCCTCTCAATCCTCGAGATGGCTGGAGGTGGGTCAAATCCTCTACTGCTTGCCGTAATCGCGGCTCTGAGACTGCTTATTCTGACCTCTGTCATGCTGGCCTCCTGTTGGTGTACTGTGATAATCCTTCACTCTATGTCTGATCTTGTTACCATTGTAACATGTACGCCAAATTCTACTCTGCTGTGGTGCTCTCGAATCATGTTGTAGGTTGCGCTCTCTTCTTATACTGTCCTTGTTGATGGCGGTAAAAATCCTTAACCCGCTGCTGGGGCTCTCTAGATTTCAAAATAGGTCTCTTGCCATTGTTATTGTCATGCTGATCATGATTCCATAATTAACTACATGCATATCTCATTGCTTTAATCAGACTAGTTCTACTGCTTGTCAAAGAAGCAAACAAAATTCTCCCAAATAAACGGTATTCGCTGCTCCGACGAAAATCTGAAGTTGGTGCCATCCTCCGGTGCTATCCTCCGGTGATATCCTCTACACTGAATACATCTAACTCTGCTTTAGTACTGAATCGATGTTAAGAAATCTTCACATATTTCTTTCATTTATAGGCTACACATAAATCCGGTGTGCCCTGAAATTATGATGTTCTTAGTGTCTGATGTATTTTTTTATTCTTACAGAGCCAAGTTTCCTACTCTACGGCTCTATCAACAGCTGGTTGTGGTGATGGTATAATCATTAATATTGCTTATTCAATAGGCACGACTGGTATAACTGGTAATGGAACTCTAAAAAATATAATATGGCTCGTTACTCGCTCCTCAAGTGTTGCTAGTCTCTGCTTCTACGATCGATGTTATGAAATCGATCAGATACTGTGGAGCCTGCTGCAGCTCGGGTCTTGCTTGCCCAGCGCTCTGGGTATGAGTTTTATATAGACCACATCCTCATCCCAGCATTTATAATATTAAGATGATAGCTTAATATGCACAGTAAATGAGGTCGCAAACATATATACATAACATACGTATTATATAGTATTCACGCAAATACTTTTCAATCAAAGTAAGGTAGTCAAAAAAATTTTGTAATTTTCGAATATACTTATATAACGTCCTTGCTCATTCGAGGAATTCTTAGCGGACTCTATACATGAATCCTAGAAAACTCTATCCTAGCTCCAGGACTCGACACAGGATGATCCTAAGGATGCTAGAACTAGAGCTCTGATATCAACTGTGATGCTCCAGGATTCACACAAGGATGGAGTCCAAGGTGAAACCCGGATTATCAAACCTGCCATGCACCCACACAGTATATTAACATGTTTCACCAATCACAGTAATATTTTCTAGTAGAATCAATAAGAAGTAAAGGTACAAAATAGGCAAAATGAGGAAGTAAAAATAATAGACATGATATAGAAGGAGAGATCTCACAAATAAAAGAATCATGTCTCAACTGAAGTACATCTGATATCTAAAATAATAAAATATCTCAACATGAATCAACTAAATCTCATACTAAGGCACTCTGTCTTTAAAATGAATACAACTCTAAAGTCTAAACAATGAACGTAACTATATGGTGGAGCTTCAGCTACTAAGACTGTGCGACGACGACTATGCTAGAACTCCGTCATCCTACGACTCTCCGAAACTCTGAGCTGCCTGAAAAAAATAATTTAAATAAAAAGAATAACAACAAGAGCGTCAGAGTGCTATAGTAAAATACCTCCATCAGCCCCTAGGGGAAGGGCTACTAGATGAAGTGAATGCTCTACATATTAAGCATAGTCTACCTAAAATCATTTTTCTCGTATCTAATAGAATTAATATTTAGACACCTACAAACGAGACATAGTACGTCGAACAAAATAATTCAAACAATAAAACCCTCATGTATATATTATATGTCTCATGTTGTAGATACCTAAACATTAACACCAAACTAAAGATAAATAATCTAAAAAACCAATAATTAGAAACCCACAACACGAGATTGATACGTCGAGCGAAATAATCTAAACATGGAAACCCTCATATATATACCATATGTCTCAAGTTGTGAATCGCTAATCATTGATCCTAACTAAGAAGTAAAAGAGAAGCAATACATGAAAGTAGACTACAACTCCAAACCTCAAACATGATGAGCAAATGTTACAATCTCGGACTACCCGCGGGTAGTGGCGCAGTCATAAGGAAAATATCATCTAAAATAAACATCTCCATAGATCATGTCATGTATGCCAAAAATATATGAATTGTACCCTACTCTCGGGTAATCTAACATGGGAGCAAAACTACATCTGTGTATGTATATATA
>BQKN01065641.1:302384-313378 GCA_022839385.1 Asparagus kiusianus | reverse complement strand
AATTTCGGGAATGAATAAGAGGGTAAAGAGAGAGAAATCAAAGTCTTGAACGTTGCTTCCTTGCAGTTAATTTTCGCCAAATTCGAATCATGGATCAAGGTATGATCACTTAATTAAATTGTTCATTGTGAAAATCATATTGTTCTAAGATCTTGGTCTTATTGATGATTAAATCAAATGAAGCTTGATTTGTTTAAGATTAGGTTAACATATATACCTATTTTATATATTATATTATATATTAAAGTTAAAGAGAGGTATGTAATCCAACTGGTGAAATACAAAGTGAGAATCGCTATGAACATCTCACAACCAAAGTGAGAATAAAACTACTGAGGAAATGAATTTTTTTTTTAACACACCCCCCAAATAACTATCGACATAACCCTCTGAAATATCATGTCTTCTTAAATGCCTTAAATGAAGAGGGGCGGGAAAAGAAAAAAAAAAGAGAAATCATCCTCATAGTTTTTTATTCATGTTTGTAAGTGTATCTCGGATCAACAAATATCCTTGTAACTGACTTCAGTTATAGGACATGTTCAATAGTTATAAAACTAACTACAAATGTTGACTCTTCTTAATAAATACAAGACATAACAGATGACACAGTAGTAATCAAAGCAAAGTATTAACTAATCAAATGAGCTAGTACATTTTCTCCTTTATATCAATTACAAATGTTCCTTTATAGTTTATACTATCAACCGGAAAATTTCTTATTGAAAGTTAAGATGTTAAATTCAACATGGCTTTCTTCTCAGTTCTCACGTAACAGACTAAGACAACTTACACTTATCAGGAACTCTCCAAGAGATACCACTCCGTTTTCTCTCTGCTTCTGGTTGACTCGTATAATTTTTCCAATCCTCAAGAAAGATTTTCAAATCATGTATTTTTCTTTTGACACCAACGCAACAATTTGCATGCACTGTGCAAACTTTACTCAAATCTTTGTTAGGGTAACACAAACCGCCAAAATGAGTTGTATCTAAAAAACTCACCTCCAGTTCTAATCGTGTGACGTACCTGTCTTGCTTGATGATGTTGAATATTTGCTGCTCATTTTTGTTAGGATAAACCGTTCTTGACATTATCCAATACTTGAAAAATTCAATTGTTTGAGCATTTGACTTCACATAAAGAAATCCGCAAATAGCTTGATTACGTTGATCCGAAGAATTACCGCAGAAGTAATCACTTGCTATCGTTATTTGTGCTTCATTGGAGAAGTGGGATATAGGATTTCTTAACCACATAATATCTGTATCCTGTGTCCAAGAAATAGATCATGTTAGAATAAGCGAACCAATGACTAAGTTGTGTTGCCTCAGAGAGGAAAAATGTGGGAGGCGTCTAAACGAAATTACTTTCAGAAAATCAGTAAATTCTCGATAAAGCGGAAATTGAAAGAACAAGAGCCTGAAATCACTGAAGCTATTGCTACTATTTAAATGTAAGCATTAACTCAAGAAATGATTTTAGTAGATGATCAAAAGAAATTCCAGTTAGTACTTTCTTCCAAAGTTATTTTTCACCAATTTGTGATGCATGCTTGCTCAAATCAGACCTCGGATACGTTTCTTCATCACTATTTATTCGTTTAATAAAAAGTTAACCATGCTTATAGAGAAGCTCAAGATGAGGTATTAAAAGTGGTATACTAATAATTATCTAGCTACTACATACCGTATATATAAAATTATACCCAAGCTCTAGAACAGATGTGAGAAGTTCAAGACTCCTAAACATCTTCAAATAATCACGGCTCTTCTCCCCCGAAAAATCTGTGGCTTGAGTCTGAACCAAGAAGCAATACTTATGAATCAATTTGCACCGTCTAAATGCCTTAGGATCCCTTGCCACAACCACCAAATGATTCAGAAGCTTTTCTGTTTGCTCACCAATGTGGAAACTCTCAAGAAAAAGATCGAAGATTGACCCGGGCAGTGCCCATGCTTCATTTAGTACTGTGATTATGACTGTTCTATCATCCATTGTAGCTTTCTTCAATACCTTAGTCAATTCTAGTTTATCTGCATTCTGTTCAAATAGAAAGAGAGGGAATTAGGATGAGGTTGCATAAACATTTGCTGAGAAATTTTCAACAAGTACAAATTTAATTGATTATTCTTAAACTCCCTTGACTCGTTCATCTAACTAGAGAGATCCTTGAGAGTCTTGGCCAATATTCTGTTGTAATATTTGATGAGAAATGCATGTAGAGTTTGGAAAATGACTATGTAGAGAATCATATTTATAATTTTATCTGATTTCTGTATTGGTTAGCTAGTGTAACTAGCAAATTTAAATCAGTAAGTAATGTTGACGATATCTTTATATTTATTCATAATTTGTTTTTTTTTTCCTCCATGGACTCTATAAGGGCGATGTGTTCTTTTATGTCATTATGACCAGTACGTTATTTTGTAAATGTTGTTAATCTATATTACTATATAAAAAATCAAGCCAGGGCAACAAAAAAATTGTATGAGTGGTGGACATTTGCTCCTTGAAATCTGTGATTGAAGGGTAAAATGGTAATTTTGCCAAGAATATTTTTCTCTTAATTTTCTTCTCTACCTTTTCCTTTCTTTCTTTAAGAACATTCAAGATCATTTTAATGACTTGGAAATAATGTTGCAATTGAAAGGATAAAAGGTAATTGTACAAAATAGAGGTTTTCCTATCTTTTCTTTTCTCTTTACTAGTATAGTGCACGTGCTTTGCACGAAAGCATACATGTTTTGTTTTATGTTTTTCAAATTCTTTTTGTTGGCTGCAAGATAATGAAATGACTTGTATAGCAATATAAATTCTAAACAATTACAATTTTGTTTAAATGAATAAATTGTATGATAAAACTATGGATAAAGAACTATATGATTAATTATTATAGTTTGGATAATTGCTATAATTTATTCATAATTTATTAAAATAATTATAACATGTTAAATAATTTATTCTATTTTAAATATAATAATACTATACATAGCATAATTATAATACATTAGTTAATTTTAATTCCATAATTAGATTATTACACTATTAGCAAATTTACTAAATTGTATAATAATTAAATTACAGTGCAATTTATTAATTTAAAAAATACTATTAAAATCATTATACTATTAATACTATTACAATTACTGAAAATATAAATTATTTTTCATACTACTATCATACTTTTAACAGGATAATGAGTTGAAAGGTAATAGGTACTCGTCCATAAGAGGTGAAAAATAAATGGCATAAGGCGTAAGCTTAATAAATTTTTAATTTTTTTAATTTTTCCATAATTTTAAATATTATGTGAAGATGAATTAAGGATAAATTTCAAATTTTCTGTTATATAACATAATTAAATAATAAAAGATTAGTTTCACCAAGGATTTTGAAAAAGTGAGGAAATGCATAATTAATAAGAGGTTATATATAATTAGGGGGTGTTTGGTTGCACACTTTTTGAGAAAACTTTTCTCAAAACATCTGACAATGGTAAATTTGTAATTAAAAGTTTTCTAGAGATTTCTGTAAATTGTGTTTGGTTCAACAAAAAATTTACAGAAATATTTTCTATAAAATATCAAAACCTACCAAATTTTACAAAAAGCAATTTTCTCTCAAAATGAGAGGAAATCACTAGAAATCTGACACATACCATATTTAATTAAAAACCTACCAAATCTCGTTATTTTCTATAAAGTTATGAGCTATTTTCTTGTTTTGAACCAAACAAGCAAAGTACAAAAAACAAGAAAATTGGTACTTTTTGATTTCTTAAAACTTTTCCTATAATTTTTTTAAGAAATACAAGGAAATCATATTTTAGGTGGAAAACATTTCCTATAATTTCTAGAAATTAAACCAAACACCCCCTTAGTGCATGATTAATTACAACCAATGACATATTTAAGAATTATTAAACTTAAAAGGGCAAAATTAGAAATTAAAAGTTTTGAAAAGGCAATCCTCTTTTATATGTAGTATAGATATAGATTACATTTTAGTGAATGCCTAAATATATGGGAAAGTAAAAAGATCCTAATTAATAAGATGTTATAGATAATTATTAAATATTGATTAGAAGTAATGGTATAATTACAAATTATCAAAATTTGAGAGGAAAAAAAGGAAATCAAAGGTTTTGACATGGATATTCTCTTTTATAAGTAATATAGATTTGTTTCAAGAGCATTCTACGCAGTAGACATCATGCCATGGAATAGAAATGGGCGCACATAATTACGTATCTTTTCATTTTAAGAAATAAATCGTATTAAAGAGAAAGTAATAAGTTTCTTTTATAAATTAACTTACAATAATGATTGGAAAGTCTTCCTCATCTTTAAGATGTTGTGTTAGAATATATTCGGGAATAAAACAATTATAAAGATAATATTAATAGAAGATGTGTAAATTGATAAAGTCACCACATAAGAATTAAACAAAGGAGATACATGCCTAGCCAAGAGGTATCATTCCCCACACCCTCCTCCACCCAAAATAAAACTCTCTTTATTTTAAGAGATAAATTATATTAAAGAGAAAATAATAAATTTCTTTTATAAATTAACTTACAATAATGATTGGAAAAGTCTTCCGCATCTTTAAGATGTTATGTTAGAATATGTACTGGAATAAAAAAATTATAAAGATAATATTAATAAAAGATGTATAAATTGATAAAGTGGCCAAATAAAAATTAAAAGAAAGGAGATACATGTGTAACCATGAGGTATCTCTCTCGAGAAATTCTTGCCAACTCATGAAGTAGGCAAGATGCCTACATCCCTTCCATAGGAAGGGGGCATGTGACACTAGAGGGGAGAATGTGACATCACATTCTTCGCTCTAGTGATACATGCCCTCTTCCTATAGGAGGGGTATAGGCACTTAGGTTCTCCATTAGCACGTACGGATTTCTCCTCTCTCTCTTTATCTCTCTCTCGAGAAATTCTTGCCTACTCATGATGTTGGGGGCCGATACGCTCACCGCTCCACGGAAGCGAATCATCTTAAGAGAAAACCCTGGCTTTTATTTTCACAAAATACAAGCCAGTCTCGATGTTCCTGTTTCGATAACGAAAAGGACATAAGTGAATATCTCAGCAAGATGAGACATACACTCTTCCCAATATCAGATCTAGGTCTGAATATCGAGGGAAACAACCAACACAAGCAATAGCCAATACAATAGTGAGACACAAGATTTACCTGGTTCGGCAAACTTGCCTAGGTCCACAGGGAGGGGTAAAGGGAGATTCTACTATGATGGAGAATACCGACGACTTGTACAACCCATAAGCTTGTCCCAAAGAGATGAGGCTTCGATTTTACCCAAGAGAAGATGACATCTTTCTTGTATAATCGCTCCAAGTTCTCTCTCTTTTTTTCTCCTCAAGATCTCACCTTTTAGATCTAAAAAAACTCTCATTTTCTCTAAAACACCGCCTCACAAAACTCTAGGAACGAAGTTCCTATTTATACTAAGGAAACAAGGCCAAAACAAGGCCAAAAGAAGGCCTAAGTACCCGCTGTTCGGATTCGCACGAGACACTTGAGGTGTTTCGCATGGGGGTGTCTCGTACGCGTCGCACCAGGGAAACACTTGAGGTATCTCGCGTGCGAGATACCTTTTGGTGTCTCACGGGTGAGACACCTTTTGGTGTCTTGTAGCCGCTATTCACAATTCTCCACCTCGTACATCATTTCATAAACCTCAAATTTTGGACGAACACTAGAAGAATGCTGCGAGCATCACAAGAGAGATCTGAAACACCAAACCAGGCCAAAACCAGTTGTACCATTATATCATGGCTGCCTACGTACCCTTTGACCGGGATCAAGCTAACTGTAGTTCTGAGTAGCTCTATATAGTCTCCATCTCAACCCATCACCGCCCCGAAGGGCCATGCCCTTTTGGGCAGATCAACACGAGCTGATATGAAGCAAGTCCAAACAATACTGAAACTTGCTACTTGTCTCCACCTTGGTCAACATGTTTGTAGGATTCTCATTTGTGTGCACCTTCATGAGAGAAATATCACCTTCCTCTATGATATCCCGCACAAAATAATACCTGACGTCAATATGCTTGGTACGAGCATGATGAATTTGATTCTTAGCCAAATGAATCGTACTCTATCGCACCACAAGTTCACACAATCTTGCTCAACCCCCAAATCATCTAGAAGACCCCACAAACACAATGCTTCCTTCACTCCCTCTGCCATGGCCATGTACTCATCCTTTGTAGTAGAAAGTGATACTATAGCCTGTAACGTTGATCGCCAACTAACTGGAACACCATGTATTCTGAACACATAACTAGTAGTAGATTATCGTCTGTCTAGATGGCTCACATAATCTGAGTCCACAAACCCATCAATGTAACATGTATCTCCACCAAAGTATAGACTCATATCAACGATACCCTTCAAGTACCTCAGTACCCATTTCACTGCTTATCAATGTGTCTTTACCGGATTCACCATGAACCTACTGACAACACTGACCACCTGTAAAATATCTGGACGTGTACACACCATTGCGTACATCAAACTACCAACTGTACTAGCATAAGGTACACGCTCCATGTGTGCCTTTTCTTTCGTTATCATGGGAGATTGTTTACCGAAGAGCCTGAAGTGTGGGGCCAATAGAGTCACCATTGACTTAGCATTTTACATCCCAAACCTTATGATAACCCGCTCAATGTAGCCCTTCTGACTCATGAACAATCACCAATTTGCCCGCTCTCTTCTAATCTCTATACCCAGTATTTTCTTAGCAGCGCGCATGTCTTTCATCTCAAACTCTTTACTAAGTTGAGATTTCAACCTATCTATCTCCACCTTGCTTCTCGAAGCAATAAGCATGTCATCCACATATAAAAGAAGATAGATATAATCATCTCCATAAAACATCCGAATATAGACATAACAGTCATAATCACTTCTGGAGAACTCATACTTTAGCATAAAGGAGTCAAATCGCTTGTACAACTGCCGAGGAGGATTGTTTCAATCCATAAAGTGATTTCTTCAAGCGACATACATGATGCTCCTTATCCTCAACCTTCTAACCTCAGGCTGATGCATATAAATTTTCTCCTCCAAGTCTCCGTGCAAGAAGGTCATTTTAACATCGAGTTGTTCCAGCTCAAGATCACCATGAGCAACAATACTCAATAGCATCCGAATAGAAGTGTGTTTTACCACCGGAGAAAAGATCTTATTGTAATCCACACCCTCTCTTTGTACAAACCCCTTAGCCACCAGTCTAGCCTTATACCTTATACCGCCAAGCTCGGAAGGATCCTCCTTTCTCTTGTACATCCACTTACAACCAATAGCTTTCCTCCCTACGGGCAATGGGACTACCTCTATGCTTCTTCTGGAGAGATTCCATCTCTTCCTCCATCGCAGCCAACCAACTCTCACTATCCTGTCCCGAATAGCTTCTTTGAAGGTGACCGGCTCATCATCCTCCACCGAGAGTGTATACTCAACCAAATTTACCTGCTCATAGTGCTTCAGATGCTGATCTGATCCTAGCTTTTGTACTTGTTTGTATGCTCGCCTTAGCCTAGTGGAAGCCAAACTTTCTTCGAGCTGTTGTTGTTATAATACATGTACATTTTCTTGTTGAACCTCCTCCTGTTCAAGCTCATCGTCACTCTTTTCCTGAGTGTCTCCATGATCCACCTCTTGAACACGATTAGAACCTAATTGGTCTTTAGGTTCTATCTCAATCACCTGTGATTTTAAGGTCCCAACAGTCTCAACACCATCATCCTTGAGCGCTCTTGCTTTTGATAAAACTATCATGGATATCTCATTAAAGGTAACATCTTTGTTGATCACGAACTTAGAATTTTCTGTACACTAAAGGCGATAGCCTTTTACGCCCTTTGCATACCCCCAGAATATTACATTCTTGGCCCTCGCATCAAACTTTCCCTCGTTGACATGATAGTAGGTTGTACATCCGAAAATCCTAAGCTTATCATAATCTGCATGCTCCCCTAACCATACCGGATAGGGTACATCACAATCCAATGTCGAATGTGGAGAACGATTCACTATGTAACAAGCTGTAGCAACCGCTTCTGCCCACCATTCTTTGCCCAAACCAACATATGATCGCATACTCATTGTTTTCTTCCGCAATATACGGTTTAGTCTCTCTGTGATTCCAATCTGCTGTGGTGTTGACCTGACAGTCTAGTGTTGAGCAATACCCTCCTGATCATAGAACTTCTTGAAAGCATCATCTGTATATTCTATACTATTATTAGATCTCAGTGTCTTTAATTTCCTACCTATTCTGTTCTCAATCATTGCTTTCCACTTCTTGAATGTCTCGAATACCTTATTCTTATGCTTAAGAAGATAAATCCAAGCATATCTAGAATAATCATCTATAAATAAGACAAAATACCTAGAACCACCCTTGAAAATTATCGAAGTCAGACCCCAAACATCTGTATGCACATAGTCTAATATACCTCTGCTCTTGTGCTTGCTTTTCAAGAACTGGACGCTGTGCGCCTTTCCGTACACACAATCCTCACAAAAATCCATGCAATGTTTCTTCATGTTCTTCAGCAAACCTTTCTTACCAAGCAGATCTAGACCCTTCTCTAACATGTGCCCAAGCCGCCTATGCCATAACCGGGTATGCTCACACGGGTCTTCACCACTTCCATTAGTTCTAATCTTTGCATTTTCTGCCACCATCGTACCCGATAGAGTATATAGATTACCATGACGAATGCCCTTCATCACTACTAAGGAACCCTGAACAACCTTCTTTACTCCGTTCTCTGTTACTATCTTACAACCACCAGAGTCCAAAGCACCAACTGAGATAAGATTCTTTCGTAAGTTGGGAACATACCTCACATCCGTTAGGGTTCTGACCACTCCATCATGTATCTTGATTTTGATATCACCAAGCCCCACCGTTTTACAAGCATGGTTATTCCCCATCAATACGGTTCCACCATCAATACTCATATAGGCAGTAAACCACTTCCTATTTAGACACATATGGTAAGAGCAACCCGAATCAAGAATCCACTTATCGGAGGTATCTTCACCACACGTAACAGTGTAGCATTCTTTTTTGATCCTTTACTCCGAGACATAGCTTTCCTCTTCCTTGCCTTTTCTTCTCTCGGTTTTATTGTTATTCTTCTTCCCACTTACTATCTTGTTAGGACAGTCAACCTTGAAATACCTAAGCTCACCGTATTTGAAACACGATCTTCCTGCAAGAGGTCTCGATTTCGATCTAGACTTTCCTCCCTTGCCTTTTTCTCGCTCATTGCCCCTTCCTCTTACAAACAATTCCTGTGCTTGCTCCCTGTTACCACTAGTAGTCCTGTCACTAGTTGTAATTTTCCAAAGATCATCCGCTAGAAGCACCATTCTAGTCTCATCCATCTTCAAATTATTACCTACAAGCATTAATGTTTGTATCAGGTTCTCATAAGACTTCGGTAAAGAAAGAAGTATCAGAAGTGTTTGATCCTCGTTTTCTACTATCACATTGATGTCATTCAAATCCGATATGATCCTATCAAACTTGTTGATGTACTCCCGGATTGATGAGCCTTCCTCCATTTTGCATGTATATAATTTGGATTTCAAAAAGATCTGATTTGTTAGACTATTCATCATGAATGTACTCTCTAACTTTGACCGCACACCTACAGCCGTTTTCTCTCCATCTACCAAGAAAACTACATCCCTCTCAAGACATAGGATGATCAACGCTCGTGCTTCAAGATCTAACTCTTCCTAATCCTCATCAGACATATCTTTGTGCTTCTTTTCTTTTCCTATCAAAGCCTTGTGCAATTTTTACGAAATCAATGAGTTTTTCATTTGCACACTCCAATAGGGAAAAATATTCTTCTTATTAAACTTTTCAATCTCATACTTTCCCACGTTAACAGTTTTACTGGTAGACGTCATTCTCCGCTTATATTAGTTAAATCCTATTCTCTCAAGAATTTTAACAAACACCTTATGTGTACCACACAATAACCAAGCACCACCTCAAATCGGAAGTTCTACCACCACCAATCTGATCAAGGGACTCTGATACTAATTATTAGGGGGCGATACGCCCACCGCGCCGCGGAAGCGAATCACCTTAAGAGAAAGCACTGGCTTTTGTTTTCACAAAATACAAGTCAATCTTGTTGTTCCTGTTTTGATAACGAAAATAAGAACAAAAGTGAATATCTCAGCAAGATGAGATATACACTCTTCCCAATATCAGATCTAGGTCTGAATATCGAGGGAAGCAACCAACACAAGCAACAGCCAATATAATAATGAGACACAAGATTTACGTGGTTGCCTACGTCCACGAGGAGGGGTAAAGGGAGATTCCACTATGATGGAGAACACTGATGACTTGTACAACACATAACTCATCCGAAAGAGATGAGGCTTCGATTTTACCCAAGAGAAGATGACCTATTTTTTGTGCAATCGCTCCAAGTTCTCTCTCTTTTTCTCTCCTCAAGATCTCACCTTTCAGATCTGGAAAAAAAACTCTCCTTTTCTCTAAAAACCGCCTCATAAAACCCTAGGAACGAAGTTCCTATTTATACCAAGGAAACATGGCCAAAACAAGGCCCAAGCACCCACTGTTCGGATCTGCGCGAGACACTTGAGGTGTCTCGCGTAGGAGTGTCTCGCGCGCGTCGCGCCGGCGAGACACTTAAGGTGTCTCGTGAGCGAGACACCAATTTGTGTCTCGCGAGCGAGACACCAATTTGTGTCTTACAGCCGCTGTTCACACATGAAGTAGGCAAGATGCCTACATCCCTCCCATAAGAAAGGGGCATGTGACACTAGAGGGGACAATGTGACATCACACATTCTTCGCTCTAGTGATACAAGCCCCCTTCCTATAGGAGGGGCGTAGGCACTTAGGTGCGACCTAAGGATTATTTCTCTCTCTCTCTTTAT
>BQKN01065641.1:235477-273658 GCA_022839385.1 Asparagus kiusianus | reverse complement strand
GACTGACAATTTTGTAGTCGACTATATTAAGCATTAGTCGACTACAAAGGGTAAAAAAAATATGTATGAAATGTTTTGATACTTAAATTTTAATTATAAACTCTAATGGTTAATATAGGGGATTTCTATAATTAACCAACACACTAAGCCCGTGTTAGTATGTTCTAATATTTATGTGTGTGTGTGTGTGAGTGATCAAGGCTTGTACAATAATTCTAAGTAAAAAAAATATAAAATACATTATCTAATTTGTTCTTCATCTTCTTCACTTCATAATGCCTTGAACTCAACTTGCACTTGTTCATATTTTGATATTGAAAGCTGCATATAAATGTTAGTGCATTTGTATAACACACATTGTATAAATTGTTATCATCAAAATAATATCGTTAAGACATGATATTCAACAAAATGTACTGTGGATGTTGATTTGGTATTTGAGAAGAATGGGAGAAATGGGCAGGATTGTGTTGGATATATGGATTCGGATTATGCTGGGGATCTTGACAAGCGCCGGTTTATTACTTGATATATATTTACACTAGCAGGAGCACCGGTGTGTTGGAGATGTACATTTCAGTCTATAGTGGCTCTTTTTACTATGGAGGCAGAGTATATGGCCTTGACTGAAGCTGTGAATGAAGCTTTGTGGTTGCATGGGTTATTGGATAACTTGGGAATTACATAGGATATCTTTAGAGTAAAATGTGATAGCATGTCAGCTATCTATTTGGTAAAGAACCAGGTGTATCATGCCCGAACAAAGCACATTGATGTCAGGTTTCATTTTGTGTAAGATGTCTTGGATGATGGAGATATTATATTAGAGAAGATCCACAAAAAGGACGATTCAACGGATATGTTGACCAAAGTTGGCATTGGGGTGAATTCGTTGTTGAGGGCCTTTGGAGGCCATCTGGGTAAACTACGTGAGCCTTGATTCCTTAGGCAAGAGGATACGTAGGCAGTCAGTTTGATACAACTAATTTGATGAGTTGATACTGACTTGTTGTGGATTGAGTCTGTTGTTATGGATTGACTCCACTTTGTACTGGACGCAACAAGTAGGATGGTTGGTATTAAGATCGGCTCAGTTTTTGGGAAAAACTTGTCGAGGTGGAGATTTGTAGAAATGACAAAGAAGAATAGGAAATTTAGAGTGGACAGGAGTAGTCACGGGTCAGTCAACCGAAGTACATAGGCCGATCGACCGACAAACTATGAAATTATAGGGTGAGAAACCTTGTCGCTGGCTGGTCGACCGAACATACATGTTTGGTCGATTGAAAATATGCACGATTATAGGGTTTGGATTCCTGCATCTGGCCGGTCGGCCGATCATGTATGTGTGGTCGACTGAAGGTATGCTGAGTTACAAGGTGAGAGTTTGGGCTTCTGGCCGGTCGACTGGATGCTCATGCCCTGTCGACCGCTTAGCGATTTTGGGCCTGTTCGTTTCCTGACCTGTTTTGAATTCCTATTTGATATAAATAGGAACATGACGTTTCTAGGGTTAAGTAGAAGAGATTTGAACATTGTTTTGAGCACTTAGAAAGAGAGAAGTTGTGAGGGATTTGAGAGTTTTTGTTTGAGGGTTATTTTGTGAGATTACTGAGTAGTTGTAAACCCTATTTACTCTCTCTCTCTCTCTCTCTCTCTCTCTCTCTCTCTCTTTCTCTCTCTCTCTCTCTCTCTCTCTCTTAGTGAAATCTTCTCCCTCCTTACCCGTGGACGTAGGCACATTGCCAAACCATGTAAAATTTAGTGTCTTGTTGTGCGGTGCTTGTGTTTGGTTGTTGATTTGTTCTCCTATCTTGTTGGTGTCCTTCGATTCTGCTGCACACAACACCAGTGTTGTACTATTGCCTAGAGAGATTTCTCAATATCATGTCATTAATTAAGTCTAAACACTTGACGGATCATAATACTTTGCGTCTACATACGTACGTTATCCTTCTTTTACTTCGTATATATATATGCTTTCATGTCCTTTCTTCTACTGCAATTTCATTAATTAAGGAATTTCTTAATTCAGACTTATCTACACCACTATATAGTTTTTGTTGTACGCAGCGAAAATTTTGACAGAGTTTCTGGTGCACAATAAAAGAGAAAGATCCAATAAGAATTCTCGTCTTACCAAGGAAACAAGAATCTGAAGCGAATATCTCAACAAAGTGAGATATCGACTCTTCCTCTCATCAGTTCTAGGGCTGACTTGTCGAGGGATCCTAAAAACTATTACAATGACCACAAACACAAAACAAACGATTTTATGTGGTTCGGCAAATTGCCTACGTCCACGGGGCAAGGAGGGGGGATCTACAATTAGAGGGAAAGAGAATACAAATAGGTTTACAACCACTCAAGATCTCACAAATAAACCCTTAATCTAATCTCTCAATTCCTCTCTCAAAATCAGCACGAGAGATTACACAAAACTCCTTCGCACGTTGCCTAAGCCTCTGTTCTTGCTCAGTACGCTACTCCTTTGTCTCTCTGCCTGCGCCTCTTTTTCACCTCTATTGCACTGCTGTAGCCGCCAATTAATTCTCCAACCAAAGCTCCTATAGAGATCAAGTTCTTCTTCAAGGAAGGAACATATCTCATATCATATAACTTCCTAACAGTCCCGTCAAACATCTTAATACGAATTCTTCCTATCCCAAGGATCTGGCACGCATAGTTATTAGCCATGTACACCACACCACTATCCAGCTTCTCAAAACTAGAGAACCATTCCCTTCTAGGGTACACATGATAGGTCGCACCACTATCTAACATCCATTCAGATTCCTTCGAATAGCTATCTGTAGGACTGATAGAAAGCGAATAAATAGAAGAGTCAGAATTATTACCATCCGATATAACGATGTTTGCTTCTGATGATGGTTGCTTTCCTTTTCCCTTCTGCTTATTCTTCGTCTATTCGTCGAGCTTTGGACAATCTTTCTTCCAATGACCAGTCTCCTTGCACCAAGCACACTGATTTTTTCCAATTGTAAGATGCCCTACTCTAGACTATGACTTTCAATTCTTCCTGTTTGGACACTTCCCTCTTGCAGACAACGGCTCTACTACTGGCTCAACCGAAGCCTCCTTATCCTTCTTTCGAAGTTGATAATTCACAAGTGCAGCAGTTACCTCACTATACGAAAGAGATGCCTTTCCATTAATCAGAGTAAGAACGAAGGTTTCATATTCCTCTTCGGGTAAGGAACTCAACAACAACAACGCCTTGTCCTCATCTTCAATCATGACATCCACATTCGTTAAATCTGCAAGAAGCTTTGTATAGGTGTTCATGTGATCTCTAATTGAGGTTCCCTTCTTCAACTAAAAACGATAAAGTATCCTCTTTAAATGCAAGTGGTTCTCAACACTCTTTGTCAGATACTTGCTTTCGAGAATCTCCCAAATCTTCTTTGCAGAAGTCTCATTCATCACATCATATTTTAGATCTTGAGTCAAATAAGACCTAATCACACCACACGCCGTTCGATTCATCTTCTTCCAAACCTTCTCTTCAATATCATCTGGCTTACCATCTAACTCCAAGGTATCCTCCAAATTCTGCGCGTTCAGCGCATCCAAAACCTCGTATCTCCATAATCCAAAGACTGGAGATATTTCTTTTTGTCATATGCCATTTCCAAAACACTCAATAAATAGGTCTAGATACATGTACAGTTCATGTTTTCTGTTTGCTTGTTCAGAAATTCCAATAATAATCAACTTATTGATATTGTGGCTTTTGAAATGATTGCTTTTGTGAAGCGTAACATAAAGAATCTTAATTTTAACAGAAATATATACATTAAATTTGATGGTTGAACTCATTTTTCTTTCCAACGATCAGCTATTATATGGCCGGTAGCAAGCCAATAAGCACATTGATATCTGAAAGACTTTATCTATAGACAAGCAATACAAGTGTCTATACATTAGAACGAAAAACTAAATAGTATCAAAGTCATAAACGTATTAGGAAAAACAAGATCAAAATCAGATCCAAATATAAGCAGAACAAACCACATAGGAATAAAGGAATAGAGCAGAGAGTTAACAAAACCATTACTTATAAACTTAAGTTTGAGATACTTTACAGAAGTGCCGAATCGCCCTCTAAATAGAGGACGAGCCCTGAAAAAATTATGGCTCACCAACGATAGTATTGAGTCTGCATAATACTTCCGAGGATAAGATGATAGCAGTCTAAAGGAGCGCTCTCTTCTGTTGAACACCTCGACTACAACTTCACTTCGCCAGAATCTTCAATACCAACGGCTCATAGAATTATAAAAGAAGACAAGAAAAGAATTTATTTTTATTTTTTTGTGTCTATCAAATGAACAGAGGAGGCCCTTCATATAGGGTTCAGGTGAGATAAGGAATTACACAAGGATTCGAATGCCAGTTATTGCAACATTTATAATGTCTGCTATAACTATCATTCATGCATTGTAACCTTTGAAACGTACGAAATATTTAGGTTGGTTTAAAAGCAGCACATGCAAAAGGACCGCACAAACGATCCTGCTTGCTTATGTACTAATACAAATGTACATTTCTAACACATTTATTATACGATATATACTACGTATGTTAATTTGAATTAATAAAAATGCATTCAATTAGTCAATGTGGGCCTAAAACACACATACCACTAATTAAACACCTTTTAATTTTTATCTATGGAATCCAACCAAATAAACTGTATCCTTCCATATAAATCCTTCATTATTCATTTATATCAACAATCCCCCATAATTTCATAGCTGAAAGTAAAGAAGAGTGTATATATCATACTTTTAGAGATAGTATCTTCCAATTTGAACCTTCCCTATAGTTATCCAATTTTATCACCACATGCACAAAGTGAAACTAAGTCTTGAATTTGGACCTTCGATGTGATGATATTCATTGGTAACAACATGATATAGGCTACAGTAGCAATCTTTAGTAGTTTTGACGCATTATGGCCATGCGTCCTTATCCTTTTCATGAACATTTTTAAGGAATAACATATTTCATCTAATTGCATCCACACAATTATATTCACATAGATGGGCATCTCTGGGGATGCACTGCTTGCATCTTGTTTTAAAGACTTGATCCCCGTCAGAGTCAAAACACTCTTACTATACTAGAAGTTAACAACACCTTCTAGGTATACATGATGTTAGACTCAGATATAAAGTATCAATCTATGATTAGGTGTTCAACTCACGCAATAGCTTGTTATTACCACATTGAACCCACTTTGTAGGATCTCCACTCAAATAGGTTGGGTTGCTACCGTCAATGAGTTAGGTGAGTGTTTTAGTCCCATCATCAACCTGGATTTAAGAACTAATGACAACTCAAGTACTTTTCTAAAGGGATCAGTTGTGCTGTCCTTGGACTTGACAAAGTCCACAGCAATTACTAATTCATCAAAAAACTTTTTCATAATCTTTATCCATACTTGGATATGACCATGAGTCTTACGGTTATACTTTAAACTTTTAATCATTGTAATTGTGGTCATATTGTCACAAGCACAGAGATTGCCGGAATAGGCTTGTTGATCATAGGCAACTCAGACATAAGTCCCTTAAGCCATTCAGCTTCCAAACCAATAGTGTCCAAAGTACATAGCTTTGCCTCAAAAGTAGACCAAGACAAAATGGTCTGTTTGACAAATCTCTAAGCGACTGCACTGCCACCCAAGGTACATATGTACCCTATACAACCATTGTTATGTGAACTCATAGCAATCCAGCTAGCATCAGTGTACCCCTCCAGAACAGGAGTGAATCTACCATAATGCAGTGCTAGAGAATTAGTTCTCTTCAAATACTAAAGTATCCTATCCATGGCCTCCCAATGAGTCCTCTTTGGATAGCTAGTGTATCTACTTAATTTATAAACCGATTATGAAATATCCTGACTCGTGAAATTTGCAAGATACATCAAGCCCCCAATAATCTGAGAATATTTCATCTGAGATACAAAGACCCCAATTACATTCTTGTAAAGAGTTACTAAAGGATTATATAGAGTTTTGATGGGTTTGCAATTCTTATAGATAAATTTCTCGATAATCTTCTCAACATAGTGAGATTGACAAATTGTTATGCCCTTGGCTGATCTAATCAGTTTTAGGCTAAGAATCACGTCAGCAACTCTCATGTCTTTCATATCAAACTTACTACTTAAGAATGACTTAGTATCATTGATTATCCTAATGTTTGATCCAAATAATAGAATATCATCAATATAAATGCATAGAAGAATACATGAATCACCTCTTTCTTTGCTATAAACACACTTATCAGGCTCAATCATTTTAAAACCAAAATCAGTGATAGTCATATCAAACCTTTTATGCCATTGTTTAGGGGCTTATTTAAGTCCATATAGAGACTTTATAAGATTACATACTTTCTTTTCATTGTCAGGTGCTACAAATCCCTCAGGTTGATCCATATAAATCTCTTCTTCAAGAAAACTATGAGGAAAAATAGTTTTCATATCCATCTGGTGGATTGTGAAATTATATATAGAAGCCACTTCAATAAGCATTCTGATTGTAGTCATTCACGTAACTAGAGAGCATGTGTTAAAGAAATCAATTCCTTTAACTTGTTTGAACCCCTTAGCAACAAGTCTGGCCTTAAACTTTTCTACGGTTCCATCTGATTTCATTTTTCTTTTAAAAATATATATAGATCCAATCGTCTTGCACCCAGGAGGGAGATCAACTTTGCATGTTCGATCAGAGGTAATAGAACCTATTTCACTTTTAACAGCATCTTTCCACTGCTTAGCCTCTTTTGAGGTCATAATAGATCTGTAGGAAGTAGGATCCTCCTTAATATTTGTAAGCGACAAAGTCACTTCTAAAATCCTTGACAATTCTTAATCTCTTTCTCCTTCTAGATTCATATGAATCATCTGATCTTTCAGATTCATATTTAGAATTTTTTTTGCCCCTGTATTTGTCATCCTTTCCACATGATCAGGAATGAAAGTTAAGACAAAGATAGGAATTTCGCTAGAAATGTTTTGAGGCATTCTAGTTTTTATAAGGAAAACATCCTTAAAAAATATTACATCACGAAATTCAACAATTGTATTAACATCTATACTAGGGATTTTAAATTTGATCACTAAGAATCTCAAAGCATAGATGTTTTCTACATAACCTAGAAAAATAGAGTCTACTTTCTTAAGTCCTAGCTTCTTCCTCTTGTGTTCTGAGATTAGTACTTTTAGAAGATACCCCTACACTTTAAGGTATTTCAAGCTTGTCTTTCTACATCTCCAAAGTTCAAAAGGACTATTTTCTTTATGTTTCTAAGTGACTCTATTCAGAATATGCCAACCCATATTCAAAGTCCCTCCCCATATATATTTTGAAAGTCCAGAACTTACAAGTAGACTATTAATCATATCTTTCATGGTTTTATTTTTTTTGTTCTGCTACACCATTAGACTGAGGAGAATAAGGAGCAGTTTTCTCATGCACTATGCTAAAAAAATGACATAGAAGAGTAAACTGATTTGATATATATTCTCATCATATATCAGATCTTAACCTTTTAAGTTTCTTGTCAGTTTGAGTTTGAGATTCATTCTTAAAAATGATAAACTTTTCTTGAGCCTCATATTTAGTTTTAAGCAAGTAAACATAACAATGTTTTTTATAGTCATCTATAAAGCTGATAAAATATTTCTTCATGTCTTTGGACAAAACACAATTAAACTCACAACTATCAGTATGAACTAAATCAAGCAACTCTAAACTTCTGTTAACAGAATGAAAAGGTTTCCTTGTTTGTTTAGTTGTTATATACACTTGACATTTTTACTATGATCTATAGAGTGTTTTGGAATCATATTAAGATTCATCATTCTTTTTACATAATTAAAATTAACATGACCAATATGTTTATATGATCATCATATTTTATTACATTTTTATACCCTTATTATCTACTTTATTTAAATAAAATTACCACTAATAGCATATTTTTCTCTTAATCTACATGAATTGAATAATTAATGAATAAGAGCTAAAAAAGAAGTCAAATTTTCTTTTTTTTAACCTTTGATTGAAACCCGGGATCAAACCAAGTAATTTACAGAAGTTGAGGAAACAAGGATCCAATATGAGAAGAAATTAAGTCAAAATCATATTCAAGATGATTAGTTGTAAAGAAAGGAAGATATTTCCCAATCCCAAAAGCAGAATCTAACATATAATATATGAAAATCATCTATCTCGACGAGATGAGACCATCTAGTACATCAGATTATTGGTATAGTATCAATGCTAGCATCAATACCGGTATCAAAACTAATATCGATAGTGGCATCGTTAACAATGTCGATACTAGTATCAATACTAAACGCACTTACGAACCAAATGCTAAAATTTTGTAATTTGAGGATTAAGTTTAATCTAAAGACTAATATTGATTATAATACTCTATAAGTAGGGGATAGAGAATGAGGGTTTGTGTGTGAAAAATTTTGTAAAAACTTTATTTGGAGAGGAGGGTTATTCTTAATTAAAAAGACCTTTCAAAATTGTAACTTTATTTCAATTAATAAAGATTTGTTTGCCTCTTCATATTTTTTTCCTTTATTTTTTATAAAGATGAAGATTTACCTTCAAGGGGATAGAGCTCTCTTGCAATTTAAGTTTTTATTTTTCTCTTTTATTGCTTAGAAATTCATGTTTTAGGAATTTTTAGTAAATTAGCTTTATTTTGATGCTTTGTAGAGTAGATTTACTTTCATATTTTTATTAGTAAATTAGCTTTATTTTGATGCTTTGTAGAGTAGATTTACTTTCATGTTTTTATTTTTGTATTATTTTCTTGTATTTTTATTTTGTAATATAGATTTACTTTCTTGTATTTTTTTTATAGTTAGATTTATTTTTATGTTCATAGATTAGATCTTTGTTTGTTTATTCTTATTCTTACTTTCGTAGTTAGTTTTTATTTTTCTTGTATTTTATTCTCTGTCTTTCATACTCTCTAGTTTATATCTCTTTACTTTTTAATAATGTGGAACTAAATTTTTGTAGGAATTCTAGAGTTGTATGAAACTAGCTTAATTTCTTTTACAATTTGTGCATTGCTTTCTTATGCTTAAAATGATCATGTTTAGGATAATCAATTAGAGAACTAATTGGTATAAGAAGAATTTGATAATCTACACTTATCTTGAGTAGTTTGATAGGTTATACTTATAAATTCTAGAATTAATATATAGTTGTTGTTCTTTTCATAAATCTTAATTTTACTTAGATGATAATTTAATAGGTTATACTTTTCTTAAGTGGTTTGATAGTCTATGTTTAATAAATCTAAAGTAAAATATGATAAAAAGAGAATGGTTCATAAGTTCTAAATGAAATTGACTAGTGGATTCAATTGTAAATTCCTCATTTCTCTACTTGTTTTTCTCCATTTTTTTACTTGTGAATTTCCTCTTTCTTCTTGATTTTCTTTTATTTGATTCTTAATTTCCTCTAATTTCTTCTCCTATTTTAATCTAGTTTTGTTTTACGAGCATATAATTGTGAATGTCAGCAGCATCATGTGGTTTCAAAGCCACGCGGTTTCGTAGGTTGTGGGGGCCATGAAGTGAAACCCTCAACACCCATGTGAACGTGGAGCGGAACAACCCAAGGCCGGCCCACCCGAGTTCCGAGTTTGTGCGCCTATAAAACTGCGTCTCTAGGGTTTTAGGAACGGTGCAAAAGAGGTTTGGTTTCTTGCGGCTGCAGGAGAAAAGCACAGGCAACAGCTCCGTTGAGGAGATTTTGAGCAGTCCCTTTTAGGGTTTTGTGCATCCCTTTGAGAGAGTTTAGTGAGGGATTTGAGAAATTATGTGACGGTTTAGATTCATTGATTGTAAACCCTAGTTTTATTCTCTCCCTCTAATAGTAGATCTCCCCCCTCCTTATCCCGTGGACGTAAGCAATTTGCCGAACCACGTAAAATTAGTTATCTCGCTATTTGAGTGATTTGTAATAGTTTACTTAGGTTCCCTCGACAAGTCAGTCCTAGAACCGACGAGAGGAAGAGCTGATATCCCACTTTATTGAGATATTTTGCTTAAGGTTCTTGTTTCCTTTGTGAAACAGGAATTCCTATTGCGACCCGACTCTCTTGTTGTGCTGCTGAAGTGCTGTCGAAATTTCTGCTGTGCACAATAAGTGGTATCAGAGCCCAGATTTTAGATCTAGAGTTTTAGAATTATGTAGAGGAAGATTCTTGTGTGAAGATTGGTTCTTGGAGTTCTAGACTTCAGTGGAGATAGCATTAGGAGTTACCGTTGGAGATTTCACTTTTCTCATGTGGACAAGAGATCTATTTGGAATCCGATCTAGGGTTCAGTTGGGTAATTCTTAATTTCTATGAAAGTTTGATTTTTCTCTATAACTTGGAGTTAGTTTGCAATGGGAGAAGAAGGTGAAAGCAGCAAGTCGATGGTGAGCACAGTTCAAGTTGGTTTTCTGAAAACCAAAATTAGTGTGGTAAAGTATGACGGTAAAATCAACTTCGGTTTGTGGATGAGCGACGTAAAAGATGCACTTAATGCTCAGAACTTAGAGGAGACCATCATGATCCACGAGATACCACCAAAATATAAAGAGGCAATATGAGAAAAGATGAATATGAACGCTTGTGGGGTGATCAGGTCCTATTTGGAACAGAAGCTAAAGTATGATATGATTGGGGTGACGTCTGCGATGAAAATATGGAAAATTATTAACAATAAGTACCATACGAAGAGTGTTGAGAACATGTTATATTTGTTGCGTAGGTTATTCAGATTCCAGATATCCAGAGGTACCTTACTTGCGGCTCATGTGAACAACTATACAAAGTTGCTGTTAGACTTGGCGAATATTAATGAGAAGATTTCGGATGAGTACAAGGCTATTATCTTATTGGGCTCCTTACCGGATGAGGAGTATGACACTTTTGTGCTCACTTTATTAAACGGAAGATCTTCTATCAGCTATAGTAAAATTACTAATGCATTGACGAATTATGATTTGAGGAGGAAGGATAAGGAGACTTCATGTGCTAGTACTTTAGGCGAGGCCTTGTCGATGAGAGGTAGAAGCTCATATCCGAAAGGTGATAATAGAGGAAGGTTAAAGTCAAGAGATCGTCACCAGCTAGGAAAGAACTAATATACATTCTGCAAGGAGCAGGGACATTGAAAAAGAGATTGTACAAAGATCAAAGAGAAGGAGAATAGCAAGAAAAATGGCTCGAAGACCAATAAGGTGAACGTTGTGAAAGGCGATGATTCTGACGATCGATCTTTTCTCTATTGATTACTCTAGAGGTGAACCACTTGGATGCATCAGATTAGATGCTTGATTCTGGCGCTATCTATCATGTGACCCCTAGGCGAGATTGGTTTGCATCTTTTGAGAAGCTCGATGGGGGAGTTGTAGTTATGAGAAATGATCAATCCTGTGGTATTTGTGGGATAGGTACCGTACGGATCCGGATGCACGATAGAGTAGTTTGTGAATTGAAGGAGGTGAGATTTTTTCCTCAGCTGAAGAAGAATCTTATCTTAGTTGGAGCTTTGGAGGCGAAGGGATTCAAGATGATCTTTGAAAATGTTGTAGCGAAGGTTACTAAGGGATCTTTGGTGGTGATGAAGGGAGTCCGCAGTTAAAATTTATACTACCTAAAGGGGAGCACCGAGATTAGCCAGGTTACTTCAGCTATTTCAAAGGCAGATATGAGCAGGCTTTGGTATTACAGGTTAGGGCACACAGGTGAAAAGTCACTGCAGGCGCTGTGCAAACAGGGACCATTGAAGGGAGCCAAGAGTGGTAAAGTGGAATTCTGTGAGCACTATGTTCTTGGTAAGAAGACGAAGGTGAAGTTCGGGATCGCCATTCATAGGACGAGAGGCATCCTGGACTACGTGCACACAGATGTTTGGGGTCTTACCAAGACTACATCACTTGGTGGTCGACATTGGTTCGTCACGTTCGTTGATGACTATTCTAGGTGATGTTGGGTGTATACAATGGCAAAGAAGAGTGAAGTCCTAGATATATTCATGAAGTGGAAGAAGATATTGGAACTGCAAACTGAGAGAAATATCAAGACGTTACGATCTAATAACGACAGCGAGTACACATCAGACCCCTTTCTGCAGCTATGTCGAGACGAGGGCATAGAGAGGAACTTCATGGTTGGTCATACACTGTAGCAAAATGGGGTGGGAGAGAGGCTAAATCGGTCTTTGCTGGAGAAGGTCCGATGTTTATTGTCGTAGAGTGGTTTGGAGAAGATCTTTTGGGCTGAGGCATTTACATATACGAGCCACCTCATTAATAGGCTGTCTTCATCTACGATTGATGGGAAGACCCCTATGAAGAAGTGGTTGGGAGAGCTAGCACACGACTATGACCAGTTCAAGGTATTTGGGTGCCCTGTATTTTATCATGTGAGAACAGATAAATTAGAACCTCCATCTAGGAAAGCCATATTTGTAGGATTCAAGCGTAGTGTGAAGGGATACAAGCTATGAGATCCAATTGATAGGAAGATTGTGCTGAGTAGGGATGTCACGTTCGATGAAGCTTATATCTTAAAGCTTCCCAGCTCTCATCAGGTGGAGAGCGACCCGACAGAGGAGATATCACAGGTGGTTGAAATCAATGCAGCTCCACATTATCCAGATAGTATAATATCCATTAAAGTGCCGACTGAGGTGATGTTAGGTGAGCATGACGGTGACACGGAGGATACGGGTACTGATGTGTAGGATCATGGATCGACGGCTCAAGTTCAGGATTCTATTGCGGTTTGGAGATAAAGGAGAGATATACGGATGCCAGCATGGTATACTGATATAGTAGTTGCATATGCACTTTCGATGGAGAGTATCGATGAGTTGGTGCCTACTACATTCAGAGAGGCCTAGCAGAGTTTGAAGGCTGATTCGTGGTAGGGAGCTATGCAGGAGGAGATGGAGTCTCTTCATAAAAACAATACATGAGAGCCGGTTGAGGTTCCAAAGGGACGGAAGACAATTGGTTGCAAGTGGGTATACACAAAGAAGAAGGGCATTAAGGTCACTCCATTGAGGTTCAAAGCTAGGTTGGTTGCGAAGGGCTATGCACAGGAGGAAGGTATTGACTATAATGAGGTTTTCTCTCCGGTGGTGAAACACTCTTCGATTCGGATTTTGCTAGCTTTGGTGGCACAGTATGGTTTGAAGTTAGATCAGTTAGATGTGAAGACGGTATTTCTTCATGGTGATCTTGATGAAGAAATATATATGGCTCAGCCATTGGGATTCCAAGCTGCAGGGAAGGAAAAATTAGTTTGTAGATGTAGGCATCGAAAATTATCTATAGGTCTCCACGAACAGCTCGAAGCTAAGAGAAGATGATGAATGTCACTATCCAAGTTACAGAAACTTGATTGACGTTGATGAACGCCTAAAGTGGATCGATGAACTACGTGGAGTAATGAAATTTCAGAATAACAAGGATACGAACTGATCGGGAACCTCATGTCGTTCACAAACGGTGAAATACCCTTCGTGTCTCATTTATTCCACAGATGATCTAATTATTGGATCTTATAGAACTCCTTGTTGGCTTTCCAACGTACATTGAATCGGTCAAATCCGAGTTCGGATGAAAAAGTTACGGTGGAAACGGACAAATATGCAAAACGGAACGTCTCAGCCTGAGTTGAGACACCCCGAGGTGTCTTGGACCTTATGGAGCTGTTTTGACCATGATCCGTTTCATATCTAAAGAATATCAAAACATAAAAGTTGTAGATCTCTTTGTCATCTTTCCAATGGATCTTGGATCAGGTAATTTGGAGATCATATGAGAAAGTTATGATTAAAATACCCGAGACACTCACAAGTGTCTCGGCCTGGCCGAGCCACCTGGCCGAGCCACCCAAAGGTGTCTCGGACTTTGTAGAGCTATTTTGACCATGATACAATTTGAATCTGAAGAAACTCAAAACATAAAAGTTATAGATCTTTTTGTCAGCTTTCCAATGCATCTTAGATCAGGTCATTTGGAGATCATATGAGAAAGTTATGATCAAAATAGCTGAGACACTCACAAGTGTCTCGGCCTGGCCGAGCCACCTGGCCTAGCCACCCAAAGGTGTCTTGGACCTTGTGAAGCTGTTGTGACCATGATCCAATTTGAATCTAAAGAAACTCAAAACATGAAAGTTGTAGATCTCTTTGTCAGCTTTCCAATGCATCTTGGATTGGGTTATTTGGAGATCATATGAGAAAGTTATGATCAAAATACCTGAGATACTCACAAATGTCTCGGCCTGGCCGAGCCACCTGGCCGAGCCACCCAAAGGTGTATCGGACCTTGTGGAGCTGTTTTGACCATGATCCAATTTGAATCTGAAGAAACTCAAAATATAAAAGTTGTAGATATCTTTGTCAACTTTCCAATGCATCTTGGATCAGGTCATTTGGAGATCATATAAGAAAGTTATGATCAAAATACCCGAGATACTCACAAGTGTCTCGGCCTGACCGAGCCACCTGGCCGAGCCACCCAGATCTGAGCCAATATCTGGTTTGAAGAGCCTATAAATAGCCCCCTAGGCTCATTGTTTTGAAGCTTTGAAAACTTGAACTTTTCAGATCTGGTTCTTGGCGATCATCCACACCAAACAAGGCAGGAGTTCGAGAGAGATCAGATCTGAGATCTACACGGCTACCCTCCGGATCAAAACTTGGTTTTTGATCCCGAGAAGAGTATCGATTTCGCTTGGTCGATTTCATTATTTTGGGCGATTATTTTCTTGGTGAACTAATCCCCCCGGCTGTTATTTCCTTCACGAAATAACACCCGTCATACCGTGTAGATCCGACCGGATCAAGATCGCACGGTGGTCCACGGATTAACCCCGGCGCAGGCGAAGAACCCACACAAGAAAGAGACCGCAAAACAGGATCTTGCGATTTGTTCCACAAAAAAGGAAAGTTGTAATCTTTTTATTTTTCTTTGATTTTGTTGTAACCGGATCTTATAAAAAGACAGGATCTTTTGTAACCGATAAACAGTTACTTAAGGAGACAATGACTTCAATGAAAATAACAATTTTTCCCGTGAACAGTAGATTGAAGAAATTACTATATGGTTTGAAGCAGTCTTCTCAACAGTGATATAGGCGATTTGATGGTTTTATGCTCGGACATTCGTACACTCGGAGCCAGTTTGATCCTTACGTGTATTTTCGTAAGTTGAAGAAACTCAAAACATAAAAGTTGTAGATCTCTTTGTCAGCTTTCCAATGCATCTTGGATCAGGTCATTTGGAGATCATATGAGAAAGTTATGATCAAAATACCCGAGACACTCACAAGTGTCTCGGCCTGGCCGAGCCACCTGGCCGAGCCACCCAAAGGTGTCTCGGATATTGTGGAGCTATTTTGACCATGATCCGATTTGAATCTGAAGAAACTCAAAACATGAAAATTATAGATCTCTTTGTCAGCTTTCCAATACATCTTGGATCAGGTCATTTGGAGATCATATGAGAAAGTTATGATCAAAATACACGAGACACTCACAAGTGTCTCGGCCTGGCCGAGCCACCTGGCCGAGCCACCCAAAGGTATCTCGGACCTTGTAGAGCTATTTTGATCATGATCTGATTTGAATCTGAAGAAACTCAAAACATGAAAGTTGTAGATCTCTTTGTCAGATTTCTAATGCATCTTGGATCAGGTCATTTGGAGATCATATGAGAAAGTTATGATCAAAATACCCAAGATACTCACAAGTGTCTCGGCCTGGCCGAGCCACCTAAAGGTGTTTCGAACCTTATAGAGCTATTTTTACCATGATATGATTTGAATCTGAAGAAACTCAAAACATAAAAGTTGTAGATCCCTTTGTCAGCTTTCCAATACATCTTGGATCAGGTCATTTGGAGATCATATAAGAAAGTTATGATCAAAATACCCGAGACACGCACAAGTTTCTCGGCCTGGCCGAGCCACCCAGATCTGGGCCCAGATCTGAGCCCAGATCTAGTTTGAAGAGCCTATAAATAGCCCCCTAGGCTCATTGTTTTGAAGCTTTAAAGACTTGAACTTTTCAGATCTGGTTCTTGGCGATCATCCACACCAAACAAGGCAGGAGTTCGAGAGAGATCAGATCTGAGATCTACACGGCTACCCTCCGGATCAAAACTTGGTTTTTGATCCCGAGAAGAGTATCGATTTTGCTTGGTCGATTTCGATTACTTCGGGCGATTATTTCTTTGGTGAACTAATCCCCTGGCTGTTATTTCCTTCGTGAAATAACACCCGTCATACCGTGTAGATCCGACCGGATCAAGATCGCGCGGTGGTCCACGGATTAACCCCGGCCCAGGCGAAGAACCCACACAAGTAAGAGACCGCAAAACAGGATCTTGCGATTTGTTCCACAAAAAAGGAAGGTTGTAATCTTTTTATTTTTCTTTGATTTTGTTGTAACCGGATCTTATAAAAAGACCGGATCTTTTGTAACCGATTAACAGTTGCTTAAGGAGACAATGACTTCAATGAAAACAATAATTTTTCCCGCGAACAATCTGGCGACCGTAGTGGGAGCCACCGATCTCACTGCCGAGATCGTTGCGTCGCAGCTGCGGATCTCAATCCCGGTCGAGGAGGAGGTCGAGTATGAATTCGACCAACAAAAGTTCGAGGAGTATCTGTCATCCTCGTCCGGATCCACCTCCCCTCGCAAGTCCAAGAAATCTCAGAAGTTCTCCTCCAGGAGAAAAGTCCGTTGGTATGAAGAAGTGGAGAATACCAACAAAGATCTCACCCCGATTGATGCCGAAGTTACATCGGGTGAAGTTCCACTAACCTCCAACCAGGTCAGATCTGTTCTGGCCAATTCCTCCGTCGCTGAAGGCGTAGCGACTCTTTCAAAGAGAGCCCGCCAGAGGCGACGTCAATGCCTGGCGCGGCAATTTGCAAAGGCGATGGAGTCCACTGACGGAATCCGCTACGACGCGGATCTGAAGAACAGGAGAGGCAAACAGCCTCAACAACTAATGAATGGCAGCTCCTCTAAGCCGCCAACAATGAATGGATCCGTGTCAAACAGAATCGTACGACATTGGATGAGCGCATTCGCAAGCGCCGCGCACTGACAGCGCAGGCACGAGCTCAAGTCCAAGAAGCCCGCAGAAGACTACAGAAAGAAGTGGCCAAGAAGCCGCCACCAACCCGCCAAGTATGGAGGCCAAAGTCTGAAGCGGCGATTCAGGCTAAAGAGCAACCATTGCAGCCTTCAGCAAAAGTTCAACCTCCGGCGAACCAACCTAAATCGCCGATAATCTCCATAGCTGCTCCGGGAGATCCCGCAGGACCGTCCCGAAGAAGGAGGTCAGTTTTGGAGCGCCTCGGTCCACTTCCCGATGAACGATGCAAAGCTCCAGTTCAAGAACGTTTGGGCCCGATGAAGAAGCCCCGAACGACTCAACATGCTGGGGGTCGCCGCCACCCTCAACATGACAAGGAGTTCATCGCAGCTACGCGTGCCAGTTTGCGCATTAAAGTCCAGGAGCCGGCTGAGAATTCACGCCTACAAAGGCATGTTTCGAGGCGCGTGACTCTTGAAAGCCCAAGGAAGGCAATTCGCCCTCAGAAGGAGACATTATCGTCTGATGACGATAGCGTTAGACTTGAGAAGTCGTACGAACACACGATAGGTTACTCCGACCTTCAAACCGACGAGTTGTACTATCGTGTTGGGGGTACGAGTAAGACCAGGAAAAGGAGCCCTCGAAAACTAGAAACTCAGTACCCCTGTTCCAAACTCATTCGAGCAGTATTGTCTGAGTGTAACTGCATCAAGACAGTCCCCGAAAGAATTTCGGTTTTCGAAAGGCTCAGTACCGAAACGCCAAAACCAAGGCCTAGGCGTTTCCGACAAAGAAGAGCGGTAGTCGAAGATGGAGAATTTCCGAGGGTCACCACTAATATGACCAGCAAAGGAACATCGACACGGGACAATCCCGAGTCGATTCCGGAAGCATCCTGGCGTGTAACCCGTCTGCAGTCTGGAGCTATCATACGAGCGACTTATGGTAGGATTCGGACAAGACCACCTTCGGACGATGAAGAATCGGATGCCGGCTCTGCGATCGCATCAGATAATACAGTGTCCAGCGAAGGACAACCCCACGAGTCACTTATGATAAGCGCGGAACAAGTGGCCAAGATGCTCGAAGAAGCCATGGCCAAACAACAGGAGAGCTTCAAGTTTGAAATGCAGATGGCTATGCAGAATATGAGAGAAATGCATGACCAACAAATCCAAGCACTGACAAACCGGCAAGGCGAACTAAGTCATCGTAACCAGGTTAATCAGGAAGATGAGGACGCACATGCGGATGAAGCTCATAATGCTAATAATCCTCCCGTCAATGCAGGGGGTGGTAACGAGAATGCTAACGAAAATACAGGTGAAAGTTTGAAGATTAAAAACCTCAAAAGCAAAATCAATACGTTGATTTCCGCTCAAGAGATGAAGAAGACGGGCATTCCTTGTCCATACCCAAGAGAATGGGAATCAATCTCGTCTCCGGCGAAGTTCAATCTAATTAACTTCACGTCGTTTGATGGGAAGGGTTCACCCACTCAGCATTTGATTTACTTCAAATCACACTTAGGGGTTATCTCTGGTATGAGCCTCTGATGGTACGGTCCTTCGTTGGCACTCTTCGTGGAGCCGCCTTCGATTGGTATCGCCGCCTCAAGCCAGGAAGCGTGAATAGCAGGGACGACATGGAGACTAAATTCCTCACCAACTTCTTCGACGATGATACCGAGATATCCATCGGGTCGTTGCTTGACGAGAAACAGAAAGACGGGGAGTTAGTCGATACCTTCATCAAAAGGTTCCGGAACAAGGCGATGAACTATCGGGACCCGATCACTGAGGAGTTCATTCTCCAGACTTGCCACAACAACCTCGCATTGGACGTGTTGGAAGCAATGGGGACAGCATCGTCCAACACTTGGAAAGACTTGAAGGTGCGCGGTGAACAAGCCGAACGCTTCCTCCGAAGGAAGAAGGCCGAGAGGAGCCAATCGACGACTAATCCTCTGAACTCAAATTTCGCCTCCCGTGGTAAGGGCAAGGCACCTGCAGCTGCTGTTGGTGATAATCAAATGTCGCAACAACAACCCTGAAGGCATCAAAAGACCTCGGATCCGAAACTCCAAAAAGAGTATTCCTTCAAGGACGAAGACGTTCCAGCCATCTTCGAATCCCTCCTTGAAAACAACAAGATCAAGCTACCACGTATCGTCAATCAGGAGGAAGCTTATAATACTACGGATCCAAAGTACTGTGCGTATCACAGGAGGATCCTTCATCCCACTAAGGATTGCTTTACTCTTAAGAATAGCATCCAAACCTTGGTTGAAGCCAGCGTTATATCTCTCAATTAAGTCGAATGAAGACTCCGATAAGTATAAGAGTATAAACTGCTTCTCAATCCTCCGACCGGTATAAGAGGTTAAACTGCTTCCTGATATTCCAATAGGTATATGAGTCTAAACTGTTTCCTACCGTTGACGGGAAGTTCCTGGAGAATTTTATACATAATATTCTTAAGGATAACCCGATTATACAACCAGATGCAATGATAAACCCAGTTTCGCGAAGAAGCTGGGGGTGGATGATTCATGTAACGGGAAGTTCCCAGAAGAATACTATATGTAATTTTCTTAGGGATAACCCGATCATTGCAAACAAAGTGATAAAACACTAAACCCCCACTGTGATTTCCGAACACTCTTTTGCTGAGACGAGGTTCGATCACTTCGTTGGATCAATCTTCCCTCACATGATTTCCATTGGTGTTTGACAACTCACAGTCTTCCACCATAAAAACCCTCACTGATCAAATTAATTGACAGTGGGTCCACTAAAATTCCTTTCGGTTAAATCCACTTAAACTTTTGATGTATCTGTGCACTCAACACTCCCATTGTTAGAGTCCGGATATAATACTTAGAATTTTGATATCAATCATTGACGAATTATCAAACCCCTTCGTGTTAAGTCCTTATAACACCAAGAATTCCTTCTGAGTGATTTGTACAAGTCAACACTCCTACTATGATTTGTATTCTCACTCTCACTATCTACTTGGTCAAACCTTCCTACAGTTAGGGCCACAACCAAAATCCCCTCTCGATTCCTTCAATGAATGAGAGGCACACAAATTGAGCGATCAAACCTTCCTACAGTTAGGATCGTCTCAAACCTCCCATTCGGTCAAACCTTCCGACAGTTAGGGCCAAAACCAAAATCCCCTCTCGATTCCTCCAATGAACGAGAGGTCCACTTTCAAATCAAGTGATCAAACCTTCCTATAGTTAGGGTCACCTCAAACTCCCGCTTGGTCAAACCTTCCTACAGTTAGGGCCAAAACCACAATTCATTCTTGATAAACGAGGAATTCACCTTTAATTCGGTAATCAAACCTTCCAACAGTTAGGATTATCCGAATCTGTTCGATTCTCGGAGTGGAGATCCCACTTCTAGTTTTACCTTTCTGGATTCTGGGGGTGGAGATCCCACCCCGAGTCTCCTTTGCATCTGAAGATAGAATATAAAATTCTTCCTCTTCAGCTTTGGGAGATGGAATATAAAATTCTTCCTCTCCCGCATCGGGTTCGCCTTCACCCTAAAAGAAGACCGGGAAATAGAATATAAAATTCTTCCTTTCCCAACCTTTTCCAAGAATTTATCAATCTAGGATTTATCCTAGAAAGTTTATCCCGAATCCTAAGCAGGGATAAGTCTGCGCCTAACACGCGCTGCCGGTTTAGTCTTTCTCTGTAGAAAAAGACACCAGAGTTCGATTTTGGGGTATCCTATCCTGAAACCTAAGCAGGGATAAGTCTGCGCCTAACCCGTGTTGCCGGTTAGTTCTTAACCGTTAAAAAGAACATCCGCCCACATATTCAACATTGTGGCAGGTTGTTATTAATAACACCAAAATCCATGCCTTACATGCATGGGGAATTTTATCCTGAATCCTATGAAAGGATATGCCTACGCCTAACACGCGTCGTCAGGTTAGTCTTTTACTGTCCAAGAAGACACCAGAACCTTATTCTGGGGACCTTTATCCCAAAGCCTAAGTAGGGATAAGTCAGCGTCTAATACACGTTGCTGGATAGCCTATTCCCATAACAATGGCGAAGTCTACGTATTCAAAGTCGTAGCATCAAGTCTTAGGGAATTCACTCTCTTAGCACAACGTTACATACGGAACGGATTTAGACAATCTGCATGCTAGCCCGGCTCAAACGGTAGTCGGTAAAGGCTAATCAAATCCGTTGAGGGCTAGGTGTTAGCCAAAAATCCTAAAGTCAACGCCTAACACGCGTTACCGGGTAGCCTATTCCCATAACAATGGCGAAGCCTATGTATTCAACATCATAGCATAAAGTCTCAGAGAATTCACTCTCTTAGCACAACGTTACATGCGGAACGGATTTAGACAATCCGCATGCTAGCCCGACTCAAACGGTAGTCGGTAAAGGCTTATCAAACCCGTTGATGGCTGAGAATTTGCCAAAAATTCTATAAATACGAGTCATTGACGCATCAACTCCGTAGATTGGTCTCGTGACTCGAGTATCTGCCACGCTCCAATACCTTAAGAGCTTAAAACTGTGTATACTCCAGAAGACGTACGAGTATAAACTGTGTCGAACGCCGGACAACGCGTCACAATGAAGCTCGAACGCCAGACAACGCGTCACAATGAAGCTCAAACGCCGGACAACGCGCCAACAATCGACGGTCGGATCTATGTTGAAACAACAAACACGAGCTAAAAATCAGAAAATCAGGAATTGACTTCAAGTTCAAAATTCCGACAAACGGTCAGACAATAAATGCAGCACCGGAACCCTTGCAGACATTCGACAAAGCACCGAATAGCCTGGAGGATTGAAAGAATCAAGAATAGAAGCCATTCCAAGATCCCGTTATGCCGATTGAAGGTTGGGACAATCATATCCAATGTATTCCAGACTCTTCTATAGAAGAATGAGGCTGAAATACTTTGGAGGGGGTATCTGTAGGCATCAAAAATTGCCTATAGGTCTCCACGAACAGCTCGAAGCTAAGAGAAGATGATGAATGTCACTATCCAAGTTATAGAAACTTGATTGACGTCGATGAACGCCTAAAGTGGATCGATGAACTACGTGGAGTAACAAAATTTCAGAATAACAAGGATACGAACTGATCGGGAACCTCATGTCATTCACAAACGGTGAAATACCCTTCGTGTCTCATTTATTCCACAGATGATCTAATTATTGGATCTTATAGAACACCTTGTCGGCTTTCCAACGCACTTTGAATCGGTCAAATCCGAGTTCGGATGAAAACGTTACGGCGGAAACGGACAAATATGCAAAACGGAACGTCTCAGCCTGAGTTGAGACACCCCGAGGTGTCTTGGACCTTATGGAGCTGTTTTGACCATGATTCGTTTCGTATCTAAATAATCTCAAAACATAAAAGTTGTAGATCTCTTTGTCAGCTTTCCAATGCATATTGGATCAGGTCATTTGGAGATCATATGAGAAAGTTATGATTATAATACCCGAGACACTCACAAATGTCTCGGCCTGGCCGAGCCACCTGGCCGAGCCACCCAAAGGTGTCTAGGACCTTGTAGAGCTATTTTGACTATGATACAATTTGAATCTGAAGAAACTCAAAACATAAAAGTTATAGATCTTTTTGTCAGATTTCCAATGCATCTTAGATCAGGTCATTTGGAGATCATATGAGAAAGTTATGATCACAATACCCGAGATACTCACAAGTGTCTCGGCCTGGCCGAGCCACCTGGCCGAGCCATCCAAAGGTGTCTCGGACCTTATGGAGCTGTTTTGACCATGATCCGATTTGAATCTAAAGAAACTCAAAACATGCAAGTTGTAGATCTCTTTGTCAGCTTTCCAATGCATCTTGGATCAGGTCATTTGGAGATCATATGAGAAAGTTATGATCAAATTACCCGAGATACTCACAAGTGTCTCGGCCTGGCCGAGCCACCTAGCCGAGCCACCCAAAGGTGTCTCGGACATTGTGGAGCTGTTTTGACCATGATCCAATTTGAATCTGAAGAAACTCAAAATATGAAAGTTGTAGATCTCTTTGTCAACTTTCCAATGCATCTTGGATCAGGTCATTTGGAGATCATTTAAGAAAGTTATGATCAAAATACCTGAGATACTCACAAGTGTCTCGGCCTGACCGAGCCACCTGGCCGAGCCACCCAGATCTGAGCCCAGATCTGGTTTGAAGAGCCTATAAATAGCCCCCTAGGCTCATTGTTTTGAAGCTTTGAAGACTTAAACTTTTCAGATCTGGTTCTTGGCGATCATCCACACCAAACAAGGCAGGAGTTCAAGAGAGATCAGATCTGAGATCTACACGGCTACCCTCCGGATCAAAACTTGGTTTTTGATCCCGAGAAGAGTATCGATTTCGCTTGGTCGATTTTATTACTTCGGGCGATTATTTTCTTGGTGAACTAATGCCCCCGGCTGTTATTTTCTTCGCGAAATAACACCCGTCATACCGTGTAGATCCGACCGGATCAAGATCGCACGGTGGTCCACGAATTAACCCCGGCGCAGGCGAAGAACCCACACAAGAAAGAGACCGCAAAACAGGATCTTGCGATTTGTTCCACAAAAAAGGAAAGTTGTAATCTTTTTATTTTTCTTTGATTTTGTTATAACCGGATCTTATAAAAAGACCGGATCTTTTGTAACCGATAAACAGTTGCTTAAGGAGACAATGACTTCAATAAAAACAACAATTTTTCCCGCGAACAGTAGATTGAAGAAATCGCTATATGGTTTGAAGCAGTCTTCTCAACAGTGGTATAGGCGATTTGATGGTTTTATGCTCGGACATTCGTACACTCGGAGCCAGTTTGATCCTTACGTGTATTTTCGTAAGTTGAGAGGAGGTACGTACATTTATTTGTTGCTTTATGTCGATGACATGTTGGTTGCCTCTACTTCCAGGTCGGCTATAGATGAGTTGAAAGTTCAGCTTTCAAATGAGTTTGAGATGAAGGACTTGGGTGAGGCCAAACGCATTTTGGGAATGGAGATCGGCAGAGACAAGAAGAAAGGCAGAATTTGTTTGACACAGGTGGCTTATTTAAAGAATGTTCTACATTGATTTTATGTTAGCATAGATACGAAGCCAGTTAGTGTACCATTGGGAGCCCATTTGAAGCTTTCAGCTAGTCTTTCACCAAAGTCAGTTGAAGATTAAGAGTTGATGTCGAAGACTCTATATGCGAGTATGGTTGAGAGCTTGATGTACGCGATGGTATGTACTAGACCAGATTTATCACAGGCGGTGAGCATGGTTTCGAGATACATGCACGATCCAAGAGTGGGTCATTGGGATGCCGTGAGATGGATTTTAAGGTACATTCGAGGTACGCTCAATGTTGGTTTGGTTTATGAGCAGGACACTACAGGTGGGCAGTTATGTATTGGCTATGTTGATTCGGATTATGCTGAGGATTTGGATAAGCACCGGTCTACTACTAGGTATGTGTTTACTTTGACCCGTTCGTCGGTGTATTAGAGATGCATCTTACAGTCGACGGTGGCTTTGTCTACGATGGAGGCAGAGTATATAGCAGTTACGGAGGCTGTGAAGGAGGCTATTTGGCTTCGAGAACTTTTGGAGGAACTTGGTATATCACAGAGGTCCGTCACTATTCATTGTGATAGCATGAGTGCTATCTATTTAGCGAAGAATCAGGTTTCTCATGTGAGGATGAAGCATATTGACGTTCGTTATCACTTGGTTCAAGATGTTCTTAAAGATAGCGATGTGGAGATTGTAAAAGTCCACACGAAGGATAATCCGGCGGATATGCTCACTAAGGTAGTTCCGAGAAACAAGTTTGATCATTGTCGAAACTTGTTGCATATTCGTGATTGTTGAGGCTATTGGCGGCCATTTGGGTGAACTATGTGAGGCTTAATTCCTTGGGCAAGAGGATACGTAGGTAGTCTTTTCAATGCAGCTATTTTGGATTAGTTGGTTTTGATGGGGGTAAGATTGTTTGGACTCTCGTTCGGGTTCCCGACGTGTTGTGGATTAGTCCATTATCGTAAATTGTTTCATGGCGTACTGGACAGAACAAGTGGGATATTTGGATGCTTTGGTGTCGGCTCAGTTTTGAAAAACTTCACTGAGATGGAGAATTATGAACGTCAACAACATCACATGGTTTTAAAGCCATATGGTTTCGTAGGTTATGAGGGCCACGAAGTGAAACCCTCAACACCCACGTGAACGTGGAGCGGAACAACCCAAGGCCGGCCCACCCGAGTTCTGAGTTCGTACGCCTATAAAACTGCATCTCTAGGGTTTTGGGAACGGTGCTAAATCATCCTTAAACCAAAAACACAACACTTATTTCAAAACACATTTTAGGTGTTTTAAGTTTGATGTTTTGGTTTTGAGTTTGAGGATGTGTTAATATAATATCTAACATAATTTATTAAATATAATTAATATATAGTTATTATCAACATATTTATTATATTATACTATATTATATTATAATTAATTTAATATATTAGTAATATTTATTAAATAATATAATATATAATAATTAAATTATCCTATATAATAATATAATAGTATAAAATAATATATTCATAATATAATAATATTGATTTATATCACAAATTATTATAGAATAATTAATAAACTCTAACATATTAGAAACTATAATATATTATATAATACTAAAATAATTGTAATATATAAATTTATTAATAATATAGTAGTAATAAAATAATATTAACATTATTAATTATATAATATTATATTAATTATAGTATAATATTATATTAAAAATAGTATAATAATATAATAATAATAAAATAATATTATTTTAAAAATATTATATAATATATAACAATAACAAATTAACATAACAAAATAATTAAATATATAATTATTTGAACATAATATGTAATAATTATAATATAATAATAATTATAAAATAATATAACTCATTAAAGTATAATATAAAATTTTTAATATATTAAACACTAAATAATGTAATATATTATAAAGTAAAATAATTTTTAATATTAAAATAATTTACTGCTAACCAATGTTAATGTAAAAATAATATATTCATAATATAATAATATTGATTTATATCATATATTATTAAAGTATTATTAATAAACTACAACTTATTAGAAACTATAATAATATTAAAATATTTATAATATATGAATTTATTAATAATGTAGTAGTAATAAAATAATATTAACATTATTAATAATATTATATTCTATTATATTAATACTTATAATAATATTATAATGTAAACTAAATATTATAAAATTTTATTTATATATTTTTTTATAATTAATGTATAATATATTAATAATATGTTTAATACTAATGTTGTAATAGGTCAAACTAATGTTGAACAAAACACTCAACATGGTGCTTTAAAAACACTTTAAGGAAAAAACACAACTGTAGACAATAAAAATTGCCTTAATTCCTAGCAAAGAAGCTCAAAACTGATAAAAACGCTAATATCTCCCAAACCATAAGGAATTTGGAGAAACGAACAGGCAAACTGAACCCTTTGAGGTAGGTTTGGTCGGCTCCGTCTCGTCGAGATAGTCAATTTTCATATATAATTCGTCCAATTCCGATTTACGGTTTGAAAGTTATAACCCGTTCTTCATAGCATGTTCTGAAGTCCGCCTACAAGACTGGACTTCGCCTGAACATTGAAGTTCGCCTGTAATGCTAAGTTCGTCTGACAACTTAGCTCGCCTGAACTGATTGAAGCTCGCCTGACAGCTTCGTCTACGAGGTTCGCCATGTAGCGAGGCTCAACATCAGAAGACGAGGTTCACTGCGTCGCGAAGCACAACATCAAAGCTTATCATTGTGGACAAAGCTACTCTGGAAGACGAAACTCGTCATTAGATACGAGGTTCGGAACTCACCAGTGGAAACGAAGTTCGGAGTTCGTCGCTGGATATGAAGTTCGGGGTTCGTCGTTGGACACGAGGTTCAGGGTTCGTCATTAGAAATGAAGTTCGTTGGTGAATACGTAGCTCGTCCTTATAATAGAGGAAACAAATCATGAATCAAAATTGATTTTGTTTCCTAATCTAATCTGCCTCTAAAATTGAATTTATTTCTTAATTTTTATTTCTTAATCTAAATAGACTCTAACTCAGATTAAGTATCCTACATCACAAACCCAGGAAAATATTATAGTGCAAAAGCAACAATAAATGTGTACGGGCTGTCGCAAGTGGCAAACAATCAAGGAAGCACATCATCCATTTGGCTTATGAACCTAGGAGATGGATCACTACAGAATGAAAATGTCATACAAGCTGGTGGGCATGTAAGTAGAACAATATCTCATATTAATAATTAAGTAAAACAGCAATCATGATAATTTAACTTTTTTTTCCAAAATTTTAAATAAACAATACTACAGGTCAATCCAAGAGTATATGTGTTAAGCATAGAGTTTTTGAGAAAAAAAGGATATATTTTAGTAGAAAAAGACTTATTTTATTCATTGTATTGAAAGATTTAATATACAAGAGTAAGAGAAGAGGTTTTAGTATCATAGGCGATGTGAGACAAAAGCAAGGGATACAACATGCCCAATAATTATATTTAACACCCTCGGTTAGACTCACGGTCGATAGAGTACCAAGAGTTTGGATAAGGGAGCCAAATTTGCATAGATGGTTATTGGCATGACTTGCCGAGAGGTGATTGAATTGGGGCACATTGGTGGCAAGAATTACAGGATGTGAGATCACGTTATTGTAGTGGTGATCGACAATCATGCATCACGGTTACAAGAGGACGGACCTGCAGTCGTGGGAGAAGGCGCGATGACTGGATTTTGCAAGCGGCGAGGTATGATGTTGATCAGCGGTCACGCATAGTGGTCACGAGAGGGCGGACCTGTGATCGTGAGAGGAGGCATGATGATCGGATCTTGCAAGCATTGGTGAACGGAAAACACTTGGCTAAAGAGAGCTTGACCAAGGCTGACCAAGGAGGGAGAAATCTCGCTAAGGCAATTCATAGAACACCTTGTGTTGTGTGCATGCGATGAAGCGGATGAATAGTATAATTATGCCAAGCGGGTTTAGGGAGATCTAATTAATTAGACTAAATGATTAGCTTAAAATCTAAGAAGATTTAGATTGTAGGGAAAATGATTGGCACAAGATCTATGAAGATCTAGTTAGTAAGCCAAATGATTAGCACAAGATCTATATAAAGATCTAGTTGGTAAACCAAATGATTGGCATAAGATTAATGCAGATCTAGTTAGTAAGCCAGATGATTGATATAAGATCTAGGATGAATCCACTATCAAGTCCGCCGAGGGGAAGCGCGGAGTTTTTAGAAAAACCCCCTCGGTGACTCAATGTAGAGGAAGAAGAAGGAGCTCTCTCTGAGATTAAGAGAATGGCTCTGATACAATGTAAAGAATAGAGATTTTGGGAGAAAAAAGATATATTTTAATAGAAAGGGACTTATTTTACTCATTGTATAAAAAGTTTAAATACAAGAGCAATAGAAGAGGTTTTAGTATCATAGGCGATGAGAGACTAAAGAAAAGGATACAATATGCCCAATAACTATATTTAACAATATGGTGATACTGATACAGATTTTTTTGTTAGCTGGACTGTAAGAATTTTAAATTTAGTTCCCTAATAGATCATGTTTATATATTGTGGTTAGATTATTCTCGAAAAAGTGTTTTTTAATAAAAGGTTGATGACGCAATTGTTGAAAACACAGCGAAAATCAGGAAATCCGAGTTGAAGAAACAGCTACAGTAACCCACGGGTCGGTCGACCGTCGCAATCGCCAAAGTCTGGATTTTACAGGATTTGCGGGTTGGTCAACTAATGGGGTATGATCGGTCGACCAATACTGTGCACATTACAGGGTGCAGTTTTGTGTCTCTGTCCGGTCGACTAGTGCAATATGTGTGATCGACCGATAACGGTTATGGGCCTGATTCGTTTTTCCTGGGCGATTTTGGATTGGTGTTTGTATAAAATACAAGCACGATTTCTAGGGTTTCTTAACTAGAGAATTAGTATTGTTTTGAGCACTTTGAGAGGGATATATTGTGAGGGCGTTAAGAGCTTTGGTTAGGATTATATTTGAGTGATTTTGTGAGTTGTAACTCATTGTATTTCTCCTCCATATAGTAAAATCTCCCATCCTCTCCCCGTGGACGTAGGTAATTTCCGAACCATGTTAATCTCTGTGTTTGATTTGATTTATACTGTATTTTGGTGGAGTGCACTCGTATTTGGTTTGGTCCTTTTCTCTCATCACTCGTGGACTCGTTTGGTTGTCGAGCATGCTTCCGCACAACACATAACAATTGGTATCAGAGTTATAGGGTTTTAGATCTAGGGTTTTCCATTGGGTGGAGGAAGATTCATTGTTTGAAGCTTGGTTCTTGGAGTTCTAGACTTCGGTGGAGATAGCATTGCAGAGTTGTTGTTGGTATCTCGCTTTCCTTGTGTGGTTAGGAGATCGTGTTGGAATCCTATCTAGGGTTCAGTTAGGATATTTCTCAATTCTATCAAAGTTTGAATTTTTCTTTACAATTTGGAGTTTATAAGCATGGGAGAAGAAGTTAGTGAAAGCAGCAATACAATGATGAGTACAATTCAGGTTAAACTTCAAAATACTAAGATTGGTATAATGAAGTATGACGGCAAGATCAATTTTGGTTTGTGGATGAGCGACGTACAGGACGCTCTCAATACTCAAATTTTGGAAGAGACCATCATGGTCCATGAAAGGACACTAAAATACGATGAGGCGATATGGGACAAGATGAATAGGAATGCTTGTGGGGGTGATCAGGTCTTGTTTGAAACAAGAGCTGAAATACGATGTGATTGGTGTGACGTCTGCAATGAATATGTGAGAGACTCTTAACAACAAGTACCTTATGAAGAGTGTTGAAAATCGGTTGCACTTGCTGTAAAGATTATTCAGATTCTAGATGTCCATGGGCACCACACTTACGACTCATGTGAACAACTATACAAAGTTATTATCGGACTTGGCAAATATGGATGAGAAGATAACAGACGAGTACAAGACGATTATTTTGTTGGGCTCCTTACCTGATGAGGAGTATGATACATTCGTGCTCACTTTATTGAATAATAGATCTTTCATCACCTACAGTGAAGTGACTAATACATTGATGAATTATGATTTGAGGAGGAAGGAAAAAGAGACTTTCCGAGCTAGCATTTCAGGAGAGACCTTGTCAACGAGAGGAAGAAGTCCATATCCAAGAGGTGGCAATAGAGACAGGTCAAAGTCAAGAGGCCACCACCAATTAGTAAAGAACCAGTATGCGTTCTGCAAGAACAAGGACATTGAAAGAGAGATTGCCCCAAGCTCAAAGAGAAGGAGAATAGCAAGAAGAAGGGCCCGAAGGCCAATGAGGTGAATGTCACTAGAGGTGATGATTCCGATGATTCGTGCTTTTCTCTATTGATTACTTTAAAGGTGAACCATGTGGATGCATCTGATTGGATGCTAGATTCTGGTGCTACTTATCATATGACTCCCCGACGAGATTGGTTTGCATCATTCGAGTGACTCGATGGGGGCGTGGTAGTCATGAGAAATGATCAATCCTGTGATATTTGTAGGATAGGTACCATCAGGATCTAGATACACGATGGAGTTGTTCGTGAATTGAATAAAGTGAGATTCGTTCCTTAGTTGAAGAAGAATCTTAGTTTTATTGGAGCTTTGGAGGCAAAGGGATTCAAGGTGACCTTTGAGAACGCTGTAGTAAAGATTACTAAGGGATCTTTAGTGGTGATGAAGGGAGTCCACAGTAGAAATTTGTATTATCTGAAGAGAAGCATCAAGATTTTGGCCAGGTAGCTTCAGTTATTTTAGAGGTGGACGCGAGCAGACTTTAGCACTATAGGTTGGGACACACAGGTAAAAAATCATTGCAGGCTTTGTACAAGCAGGGGTTATTGAAGGGAGCCAAGAGTGGAAAGATAGAATCATGTGAGCACTGCGTTCTTAGCAAGAAGACAAAGTGAAGTTCGAGATAGCCGTACACAGGACGACGTGCATATTGAACTACGTGTACACGGATGTTTGGGGTCCCACCAAGACTGCATCACTTGGTGGATGACATTGGTTCATCACATTTGTAGATGACTATTCTAGACGTTGTTATGTGTACACCATGAAGCATAAGAATGAAGCCCTAGAGTTATTTGTGGAGTGGAAGAGAAGGTTGGAACTGCAGACAGGGAGAAAGATTAAGATGTTGATATCTAACAACAGTGGTGAGTACACTTCAGACCCCTTTCAGCAGCTATGTCGAGACGAGGGTATAGAAAAATACTTCACAGTTAGTCATACGCCACAGCAGAATGGGGTGGTAGAGAGATTGAATCGATCTTTACTAGAGAAGGTTCGATATTTGTTATCGCAGAGTGGTTTGGAGAAAATCTTTTGGGCTGAGGTACTTTCATATTTGAGCCACCATATTAATCAGCTGCTTTCATCTACGATTGAGGGAAAAGCCTCTATGGAGATGTGGTCGGGAGAACCAGCACGCGATTATGATCAGTTCAAGGTATTTGGGTGCCCTATATTTTATCATTTGAAGACTGACAAATTAGAATCTCGAGCTAAAAAGACCATATTTATTAAATTCAAGCGTGGTGTGAAAGGATTCAAGCTTTGGGATTCAGTTGATAAGAAGATTGTGCTGAGTAGAGACGTCACATTCGATGAAGCTTCGATCTTGAAGCTTCCCAGCTCTCATCAGGTGGAGAGCACCCCGACAGAGGAGATATCACAGGTGGTAGAGATTGATGCAGCTCCACATAGTCCAGATAGGACCGTATCCATTAGAGTGTCGACTAAGGTGACGCCAGGCGAGCATGGCGATGATTTGGAGGATATAGGTATAGTTGAGCAGGATCAGGGACCGACGACTCAGGTTCAGGATTTTATTGCGGTGTGGAGGCCGAGAAGAGACATACGGATGCCAGCGAGGTATACAGACACAATCGTTGCGTATGCACTTCCTATAGAGAGTGTCGATGAGATGATTCCTACTACATTCAGAGAGGCTTAGCAGAGTTCGGAGGCTGATTTGTGGTAGGTGGCTATCCAGGAGGAGATGGAGTCTCTTCATACGAACGACAAATGAGAGCTAGTCGAGCTTCCAAAAGGATGGAATACTATTGGTTGTAAGTGGGTGTATACAAAGAAGGAGGGCATTGAAGGCACTCCCGTGAGGTTCAAGGCTAGGTTAGTTGCGAAGGGATATGCACAGGAGGAAGGTATTGACTACAATGAGGTCTTCTCTCCGGTGGTAAAGCATTCTTCGAGTCGGATTTTGCTAGATTTGGTGGCACAGTATGGTTTAGAATTAGATCAATTGGATATGAAAATAATATTTCTTCATAGTGATCTTGATGAGAAAATCTATATGACTCGACCATTGGGGTTTCGAGCTGTAGGGAAGGAGAAATTGGTTTGTAGGTTGAAGAAATAGCTATACGGGATGAAGCAATCTCTGAGACAGTGATATAAGCGATTTGATGGGTTCATGATCGGCCATTCATACATTAGAAGCCAGTTTGATCCTTGCGTATATTATCGCAAGTTGAATGGATGTGCGTATATTTACTTATTGTTTTATGTCGATGACATGTTGATTGCTTCTACTTCCAGATCAGCGATAGATAGATTGAAGATTCAGCTTTCGAGCGAGTTCGAGATGAAGGATTTGGGTGAAGCAAAACATATTTTGGGAATGAAGATCGACAGAGACAGAGACAAGAGCATAATTTTTTAACACATGTGGCTTATTTGAAGAAGGTTCTATCGCGGTTTAATGTGAGCATGGAGACGAAGCCAGTTAGTGTACCACTGGGAGCCCATTTGAAGCTTTTAGCTGACCTTTCACTGAAGTCAGTTGAAGATAGAGAGTTGATGTCGAAGACTTCATATGCGAGCGCAGTTGGAAGTTTGATGTACGCCATGGTTTGTACGAGGCCGGATTTTTCACAGGCAGTAAGCATGGTTTTTAGATATATGCACGACCCAAGTCCGGGTCATTGGGATGCCATAAGATGGATTTTGAGGTACATTCAAGGTACTCTCAACGTTGGTTTGGTTTTTGGAGTGGGACACTAGCGGTGGAAAGCTATGTATTGGATACGTAGATTCAGACTACGCTAAAAATTTGGATAAACACCGGTCGACGATGGAGTATGTGTTCACTTTGACCCGTGGGCCGGTGTATTGGAGATGCACCTTACAGTCTACTGTGGCTTTTTCAACGATGTAGACAAAGTATATGATGATTACGGAGGCTGTTAAGGAGGTGATTTGGCTTCGAGGACTTTTGGAGGATCTTGGTGTTTCGCAGCGATCCGTCATCATTTATTGTGATATTATTGAGTGCTATTTATTTGGCAAAGATCTTTCATGCGAGGACGAAGCATATTGATGTTCGTTATTACTTCGTTCGAGATGTTCTTGAAGATGGGGATGTGGAGCCCGTGAAGGTCCACACAAACGACAATCCAGCAGATATGCTCACAAAGATGGTTTCGAGCAACAAGTTTGATCATTGTAGAAACTTATTACAAATTCGTGATTGTTGAGGCCGTTCGTGGCCATTTGGATGAACTACGGACGGCTTGATCCCTTAGGAGTGGGGGTACGTAGGCAACCACATTGGTGCAGCCGGATTTGATGAGACGACGCAGTAGTGCTCATGTTTGGTGTTGGCTTAGTTTTGGAAAAATTTCGCCGAGGTGAAGAATTGTAGAAAACACGACAAAAATCAGAAAATTCGAGTTGAAGAAATAGCTACAGTAACCCTCGGGTTGGTCGACCGAAGGTGCAAGGGCGGTCGACTGACGCAATCGCCAAAAAGTGGATTTTACAGGATTTGTGGGTCGGTCGACCAATAGGGTGTGACCGGTCGACCGATCCCGTGCACATTACAGGGTGTAGTTTTGTGTCTCTATCTGGTCGACTGGTGCAATATGTGCGGTTGACCGATAGTGGCAATGGGCCTGATTCGTTTTTCCTAGGTGGTTTTGGATTTGGTGTTTGTATAAAATACAAACATGATTTCTAGGGTTTCTTAACCAGAGAATTAGCATTGTTTTGAGCACTTTGAGATAGAGATATTGTGAGGGAGTTGAGAGACTTGGTTAGGGTTATATTTGAGTGATTTTGTGAGTTATAACCCGTTGTATTTCTCCTCCATATAGTGAAATCTCTTCATCCTCTCCCCGTGGACGTAGGCAATTGCCGAACCACGTAAATCTCTGTATTTGGTTTAATTTGTGTTGTATTTTGGTGGATTGCACTCGTATTTGATTTGGTTCTCTTCTCTCATCGCTCGCGGACTCGTTTGGTTGTCGAGCACGCTTCCGCATGGCGCGCAACAGCAAAGAAGGGGTGTTATATTTTCTTTGTGACGGATTCAAGCAAGATAAATCATCAAATTTTATCCCAGGAGCTAAAATTAGACCGTTATCAGTTTACAATGGAGAACAATATTTCATCACTTTGAAGATATTAAAGCCATACCTCGAATGCATCCTTTCTTATGCATGTTCTTATTTCCTTTATCTAGCTTTATTTATTATGGCTTTACTATCTTTAGGATTTACTATACATAGCCTACTTAATATAGCAAATATAGATAACATTATTCTTTTCAACGTTAACTACCTTCGATATGTTTCGATCAATTTTTGTTGAAAGGATCAACAAACTGGAGACTAGAGGTTGCATCATGACGATGAGAAACCAAGAGGATATTGGCCGAAGTCTCTCTTTACTGGCTTAGACTCAGCTACTCGTGTAGAATACGGGGGCGTTGTTTCCTTTGTTAAGAATGAAAAGTTTCCTCCAATGGGTAGGGGTCATTTTCCTAATAAAGAATTGGACAGCAAGCCTTGTAACCCCACTGATGACAGTTTTTCCTTTGCTGAGACCCAGAAAAAATTGGACAGCAAGCATTGAAGGAGATGAACAATTGTGCTTTGGCGGTCCTGGTGGTTGTTTTGATTAAGGAAATAAGCCACAACAAAATCATGTTGAACTTCAAAATCTCAATAATAATATTTTCTCTGTAAAGTCTGTTGCTTTTAAATTGTTGGAGTAGTTTTATTATTAAATCTAAGCTCTTTCAGGTATATTTACAGTTGGTTCGAGCCTGAAGGGTCTACAATGGCCCGAGGGATGCAGGTCACCCAACTCTTCCTTTCATATAATCTGGTAATGAAGCAAGTATGTTTTATTCAAAATCGCGCAATGACCCACCCCCCACCTAGGTTTGCACGTTTGCTATATCCACTTCCAAACAGTAATTTTGGGAGTTGGATTGCCGAAAATGCCCTTTTGTTGACAGAAAAATTAATTACCCACCGGATTGGCTGTCCGGTGGGAGAAGGGCAATTTAGTCCTCACACACCCCCAAAGTTACTGTTTGGGAGTGTGAATAGTTGGACCCTTTGTAGTATAAGTCCAAGGGACTTTTATGCAAAATCCACGAGTTAGTGGAATCTCTGGCGTGTTATGTTTACTAATGTCAGTTGACGTTAGCCACGATCGACAGAGAATTAATTTCCGAGTGGGATTTAAATGTATCCGTCACCATTCACAATTAAATCCCCGCGCTACTTAGCTCAAGAGATCGCTAGCACACTAACTCAAGCTATACAAAAGAGAGGCATAGTTTATTGAACCCTGGCAATATTGTACTTGAGCAACTAAGTAATCAATGGCGTACTCTTAGATGATCCCATACTCTGCAGTAAGTTTTTTTTTTTTTCTTCCTCCTTCCTTTTCTCTCTATGTGATTATTTTCTTGCGCAATGCAAAGTAACCTCTACGTAAATTCTGGGATAGTATCAACCTTGGTGGAGGTGATGAAATGTTTGGTGATGAAATGTTTGGGAATGGGGGGGAAAGAGAAAATGAAACGAGCTGTAATAAGTATATAGTTCAAACCCCTTAGATATTTTGAGGAAGGTGAATCTATAATTTCTTTGTTGGATTTCTGATTTTCCAAACTTGATTTATGAATTTATGTTGAAATAATTATGTTAATGATTTTGGGGTGGGGTTACATTAAAATATTCAAGATATCTTTATGAAACTGAAATTTGCCATCATCTTACATCTAGCAACACAGAGACCTCAGCTTGGAAGAAAAGAGAAGAGAAAGGAGAGAGAGATGTGGGTAGTATAGACTTCTGTAAATTATTAAAAGGAATGTAAAAAGAGGTGTAGAAGCTTTTTCAGAAGATAGTTCTCTTTTTTCTTTTGAAAAGTCAAAGCAAAGGGTCACATATTCGAAAGGACAAATTTTCGTTTTAGACCTCTTTAAAAACTTATTTGTGAAAAAATGACTTATTTCAAACATATTTGCCAAATTCGACTCAGTTTCAGCCAACTGGTTAAAACTGGGTTGATTTTGGCGAAAAAACTTAAAAAATTCACGGGATTTGAAGTCCCATGAAGTTTAAGCCCAAGTTTAATCCCCCATAAGCAAGTTGATTAGGAGGGCCAAAGCTTCACGGGACTTCAAGTCCCGTGTAGCTTCACGGGACTTCAAGTCCCGTGAAGCTTCAGGCTATATTTAGCATGCAACTCCACGGGACTTGAAGTCCCGTGGAGTTGCAAGTTTTAAAAAACATGCGCAAAATGTGTGCATATTTTTTATATACATGAAAAAATTTCACAAGAATATACATGAATATTTCGCCTCATTCACAACAATATACATGAAATTTCCGCCTCCTTCACAACAATATACATGAATCAAACAATACACACGAAAATCACATATATATTAAATTACAATAATATTCATAAAATTCAACCATGAGTCAAACAATACACACGAAAATCATATATATAAACAATAATCGATCCACAAAAGTAACAAATTTGAACAATCTAACCATATCGTTCTTGAAATTCATAATCATATCATATATGAATGTCACATACATCCCAAAAGTCCTCCTCTCCTTCCTCTCCCTCTCTTACACATTCCCCTCACTCCCCCTGTCTCCGTCCCCTCTGTCCATGCTGATGAGCATCAATGATCTGAGTATATGGTTGTGTATGAGGCTGAGAAGTACCGGCTCGATCAACATGCACCGTGCTATGAGTGTTGGCCTTGTTGTTTGGATGATGTTTAACAAACAATTTACGACTAATGTTGTTTGTTTAGTGTTTATGGTTTTCTATTTATTATAGACAAACAACATGTTAGAGGTTGGATGGAATTGCGCATTCACGATCATATCCAATGGAGGTTAGCGGAATAATGGAGTGAAGCCATGCAATTCAAGTTGAAGATCCAAGTTCATGCTTCATCCAAGTGTACCAAGTCAAGCTTATTGAAGATCAAGCTTGCTTGGGTAACATTTAGTTTAGGTGTTATATTATGTGTGTTGGTACTTTAAGCTCAATCATATATACACACACATTATATTGGTTTATATATATATATATATATATATATATATATATATATATATATGGGAAAAGTGTTCCTAAGGTGACGCCTTAGATAATCATCTAAGGACACGGTCTTAAATCACATGATTAAGCTACATTGTGGATGATCCACTACGTTGAACTTGATCTACATATTTTAAAACCCTAACACACCAAGTTTTGGGTGAACTCATCGTCGTTTAACCCTCCGTCTAGCCATGTGAAAAGTTCTATTCATTCGAAACCATTAAAATTGATACGAGTGGATGAATGGTCAAACGACGACGAGTTTACCCTAAACTTGGTGTGTTGGGGTTTTAGAATATGTAGATCAAGTTCAACGGAGCGGATCATCCATAATGTAGCTCAATCATGTGATTTTAGGCCGCGTCCTTAGATGATTATCTAAGGCGTCACCTTAGGAACACTTATATATATATATATATATATATATAT
>BQKN01065641.1:220497-235377 GCA_022839385.1 Asparagus kiusianus | reverse complement strand
TATATATATATATATATATATATATATATATATATATAGACACACACACACACACACACACACACACACACACACACACATATATTATAGTTTTGGTTTCTATGTATATATAGTTATATATATACATACATGTTTTGGTGTTATAGTTTTCAAGTTTTAATATGAAACAGTTGAATACAATTAAAAATACATTTCTTGTTTCACACTTATATGCATATATATGATTTCATCAATATCAATTTTATTTAGTTCAATGAAATCATATTTATTGTTTCTGAAAAGCTTGCAAAATATATAATTTTATAAAAATATTGTATTCTCAGTTTTTGGACTTAACAATAATCATATATATCTTTTATTAAGTCTACAAAATTATTTTGTAATGTTTCAAAACATGGTTAAGCTAAAATGTCAAAACTCATGTGTTTACATTTCCATGTTTTGGACTATTTTGCAAAATGATGATATTTTTTATTTGGGAGGTCCTTTTTGAAAACCAGTTTTTATAACATGTTTATTATCATGTTTACAATCATTTTCCAAAGTTTTAAATTTTTCTAATTTTATTTGCTATTTTTAAAAGAGGCTTGAAAATCAGATTTCTGTTGAAAACAGACTGTGTGCATGTCTTGAGTCGACTCATGAACAGTGTTGAGTCGACTCATAAACTATTGTGTAGTTTACATTTTGTTTCTGACAAGTCGACTCATAACATCATGAGTCGACCCAGACAGGTTGAGTCGGCTCATGCTTGTCATAAGTCGACTCATAAACTATACTGAAAAATGTGTTTTTAATGCGGCATAATTATGTACCAAAATTGCAAGTGCACAATTGATCAAGTTATAGTATAAAAAGTTATCGATCCCACGAGGAAGGTGATTTTAAGAGATTATTAGAATATGTTCTTATGTTGTATGCGTGACAAAATATGATTAAAAAATAAATGTGATTGTGATGAGTGATTGTTGTGAATATATGCAAGGGATAATAAATTGAATTTTAGAGAAAAAAATAAGAATCAAAGAATAAATGAAATCATAAGGCAAGAAAGAAGAATGAATAAAATCAAGAAATAAAATCAAAAATGAAAAGAAAATTTAAGAAAGTCAAGATGGAGGTTTCAATTTAAGATATGAGAAATCTAGAATTTAATCCACTAACTAATCTCAATTACAAAATACAAACTATTCTCTTTTTATCATATTTCAACTTAGATTTATTAAGCATAGACTATCAAACCATTTAAGGAAAGTATAACCTATCAAATTATCATCTAAGTCAAAATTACTATTCATGATAAGAACAACAACAAGATAGTAATCCTAGAATTCATAAGCATAACCTATCAAACCATTTAAGATAAGCATAGATTATCAAATTCTTCTTCTACCGATTGGTTTTCAAGTTGATTATCCTAAACATGAATGTTTTAAGTGCAAGAGAATAATCCATACAAGATAAAGGAAATTAGATTAGTTTCATACAATTCTAAGATTCCTACACGAATTAATTTCACATCTTAAGAAATAAAAACAAGAAGAAAAAGAACTAATTACAAAAATAAAAAGAAAAAAAATCTAAACTATGAACAAAAATTAAATCTAACTACAAAGTATTAAAATCTAAACTACAAAATAAATTACAAAAATTAAATACAAGAAAATAAATCTACTCTAAAAATTAAAATACAAAAAGAAATAAAAAGACAAGAAAATAAATCTACACTACAAGCATGAATGTAAATCTAACTAATAAGCAATAATAAAGAAATTACTAAAAAGAAATAAAAGAGAAAAATAAAGAAATTCAAACCTTCAAATTGCTCTTCATCTACATCATCATCATTCAACAAAGAGGAGAAAAGACAAATTTAAAGTGGAGAAAAATTTATTATTATTAATTATAACAAAAGTTATAATTTTTAGAAGGCCTTCTCAATTAAGAGTAGCCATCCTCTCCAAATGGAGTTACAAAATTTTTTACCCCTCTAACCCCTCACTCTCTATCCCTATTTATAGTAAACATCAGTGAATGAGAGCCATTGGATTAAAATCTTATCCAAAAACAATAAATTTTAGCCATTAATCTGTAACAGAACGCCGATGGTATCGATATCAGCATCGATAGGGGTATCGATACCAGCATCGATACGGGCATCGATGCTGGCATCGATGCCCCTATTGATGCTGGCATCGATGCCCCCATCGATGCTGGCATCAATGCCTTGTCCTCTCTGGTTGCTATCCGCTGAATCCTCTTGGGTTTGCTCTTAGGCTTGGGCCTTGGGCTTTTGCTTGGACTTTTGGCATTTTTTTCTTGATTTTCCACTGGGCTTTGATTTATTTCTTCATTAAATATTTGAAAGAATTCATTTGGCTTCATGGGCTTCATTTCTTCATTAAATCAAGGGCTTTTTGTTGAGAGATGAGAGTTTTGAGATTTATTCTTCATTAACCTGCAATTAAAGATAAAAATAATTATTAGTGATATATTTATTTATATAAAATAGATAATGAGGGTATAAAATTGTAATAAAATGTGATTATCAGTTATGTTTCTGGTAAGTCGACCCATGAGTTCATGAGTCGACCCATGCTTGATAAGTCGACTCATGAATTTTATGAGTTGACCCATAAGTTGGTTTTTAGCCTATAACGGCTACTTATGAGTCGACTCATGAACAGTACCGAGTCGACTCATAACACTGTAACGGCTATATTTCCAGATTGTACTGTTTTTGGGTTTTTAGTCTTTTTGCCTTGTTTTCTCTTGGCTTTAGGGTCCCTATAAATACCCCCACATATCCTCAGTTCCAAACACTCTCAAGAGAATGTTCTAAGAAGGTTTAACAAGGGTTTAAAGTTTTGTTTAGTGTTTGTTTAAAAAGCTTTTAAGCAATTGAGAGTTTGTTTTGTGAAAACAATTTCACAAGAGCTTGAGGAAGATCATCCATTGGTGTTTGAGCATCCGACTCTTATCCCTCTCTCTCTTGATCTATAGAGAAGTTTTTCTTAAACTCAATTCTATCATTTTATATGTTTGATCTTAATTTCGTAAGCTAGATTTCATATTGAGTTCAATTGTTTTATTGAATCTCTTTGTTCACACACAACCATTGAGCTTATTGTATTTACATTTATAGTATAATTTGGGTTGTGGGGTTTGTGACATTGAGTTGTGCCTAATTGAGTTCTCGTCTTGTATTAGAGAACAACTCTTTTGTTGTGAGCTATTATTATGAGATTCACCTTGTATTACACTAGTACACCAAGAGGAGTGTGTGGTGAGAGACGGGGTCACTTCCAAGAGGAGTGACGTCGGTTGATGAACCTAGGGAGAGGTTGTATCCGAGCACTTGAGGAAAGACACGGACTAGAGACCAACACTTAGAGGGTGTGAAGTGTAGTTACATTGTGAGATTGTGAACGTTGATCGGTGAGCGTTGAAAACCAATATTATGTGGTGTAAATGTTATTCGGGTGAGCGTAGAAAACCCGGTTGTGATAGTATGATATTGTAGAGTTTTAGGTTAGCTAGAAAACCGAGTGTGAGGTGTAAACGTTATTCGGGTGAGCGTAGAAAACCCGGCTGTGATAGTAGAGATCTCCTCGAGGTGAGGAGCGGAGACGTAGGTCGTGGGGACCGAACTCCGTGAACATATCGTTTACTAGTGATTGCATTGGCGTACTTATTTTTATGTTCATATCTTATATCGCATTTGTATATTGCTTGTTGCTTATACTGCCCACTATCTAGTTTAGATTGTTTACCCTTGTGTTATTTGTATATCCTCGTATATCTCATTGATATTTTCCTTTGTTCATATTACATATTCTTGCTCATATCATATTGTATATCTATCTTGCAAGAATAATATTTGAATTAGTTTTAATTGGCATAAAATCGGATTAAATTAGCATAAGACTCTAATCACCCCTGGGTCTAACAATGAGAAGTGCCGGCTCCATCTTCATGCGCCGCCCTTTGACATGTCCTACGTCGCCGCGTATATACTTGACCAAATTGGCGTGACATGTCCTCACGACTTTCAAACTCGTCGACATGATTTTTATGGAACACGATTTCTATTCTCTGTCTGATCCTATTGAAGATCCCTAATACCGTCGGATCCTGAATGTTATTGATATGCTCATTTATATCAGCCTCAATCTCATCAAAAGCATTGATCTGCGAGTTAATCAATATATACATAACTACAAGGTCCTCCAACATGCGAGAGTATATTCCATTGTGATTCACCGATTTGCCTAAATTTTTGTAATATTTTTTAATAAATAATTTCACCGAACGCTTCGCATCATGCAATAATCCAATAAGACTCATATCATAGTCACTTGATATTTAAATGCCACTTGTTTTGTTCCTCATAACAGGATAATTACAAATAATGTTAAGGTGATACTCACGTAGATTGGTTAATATAAGTTTATGTAAATCATTAACCAATTCATCGAAAGTATATGGTTTTGATATAAACAACGGTTTCGTCACACCTCCTCCATATACGAGCATATTATTCTCAATATAGTTAATCTTTTCATCATATGGATAAAAAAATACGATTCGATCGTTCATCATTACCTCTAAAAAGTAAAAAAATCCAACATCAATATTACACGAAAAACACAAAAAATTTTATTTACCATTAAATACTCTAATATCGATTTTAGACATTCATAATTTTAACCAAATGTTAAACCTTTATAATACACTAACTTTTACAATTTTTGATATTTTCCCCTCTAACTTCATACACAAATTTTTTTAATTTTTCTTCACAACATTCATAAATATTTCAAAATTTATTTTTAAATCTAAATTTAAACAAGTTATTAGCATGAAATAGTGAGAATATATAAAAAATTAGGAGAATTTTTTAAAAGGTTTTACCTAAAATTTTCCAATGCCCTAATTTCTGGTTAACTCTGGTGGTGATGGCGGTGTTAGGTCTCATGTTTATGAGCCTACTATCTAATCTAGTTTTGATAATTAACAAATAATTTCTAACAATATTTATCGAGTATTTATATTTGTTTGTTAGGTATTCTACACAATGATCCTCCAGTGAAGGTTGGATGAACTTGCGCCTACACGATCATATTCATTGGAGGATGGAAGGAATTTGGAATGAAGCACGATGCACTCAAGTCCAAGACTCACTATTGCTTCATCCATACTACATAGAGGATGATTGCCCAAGATCAAGAGTCAAGAGATCATTTAGCTTGGGTATATTAATTAGTTTAGTATATTTATACTTTATGTGTTTATACTTAGAGCTCAAATTATACACACACATAGTTTATGTTTTATTGCTTTCAAGTTTAACCACATAAATATGAAACAAATGGATATAGCTACATATACACATATTTATTTCATGTTTATACGTGCTTGAAATGATTTCATTAAAATCAAGCTTTAACAATTTCAAATCAATGAAATCATGTTTATCGTTTTCATATTTTTGATAGTTTGCACAATATGTATTTATGGATTAAAAGACTCGATTATATTTTTTATACAGTCTATTAATCCATTCAAAAGAAGTTTCAAACTTGTTTGAAATCATTTTGTCAAAATCATGTGTTTTTTTTATATTTTGTAGTTTGACCAATTTTGCAAAATGATGAGTTTTCACAAATGAGAAATAAAATTTAAAATTTTTTGTAACATGTTTATTTTTATGTTTATAAATATTTTTTAAAGTTTTATAATTTCTAGAATTTATTTGCTATTTTTTAAAGGGGTTCAAAGTTTGATTTTACTGTTTATATGTGTGGTTGTGCATGTTATCAGTCGACTGATGAGGATTATCAGTCGACCGATGAAAGTGGTTGGAAAGGCTGAAAGTTTTTGCTCAATCGACTGATGAACCATCAGTCGACCGAAGCAGTTCATCAGTCGACTGATGATTTCATCAATCAACCAATAAAGGGTGAGCGGCCTGTAACAGTCAGCTCATTAGTCGATTAATGAACAGTATCAATCGACTGATGGCCTGTAATGGCTAGTTTTTTCAATTTGCTAATTTTTTGGGTTTTTATCTTTTTGCTTGGATTTTCTTGGTTTTTGGGCTTTGTTTTGTGATCCTATATATACCCCTTACCCACAAACTTCTGAACTAACTAAGAAAAATAAAATACAAGTTTTGGGCAAGTTTGTTTAGTGTTTTAAAGTGTTTTACAAGTGTTTATGTGAAGCGGTTTTCACAAGAGGAAGAAGAGATCATCTATTTCGTGCTTGGGCTTCAATCTCAATCTCTTCCACTCTTGTTTTCAAAGAAGTTTTCTCTAAACTCAATTTCTAGCTTTATATATTTGTTGATTAACCATTTCATTAAGCTAGATTTCATATTGAGTTTAGTTTTGATTATTGCTCATTGTTTACGCACACCCCTCTTGAGCTCAAGTATTTTCACATATAGTATAATTATTGGGTTGTAGGGTTGTAACATTGAGAATGAGCTTAATTAAGTTCTCATCTTTGTTTTAGAGAACAAATCTTGTATTTACACTTTTATTGTGAGATCACATTGTAATACACAAGGACACCGAGAGAATTAGTTGGGAGAGACGTGGTCAATGCTAAGAGGAGTGGCGTTGATAGTATAAAGCCTAAGGAGAGGTGATAAATCCAAGCACTTGAGCAAGGTGGCACGGGCTAGGCCAACACATAGAGGGTGTATTGTATGATTACAATTGTGTGTGTTGTAAACATTTATCAGTGAGCGTTAAAAACTGATTGTGTAGCCATATGTGAAGATAGTGGAGATTCTCCTCGAGGGTGAGCGGAGACGTAGGTCATGGGTCGACCAAACTCCGTGATCATTTCTTTGTGTTTGCGAATGCCTTGGCGTATTTCTTTTGTGCTCATTGTTCATCATATTACTATATCGCCGTTGTTGCATGTTTATATCGCCTATTGTTTTAATTATATATCATTGCTCATAATTTATTAAATATCATACTTTCTAGGATATAATCATTAATAAGTTTTAAATCGGTATTAATCGAATTATATTAGCAAATACCCTATTCACCCCCAGGGTACTTTCAGATGACGGGAACGATCAGCGACGATGACGGTTGGCCAATGCGGCAGCGCTAGGGCGACGGCGGCGGTAGAAATGGTCTAGGATTTGGTTTGGTAGTGAAGGAGAGAGAGAGAGAGAGAGAGAGAGAGAGAGAGAGAGAGAGAGAGAGAGCTGTAGTCGGGTAAACGCGATAAGAAATCGTGTGGGCCTTATATAGGCCCTGCCCCAACTCCACGGGACATCAAGTCCCGTGGAGTTGCAGGTTAAATTCCAGAGAGCGATGCTAAGCTTATAACTTCACAGGACTTCAAGTCTCGTGAAGCTTAGGCGCTCATAATCAACTTGCTTATTGGGGATTAAACTTCACGGGACTTCAAGTCCCGTGAAGTTTTTCAAGTTTTTTCTCCAAATTCGACTAAGTTTCAGCTAGTTGGTTGAAACTAGGTCGTATTTGCCATGACTGAAATTGGGTCGAATTTGGCAAATATTTACGAAATAGGTCTTTTTTGCAAATAAGTTTCTAAACGGGACTATTTTGAAAATTTATCCTTAAATATAAGATTATGTATCCGCATGTCATCTTCTGATAGGATAAAGGGACATGTGGATACTTATGATATGACACATGTGTCAATTTTTGTGTCTTTATAATGTGGCACATGTCAATTTTTTGTACCTTTAGGCAATCCACCAATTTCTCTTTATATGTGAAGGAGGGACATTATTACTATTATTATTTATATTATCATCGCTAAAAGTGTAATTACTAACTTGTTTAACAAACTCTTTCAAACTCATGTGAGAATAAATGAACCTTCTGGTAAATGCATTTATACTTTCAGATTGGCTGCCGATTGTTAGTCCACCAAATATGCAAGTGCATTGAGCTGTTTGTTTCCATGTATTTTATGAGCTTTACATTGAAAAATGGGGCCTACACGTTTAAAATCCTAGGTTGTTATCAAATATGTTGTTTGTTTGCTATTCTCATGCATTGAATTTGAGGTTACACGTAGGATAGTTGCATCAAATGTGATCCCATAAAATTATGCTAATTTCACTCTAATTTGTGATTTTAGTCACATATTCTCAACAAAATGCATGAGCAACTAAACAATATTTGATTGAATTTTATCAGTTATGCAAATAAAATTAATATCAATTGCAAAATAAACATGATTTATATATACAGTCTTCTAGCTCCACAACATGGATCAAAAACAATCCACGAACAAAACAGCCCTTAATAATTTAGGGGGCAAATAGTGACCGGAAGTGGAACCCAATAATTGTTTTTGGTTTATGCAACGGAGAAAAAGGTAACATTCATCATCGAGGAATGAGCTTCACTACCACTTCGAGCATGCTGCAGCTCCAAGATAGAAGGGAAGAACATTTTTTAAACAGATTTTCTACACTCATACTCAGGAAATCTCCGACTCTAAAGTTCTGTGTGCCTTCTCCCTCGATGTTTTGCGAAATATGCCTCACAAAACGCACACCAAAATACCCCTTGCCTTGGCATTCCATTAGTCATTTCGGTTTCCTCTGTTTTAAGTAAATTCGAAGACCATTTAGAATTCTAGTCAGCCCACAATTATCAATTTGTTGATTGTACAGAGTATAAGCAGTGTCCTGATATGGCACGGAAAATACACTTGGATAAATAAATAGAAAATAAGGAAAAGGGGAACACACAGTAAGGATGCTGCTTTAATACTTTGTTCGGTTTTCTTTCGCCAAGGGTGCTGAAGCCCATGCTACCGGTACATCCAGTGTACTAAGATTGGTGTTGTACGTTGTCAGTAGAATTAACAAGAACAAGAAACAGAAAGCAGTCTGATTTATTAATAATTATTGTGGCCAGATTGACGGAAAATTAACTTCGAATATAATTTTAGGGAAGTGTTATGTTAATCCTCACAATCTACCCCATGACAACAACAACTGGGGTAAAATACAATTTCAAATACAATTTGGGATAGATTTACTTAATTCTCATTCTATCCCATGGGAATTGTTGAACTTCACCCTTCAACACCTCCACGGTGTTATCATAGGGTTTTATCATACGTTTTCATGTTTTTAAAATCAACTGATATTCACAAACAGTTGCAATAATTTGATTCAGAGACCATTATCAGTTGTCAGTGCCAAAATAACGATCACCGAACTCCCCCAACCCTGGAATGACACGGAACTCCTCATTCAACGCCACGTCAATCTCTGACGTCACAATTTTCAGTGAAGGGAAACGCTTGCAAACACAATGGATCCCTTCTGGTGCCTGAATAACCATCAAGAAATCAATCAGACTATTAGTCAAGTATTATCTGAACAGTGAAACTGCAATAAGTTGGCATTTGAAGGTAACAGAAAGCTCACGGATATGAGGTTCAGGAAGATTATGCGATTCTCTGGAACACCTTTCTTTATGAGGAGTTCTATTGCCTGGTTAGCAGAGTTACCTGGAAGCATCAAGAGTTCACGTTCTTATAAATTAATATTATGCCAAAAGAAGGGAAAAGGTGATTAGCGTTCTAATCATACACAAGAAGTAATTACAAAAGCAATAATGGAGAGCACAGAGTAGTTTAATTCTAGAATTGAGTACAAAGAACCCACAGAATGAAGAAAATCAGCGAACATTTAGTTTAGCAAATGGATATGATACATCCAAGAATAAATATGTACTCTTTCACTTGCTTAATATTTCATAAATGTCATCAAAGTTAGCTCCCATGCGCACTACTGTTCTGCATAATGCATGACCAACTTGAAAGATGCTCCGCAAATTTGATTTTTTTTTAACGTCTACCTAAGGGTAAACCTGACATTCTCGTTGTAGTTGGCATATACAGTAACCCTATTGAGGTCCGCTTGACTGCTTTAGGCAGATGATGTGTCAGGTGTGAAGCCAAATCCAAATAGGTGTTGCATGTGAAACTAGCCTAATCCCCAGTTTATCCAATCTTTTTTAATTAATTTTATTATTAAATTCCAAATAGGTGTTGCATGCGAAGCCAACAGGTGCGATGCAAAATCAGTTAGGTGTTGTCTGCGACGCCGGCCTAGCCCAATCTATATTATGTTTGTTATCTGTTTGTCCTTTCATTTACAATCATAGCTCTCTAAAAGTTCATCACATCCGTTCCACAACACAGGGCATTTCTCCTTGTGCTTCATATTCTAAGGATTTGGACTCTAATAAAAATAGTTAGGGAACTTGGGATACACAAACAAGTCTGCTCTATCCAAGTCCCTGATGTTTTCATATCAGATACAACATCCCTATAGATATGGTGGGGTAGAGGATCAACAGGAAAGATCCATATCATAACAGAGAAATTCACCAATAACCAATCGGCATGCTACATTTTAATAATTTTGCTACAAAGCGATAATGATACTAACCTGTAGCAAGAACAGGGTCAAGAAGTAAAACATGCCGTTCAGAAATATCATTGGGAAGCTTCTCATATATCAGCTGATTTTTGGTGATATGAAAAGAAAGAAAATAACATAGCTTAGTGTGAAGTTCTCACTCAAGCAAATGTATCCCTAATTATCTGAATGCTCACCTGTTTTCCGTTGTCTCCATCACGGTGAATGAGAATTTTTCCGATTTTTATTCCTTTACAACAAGCCCGCAGTGCATTCTCCATGCTTTCACCACTGCGAGTAATCAAGAAGAAATAGATGATAGTTCATACCCATAAATGTCAACACTCTCAAATGGCGTACCTTTTTTAGCAATGAAAAGAAGAAACATGATGATATTATAGAGGAATATGAATAATACAATGCAATGGCTGATGTGATACATATGAATTTGATCTTTAATGTAGATTAGTTATATATCTCTCAAGTCATTGACTTGAAACGAAAAATGTATCTTCATGGTCGAGTAGAAAAATTCTGGTATATATTAGAAATCTGACACGTACAACTTTGATTGTGCACATTTCTAGCTTCAGAACACTGAAAAGAAAAAATTGTTTCATGATTAAGTAATCTTACTTCATGAAAGCAATTAATCTAGACAGCAATACGCTTCAGGAACAACATTGTTGAATGAAAACAGTTAACTTGTATCTATGCCTCTGCTGACACTACCCCAAAGTCAGTCTAGGGAGTATGAAATCGGCCAAATTCCCAGGCTCAAAAAATATTTTTATTTTAAGCTCTTTTGCTCATAAAACGTGCAGTAGAGTTACCAAAAGACAATTTTGTTACAGTAACTGCTGGTTGACATCTTGATGTAGCTCAATGCCCATTGGAACCTTCCTTTGTTAATTCATCTTACCCGAGGAATTTGTAAAAAAAAAGTCACGCATATTCGACCTTTCACAGATCAGATTGCAGAGCAAGAAATTATTACCATTTATCTGAAGACAAGAAAATTTACAGTCAACAGTGGAACCTTAATTCCATTTCACTCCCTAATACTATTTTCTCTAAAGATGTATTAGGGTCCAAGGTATGTGATAGATGCATCACTCTGGTGACGAAAGAACAAAATATTTGGGACCCGAGGAACCAATCACTTTGGAACCTAAATATATCAATTATCATGATATACATCCAGCATTAACTAAGATCTGCCGGGAACTTTTTGTGCATCATGGACACTCTAGCTCTACTATATATCATCAGACCACTTGCATACAACATCCACAGAAACTAGTAAGGTGCACATAACTATCATAACAGGAAGAGATTTTAAAAAAAAAAAAACCTTAGCAAGTATCAGACGGTTTTTTACAGCAATTGTTAGTAAAATATCATAGTAAAAGTCCGTCATTATTTTCAATTGACGTAATGAAGATAATACAAGTAAAAAGCTAGTACTTTGAAGAAAATAAAGAAATACCTGTTTCTAGGCTCACCTTCGGATAATAGACACTCCGCAGAGTTTCTTGCAAAAGTCAACTCCAGTGTACACAGAACCTGAAAGGAAGATAGGTTCAAATTAAGTGTCAGAATTACGAAACACCAAAAGTTGATTAAAATTTGGAAGGCCATAGCATAGAAATAAGAGGCTTAGACAAAAAAATATGAAGGCCATAGCATAGAATCAGAGGGTTAGACAAAAAGAGGAGTTGATGGTCTTAGTGGATGGATGGACAAGTTTCTTCTGGTAGGGGTTGAGATAGTGGTGGTTGGAGTAAGAAAGGATCGAGAGATTTGCTTCTTTTTTTTTCTCGGTGGGATAAAAACATGAGAAGAATTTGTTAACATGACCCTTTGCCCTCTTAAAAGCAAAGGACTATATATATTCACATTTCTATTACTATTACAGAAAGTGTGTATACATAGGCCTAATATAAGCATAACACAACATTTTTCTAAACTTAAAATTCAATTTTTAATGTTGAAAAAAATTACAATGAACAATTATATTTGCACCCTAAAATTAATTAAATCAAAACTTAATTTGATCTATCAAAGCAAATACCATATCTAAAAAATATTGGCCAAAAGAAGATCTCCAAGCAGATACACAAAGGGGAAAAAGATATGATGACTCTATATGCTGGGCTGAAAGGAAATTCCCTACCAACTTAAATCTCTTAACTGGGATATAAATGTGTAGTCTACAACTGTAATATGACCACTGTATGTTGAAACTTAAAATTATCTTCAGCAACTGTTATCTTGGGGTTCAAATCTCTTCCCCCTTAAAACCCATCTTCCTACCCTTTCTGTGCGAGCAGCATCAGCATCTAAGCTCCATCACTGTTAAAAGGCCGGATATAGCACACATAGGCTACACCAAAATATTGACCATATATGGTAACAAGCATCATTCAACTCCTTGGTTTGGTGAAAGCTTCCCTTGAATGCACTTGTCAAGAAAAAAAGAATGATTTAAGTTCTTGCAATAGATGAGAAATCCTTCAGAATTTCTATGCATAGGAAAGTAGTTTTGATGAAGGCATGGATAACAGGAATTTCCATATAGCAATGACTATAAAATGCAATCATCATCGATTAAAATGAGTGTTTGCTGTCTTGTAATTATTTCCCATAAATGGCTTAAAAGTAAACCTACGAGATTCTATTCCTCCAAAATCTTTGTGTAGGTAGCACCACTCGAAGATACAATTACTAGGGTTCAACACATATGCTGCTTGGCAAAAGACAACTAGGGAAAGCTCTTGGCTGTTTACAACTACTTCCACCAACCACAGCCATGACGCAAGGACAAAGAACAAGACAAGGTTCTTTGGCACTTTATTTTGTAACAGGCAGATTTTTCCTACTTGTTTTTCTCTCTCCAAATATGCTACCTCAGATTAAAAAGAAAAAGATTACCCCTCTTCTTAGACAAGTTCATGGTGGGTAAATTGAAGCTTAATTCCAAGTTGGGATAAAAAAGAAAGGATTACCCAGAAAGAAATTTTCACGAAAACAATAAGCAATGAAATCTTTTTTGTCATTATCCTTTAAATATCTGTATCTTCATCCAGATGATCCAGATGATAGCATAGAAAATCTTAACAGTATCTTCAAAGACTATACCACAAGCTTGTACTACCATAGTCAATGATCCAGTAAAAAGGTAAGCTCAATATATAAAAGACATGAAACAATTACGTGATGCCAATTTCCACAATGGACAGAGAAAAAAGCACTGCATCAAGCTTTGCAAATGGTTAATTTAGCGGCATGCAACTGGCTGTTGAGCTAGGTAGTGTGGATACGGGTGTGGACACGAACACGGATGCTATTGCCGGCACAGGACTCAACAGATTTGTAAAATGTAGGATACGGGGACACGGCTTTATACACACTCAATAATACACACACACACACATTAGGTTAAATATTGAATTAAAATACCTATAACAAGTATATGTTTCTTTATATTATCTAAAACAATCAAGAATCAAGTTAAGTCAAACTAAAAATAAGGTTTAACAATAAAGAATCAAGTTAAGTCAAACTAAAAATAAGGTTTAACAATAAAGAATCAAGTTAAGTCAAACTAAAAATAAGGTTTAACAATAAAAGTTTAGTTTTGCTCGTATGGGATAATACGATGAGTATTTTCTAATATTTAAGTAATGGGTTTCAATTTTTAGGTTAAAAAACCGGTTGATTTTTAACCCAATATTACCAAAGAAACTAGTCTAGGGTATTAAGTAGTAGGGCATCGGGTTTTGCTTTGAACCATGAGTGTCCATGGCATGTCCATGGAGAATCCGTGTCCGACACGTGTCGGACATGGACACGGAGCCAAAACGCAGTGCTTGAGTACCCTAGCTGTTAAGGTTGATGTTTCATTGGCCACCTGATCACAAAAAGATTTCTAATTTAGACCATAACTCAATTGTCCCTAAATGCAGCTCAAACATGCCAGACAAGCAATCTACAATCTGTTATATCTCTTTCTAAAATCAACATTATCTTTATCACAAACACAACAGCTGAGCATGTTAGTTGTTACATTACTCTCCCACCAATGACGCCCCTACTTAGAATATTAGTCATGGTCTTGACACTGTCAACCACTCAGCCATTTTCTAACCCAAAACTGCATCCACTGCAGAAACACCTTGTGCATATCAGCTTTAGATGCATCCTACTGAACGAAGCAAGAAGATAGCAATAATATTTGCATACTACCAACCATAAAAAGAGGAGCCGTTGTACTTGCATACGTGTAACTACACACGTAACAGAAGCTACATACAACTAACAAAAAATTTGAAGGGCTTGAGAAAAACAAATTATACGATAAAGCAAGATGACGGTAAATGTGCACCAATGATGCAAGTCTTTAACCTGGTAGAGCTAGCCTATTTGGACCCAGC
>BQKN01065641.1:201112-215474 GCA_022839385.1 Asparagus kiusianus | reverse complement strand
TATATATATATATATATATATATATATATGGATACTAAATACAAGTTATTGTCTTATTTAGCAAAATGAGCAACCAAGAGATAAGAGCGGTGAGTGATCACCTGCTCTAACGTAACTGGGTAAAGAGCCTCTCCATTAGTTTAACTCTTGGTAACTTACTAAACAAAATGAGCTGTCACCTCAAATTTTCTTATAGACACATATGTACACATATATAAATAAACACATTTATGTAATTCCCCAAACCACCCCCCACCTCGAACTCTTGTACAGTCCATATGAATTGATTCCCAGTACATTTGTGAACCGATTTCATCTAATACATAAATTGATTCCCCATTATATGTGTACTGCTTACAAGTATGTAGAGCGCAAAGTCTCTGTGTGCACATGAGCAAGGCACAATATGTTGCGCGCAATCGAGTGAATCAAAGGCGCAGACCGCATACAAAATAAACAAACAAGAATGCAGAACCATATTTATAAGTTTTCACTCATAATCATTCGGATTTGGAATTAGCTAAAGATGTATTTGATGCTAAGGGGAAGAAAGTTCAAAGGAGGGGAAAAATACTAAGGGCTTAGTCGGTAATTTATATGTTTTTCTTATGTATTCAGAAACTTTGAATATGACACATTGAAATGTTTTTCTTATGTATTCAGAAACTTTGAATATGACACATTGAAATATCTCGTATGCAAAATTATTGAAATTCATAATTAGCTTTTTAGTTTCTAGTTTTTTTACTATACACCTTGAAAATGATAAGTGCGTCAAGAAAATTTTACAACGATTCACATACCGAACTTGCATACTCTCAAATTTCAAATTTTCTAAGCGATGAATTGTGTACCCGAGTTTGTACCACAACCTTCTACGTACCGCATACTGTGCAACTATGTAAATAAATACATGTACATCAGTACATATATATTATATATGGAAAAGATGGCTATGAGGATACAGGTAGCGTGGAATGAAATCGAATTGAATACTATGATAATCGAATTCGATAAGTCTTGCAAAATTCGAATTTGATTTGAATGTGAAAGCTTTATTCGAATTTGACTTGCATCTATAATTGTTGATTAGCCCTCCAACTTATTCCTTCATTTAATTTTACCCCTCAATTTAACCAATAAAGAATAGTATATAGTAAGTTTTCTATATGGGACTAAAATGTAAAACATGAATGAATATTTACTAATCAACCAAATCAAACATACATCTAGTTGAACTCTTTGTTTATGAATGGTAGATTAAGATATATTTGTTTACTATTAAATGAACTATCGAGTCGAACATAACTGAATAGTTAGACGAACTACTGACAAGCCATTTATTAATTGTTTGGTTTGTTTCCACCCCTAATGAGAAATTATTTTACTACATGAAATACCAAAATATACATTTGTGACGAGATATATATACACATGCATGTATAGAAAACATGGATATGAGGTAGCAGCTCATTTTGCTAGATGAGCTATAGAAGATAGACAGGTAATGACATCCACCATACCAATCACATCAAAAAGGGTAGGCATCACCAATTTGATTTCTTTGAAATGTATTTTGCTAAGTGCGGTGGTACCACCAGCTCACGTCTATCATCTTATAGACACGCACATAAACATATGCGACATGCATCAGACTAAGGGCTCTGATCTTGAGTTGGACTTGATTTGAAAGTTAATGAAGCATGATCATACCCTTTATTTGTTAATTGTTTGGTTTGTTTCCAGCCCAAGTAAAAAAATATTTTACTAAATGAACTTCCAAGACATTTAGTACTGATGAGATTATATATACATAGGTACACACATGTATGGATAACACGGATATAAGGTAACAGCTCATTTTGCTAGATGATCTGCAAAGAAATAGACATGTGATGAGTCTCATACTACTAGTTACACCAAAAAGGACTAGGCATCACCAATTCCACATATTTAAAGTGCATTTTTGCTAAATGAGGTGTCATTAGCAGTTCACATCTAGCAACGCACAAATACACATGTGATGATGATCAGACCAAGAGCACTGTCTTGCGATGGATTTGATCCGAAAATTAGTAAAACATGATTAATAATGAATGAATCTGAGCTAGCACGGTGCTCTATAGTCAATGGGGCTCGACTAGGTGTTTGAGGAACTGTAATGGACGACAAAAAGAACGTGTAAAACTCTTCTCTAATATTTGAGAGCTTATATGTTATTGTTTACCCTTCATGTAAACAGTAACCGCGAAGGCTTTAATTTCAACTCTATTTAAGGAACCACAAGCAGTATTCGCATAAACAGTGATCGTGAATACCATTCACGTAAACAGTAACTGCGAAGGCTTTAATTTCAACTCTATTTAAGGAATTGTATGCATCTTAAAGGAGAGAGAAGAAGAAAGTATGACAACCTTGGTGTTTTGCGAATTCACTATATGTAAGTTGCAGTTGCCTTAAGAGTGATTCCTTAGTTGCCATTGTGCATGAAGCCGGCCTAACTTAAACCTTAATTTAGCTTTCTATTCTGGTTTATGACCCTAGATCCAGTGCTTCAACTAATCTCAAAAACTCATTTCACCTCAAAAAAGTAAAATCACTCATATAGTCACATTAAAACCAACCAAAAACCCACATCCCAAACAGCTGCCTCTGCTCAAATTTATTGATGATGTCATTATGACATCACAATGACATCATCCCCAAAAATTAGCCCCCACCACCTAAAATCTCATGGCCGTCTACTCTCTCCTCTTCATTTAACCTACATAATGCCAGATCTCGAACCCCTAATCTTTACTTTTTGTAAATGATTACTATATTGACAATGACGTAATGATAACATCATCCCCATTTGTCACAGCTCGAATTAAGACAAATATTAATAAAAATGATAGTAAATTCAAGGCTCATGATAGTCAGAAGTATTAATAAAAATGATAGTAAAATCAAGGCTTGTGATAGTCGCCCACAAATCCTCTTATCAAGAGGACCTACAAAGCTTAACTACAATTCAAACAAATAAGTATTGCCATGTATATGATCCATGAAAAAAGACTTTATATTCCAAATTCAAGCTTACATAACACATTAACTCCTAATAGTTTATTATCATATCTTTAGGGTATTTGCAATCAAAGATTTGGTTCAGCTATTGTACTTGAAGCCCAAGCCACACCAATCTGATTCTCTTTCTCTCTTTGTCTTTTTTCCCTCTTTGCTGCTAGTTCAAGATAGGGAGAAGCAAGGGGTTAAATCCGTCTCCACCTAATAGATTCCCTCCGCATTGCCACCTCAACCTTCATACAACCCAACCTCATTTTTTAATCAATGGGCATGTGGCCCTACCCTCTCTGATATTATGCCACATCCACCAATTGGTCAAGAGCATGGCTCATGTCCAATCTTTGCATAACACCCCCCTCTACTTTTCATATTTGCATATCCTTGAAGTTTATTACAATATAATATCAACTTTTTGCAAATATTGATATAAATTCCTCAACTGATGCCAAGCTAAGTAATATCAACAAAATGAGACCAAAAATTTGGATACTACACCAAAACTCAAATTTGTTGTGCTTTATCTTCTCGCGAACTTTTCCTTCAAAGTTCAAACCCACGTGTCCTTGTTGACCACAATGATAACCAACTGGACCTAAGTTACTCCTTTGATGCTCCACCAACTAATCAAGTTTTCCAACGAAGTTTTTCTTACTTTGATGCTCCACCAACTAATTAAGTTTTCCAATGAAGTTTTTCAACAAAGTTCTCAAATCAGATCCATTAACCGCGTACAAGCTTCAATCAAATTCAGATTTTCATATTTGCACTGCTCCTTCATACATCATCAGAAGGGCTCCAAATCCTTCCCAAGAACATAAGTCTCTACATATATGCATGCAGCATAAATATATAACCATATGAAGTCAGACTACACACTTACTATTAAAAGAAAAAAAAAGATTTAACACTTTCTGCATCATCCATTCACAATTCGCTACCCGTCACTTTATTTTTTTGTTGTTGGTCACCTTTAGAAGTTTGACTAGCTAACATCCCCTTGCAGGTGAAGTGTTAAGGATGTTCCAAATCTACTTTTTTAGGTTCGAGGGGAAGTTTATAATTCACTTCATACACACACATACATGCCTCAAAGTAAAACAACACATGTTAAATTCTAGAGCTTAAACATGCTAATTTCTAGTTATCTTTATTGCAAATATAATGTATCCGTGCATTGCCTAGATTTTCTCATAGAAAATTATAGAAAAGCTTCGAGATAATGGCCATATAGTTAAGCTTAAAAATAAAGTCCGATGCAATACAAAAAATTTAAAAGACTACTTCAAGCCAAAAGTTCGCACACCTGTTCAAGCACGGAGTTCACATCTCTACCTCTCTCAACTGTATCCCGCCTTATTCTTCGGGCAAGCCTAACATCAGCATCTAGATACAAATTGTAAGAAAAAGTGAAGAATTTGTAAGTAGAAATTAATATAGGTCTAGCCAAAAAAAGATCATCATAATATGAATGAAACTAATAGGCTTCTATGCTCCGCATCTTTGTTATCCATGCACGCTATAATGATATTCGTATTAGAATTTATATGTTTCAGCTAATGAATATAAAACATAGGAACTCATTTCAGTACCCATCTAGATATAAATACGAATGTCCATATAAGATTCAGTATAAGATGTCTAGAAGTATGTTGCAATTTACCATGCAGATGGATTAATCTTATTGTAAATTGATTAAAAAAATATTTTACAAAAAATTTTGTGTTCAGCTAGATGGCCCTTCTCTCCGTTTCGCTGCTTTGAGCGTCATACTCCTCATTAGCAGATCCCATGCCTTTTCTTTATTGTTTCAGTCCATGCTTGTTTTAATTTGCATCCTTCACCACAATCCTAATCACTCCACAAACTATAAGCCTTCACAGGAAAACTACTAGGTCTTGACTAGCACTAAGCGGTCTTCATTGAACATTTGAAGACTATCTACAACAGGTCACCCTCATCTTATACTCAACTGAAGCTAGACTTAGATCTAGACACCCATTTATTAGCCTTATCTTCTAGTATAATCAAGCATTCCCATGTCAACTAACTTGTTTAAACATGTTATAATTTCCAAAACATGCTATAATTTCCATAATGATATGAAGCATCTTAAATTATATAGCCTTTCTGCAAACTTTTGCTTTCAACTTCATGGGTATTTTGCAGCTATACTCATATTTCTTTCAAGTTTTGACTCGTTTCCACATTCGTTTTAAGGATTATCCCTACTCTAACTTCACCAACCAATACACATGAGTCCAAAACCCAATATTATTCTGCTTGTGAGTAGGGAACTATATTGAAAATAAAACAATGACTCTATAAGACATTTCTATTTTTCCGTAAAAGAGCTTACATATTTTTATTCACTAAGTAATAAAGATAGTGGATACTTTTGTATGCATCCAAACAAAGCTTTTGACACAGATAGAATGACGCATATGGAAAATAGGTTAACATGACAAATTTTTGCCACGAAAAAGTAGTCTAAGATATTCTTGTAGGATTAATATAGATCCAGGATTTACCAAGCATTATAATGTACTACGATTACAAAGGGTCAGACAGCTTGACAGATTAAAGGAAAATGTCATCCTTGAAATTCAGGTGATGCAATAATTTTGTTAGTAAATAGTAATGTAATATCCTGAAATTTTACATCTGATTGCTTCACGAGGCAACCTAGAAATGCAAGTCTTGGTAAAAGTGCAAATTCAGTACTATAGGGCCTTAAATGAGAAGATGTAGAGCCCTCCACAAATCCCCCAAACCAGAAACTCAGTCTTGTAATGGAATTATATATTTAAGATAAGATGATGTCATACTTCAAATAATAGTTGATCTCTTGAGTCTTGATTAAGAATCCAATATCGAGCTCCAAAGTGTCCACTAAAGCAATCTAGTAATTTAGCAACAAAACATTAATCCTTTCCCAGAAAAGGTATATTAAGCTTACAAAATATGTACTTGTTTACAAATTCAATGCGAATAATAGGAATTTTTCAAACGAAAAATATAATGACAAAGCTGAAATAAAGATACTTGCAACACCTCACAGAAAAGTTGTTAATGAAAATGACAAGCCGTAATATTTAAATATTGCACATACTTAACGCAAACAATGTACTTAGTTGCTACAACATTTTACAACATCAGCACAACACCAGCACTTATTACATAACTCATAAAAGCATTTAACATAGTAGAACTAAAATGCTTAAGGTTTGCGGCCATATATGAAAAAAGGGAAAGGCAAGGGGAAGAAAAAAAACCTGTGTCCACAAAAATCTTCATGTCCATCAAATCACGGACACGTTGATCATGGAAGACTAAAATTCCCTCCAAAATTATAACATCTGATGCATTAACCTAAAAAAGAATGACAAATCAGGGCACGTTTATAACTAGTCTACTGTATCATATAAAAACATAGAACTCTGTAGCTCATCCCTTAATACGGTCACAAAGAATACTAATAATAAATGGGTCCCCCCCCCCAAACAAAACCACCTTTAACATAGGGTGAAAATTTTAAAAAAAAAATCCATTCATACAGAAACCATCTATAAAGGGTTTCCGGTTGCAATCAATCACCTTAACCTATTTTTTGATGAAATCTCAATGGAAATCTCCAAAACACACTTAAAAATACATGTGCCAGGCATGTGACATGTATTCTTAACCATTGACATTTTAAGGATTCCAATCAAAATTTAACTAGAAAATAGGTCCAGATAATTCATTGCAACTGAAACTCCTTTTAAATGTGGTTTCAATATAAATTGAACTTTAATTTCATATTTTCACCCTATTTTAAAGTTGGTTTTTGCGACGAAAAAAACACCCTAATAAGTATATGCCTATTATGCTTCCTAAGATTTTAACTAAAAAATAAAAAAATTCACAGTCAAGGACTAGCAAGGGTATCTAAACATTGTTCTAATTTAGGAGCACACTGATATGCATCCTACATAAGTTTTAACTGATTCAGCTCTGTTAGTGCAACTTCTCTAGAATAGATATAACAGTTTTCAAATTAAATCACTAATCCCATACAGGAGAAGAAAATAAAATAATAAAATTCTTAGTATGATTTAAGCCGCCTGACTGTTCAAGTTTGAATGGCTTAAATTCATATGTGATAGATAGCGACAAGGGTCTAGTCAAGCACTAATTTTGTAGAGTATGAGACATATATGAATTTTAGATATTTATTTTAAGTTTTAAACCAAGCCTAAGTTGACTAGACTCAATCACGTCAAGTACTATTAGGACACAAGAAATTGAATATAATGCAAATACCAAAGCTTAATCTGATATCATACCATATATGAATGGGGTTTACGTTTAGTTCTTTTGTTCTTTCTTTTTTCCCCTTTTCCTTAGGCAAAACCCAAACCATTAATTTTAATCTTCACTGATCTTTTATGCAACCACACAGATTTGTCATTTAATCCCCACCTAGGCACCCAATCTAGGTCACAAACTTCTTATAAATGTAGGTCTGGGCTAAAATTAGGTCCAAACCCAATAACCTGTAACTTATAAGGGCGAAGGATTGAGCCTATCCCCCACACTAGTGTCCTCACCAGTAGCTTTTCTACTTCTTTATCCCCCTCCCTAGGTCCTTAATTTCACTGTGAAGATCTAATGACAAAGCATTTCCAACGAGGTTACTGTCTCCAGATAGTTGAGCATATACGATTCGCTAGCCACCATAAGTTTTTTGTATCTTCATGTGTTTTTCCTTTTTTTTTCCTTTTTTTTTTTTTAATGTGCCTGGGCCCTAAATTTGAGAACCTAATGTGACTAAGCCCCTCACTTTTATAGACATGTGACTAAGCCCCAAAATTAATGTTTTTATATGCTTAACCTTGTTCGACCTATATTTTTTCCTCATCCCCAAAATGTCCTTTATCTTTTTCCTTCTCTCCTCCTTCCTCCTATTGTACTCTCTCTCTCTCTCCCCAGTCCACCCCCTCCATCCTTTCTTCTTTGTCCCTCCTCCATCCTCTCGTCCTCTACCCCACCTCCGCCCTCCTACTTCCGCCCCTCCTCTCTCCTATGCCCATCCTCCCTCTTTTTTTACCCAATTTCATTCTCATCCCCCACTCTCCTCCATCTCAGCTCCATCCTCATCCCTCCTCTATTCCTCCTTCCACTCACCATCCTCCCTTCCTCTCTCTTCTACCTCATCACCACTTTCCTCCCCTCTCCTCCATCCCCTTCAGTTCCACTTCCACCTTCCTTTCTCCTCCTCCAACTCATCTCCTCCTTCCACAACTGTCACCATAACTCTCAAAGGTCATTTCCTTTGGCTAACACGGACATCTCTTAAAGTTACGCTGAAATTAACACTTAACAGTTAAAATTACCATCTAAGCTTTTTAAAATTTAATTTTAGAAATGCACATGTTAATTGTAGATGATAGGTGTTACCTTAGAGGGAAGATGTTAATGTTATACAATAGTTGTCAATATTTGATGATAGATGTTAAGTTTACAGAGTATATATTAATTTTAAACTTTCACATGTTAATGATCCAATCCGCATGTTAACTTTAGGGAATAACATATAGTTAACATTTATCTATTAAACATGATAGCTATATCATATAGTTAACATCTATCTCTTATACTTCTGCTAGATGCTAATTATAAAGCTTAGATGTCAACTTTAACAGTAAGAACGATAGTTGTGGAAGGAGATTATCCTTGAGAGACGGACTCTGAAAGATACAACAGCAATTGTGAAAGGAGGAGATCGAGATGGAGGAGCGTTGTGGAAGTGGAATGGAGGAGGAGGAAAGGGAGGGGAGGAAATTGGAGACAAGATAGAGGAGAGAGGAGAGAGAAGGGTGAGTAGGAGGGGCATAGGAGGGACGAGGATGGAGTTGATATGGAGGAGAGAATAGGAAGGAGACTGAAGTTTGGTGAAGAGAGGACAGGTGAGGAGAGAGAAGGATGGATGTGGGAGGGCAGAGGTAGGATGGAGGAGAAGAGAGGAGGGTGGAGGTGGCACATAGAAGAGAGGAGGGAGGTTTTAGGGTGGAGACAGAGAGAGGCAGAAGAGAGATAACAAGCGGAAGGAGGAGAAGATGAAGAAGATGAACAGGATTTTGTGGATGGGAGAAAAACATGACTTGATGGGGGCTTAAACACATGAAAACTTCGATTTCAGGGCCTAATCACAAGCGAAGAAAAGTAAGGGGCTTCACGTGAAGTTCTCAAACTTGGAGGCTAGGCACATTTTATTCTTTTTCTTTTTTTCCATGTTTAGAATTACTGTATCTAAGAACAAGGTCATCTGCTTCCATTCCCATCTCTCCTCTTCCTTCCACGCTATCTCTACTCTCTTCTTTCTCACTTCTCTCTCATTTCCCCCAATTGTCCTTTCTTTATTGTCTCTTCTATTATTTTCTCTTTTCTCTGCTACTGTTGATGCGGCAGTCAGATGGTGGTTCTCTCTTTTGTCTGCTACTGTTGATGCGGCAGTCAGATAGTGGCAGTAAGAGAAACGGCACTAGCAATCTCTGTTGCCTGCCAGCAGCCCAGCAATACCTGCTGTCTACAAGCACCTGCAGAAGCGAATAAGAGGGGGGAGAGAAGAGAGGAAAGAGAATAGAAGAGAAACAAGAAAGAAGACAAGGAAAGAGAAGCATATCAGTCTACTGCTGCTTCGTCCCTGCTGTAAAACTGAGAGTTAAAAAGGGAAAGTGAGAGAGAAAGGATTAAGAACTAAGAAGGGCGAAAGGTTAGAACTATAAGAAGAATAATTATAAATCTGCGTACTCAGTACATCATTCTCAAATGACAAAGATAACCAAATAATAATTATTTTCTACCTTCACACTGATTCTTCGTATTAATGCTTTGTGAAATGGTTTCCTCCCTCCTCCCCTAAAATGACAACATAACTAAGTATATTTGCATTATATGAATGCTTGCGAATTGTCTCTTATTTTGCAGGCTGCAAAGAGGCTAGCAGCCCATTAACAGTTTAGTTTGTTTCACATACTCCCATCTCCTACCAATCATTTCTTATTCCTGTGCTTGTAGTACGTTTAGTAGGATGTAGGTAGATCCCTCGAATTGTATGTATCCCTATGGCTGTGACACCCATGCTCTAATCTAATTTATTCTCTGTCTCATCTAAATTTAGAGCTTACTGCACAGATTAAGGCAGAGGCAGTAATATCATTTACTACTGCTGTATCAATAAATATTATGCTGGGTTATTGATTGCTAACTAAAATTTAAACAACTATCTTTCTAGTAGTTAGTGTCCACCAAAAAATTAGTTACTAATGTAACAATCCCCTCACAGTGAAAGATGCCAGAAACAAGTTATAGAAGTTAGCTACTAAAGTAACAATTCTTGGCTATAATCTATGTTACCAGAGTACTTCTAACTGAAAGTCATACCCGTCGCCGACACATACCCATGTCGAGACACTTCTTGAATATAGGCATATGTTTATTCTGGCGTAAACTCAATTATATAATACATATTTTAATTTAAAACACCCCTCATAAACTTCTTGGACTTATATTCTACACTTCACATCTATTTCTTACATATTGATCTTATGTGAATGAAAAAACTATATCAATCTTAATTCTTATGTAAACTATTAGTTTTCAGCTATGAAGCACGGACACGCATAACATGAAGCCGTGTCGTGTCGTGTCCGTGTCGGACACACGTGTCGAACACACATATCCTATGTATTTTTTAGGATTTGCCTCGTGTCGGCGTGTCGGATGGCCGTGTCGGATCCGTGTCCGTGCTACATAGGTTTTCAGACATATAAATATACATAATGTACATGCCCATAGTTGTGTCCCTGTACACTAACTTTTACAAATTTGTCATGTCCTGTACCCGTACCTATGCAATTTAGGCTATAATATATAACACAAATATGAAGAAAATCCACGTTAACATACTGTTTACTGGTTAAAAAAACAGTTACATTTTGTTTGAATATCTAAAAACACCATTAATTGAAAAAATGAATTACCGAGTATACTTGTAAGAAGGAGAATGTCATGGTTTTCTACCAAGGATACCTTTCGAAAACTTTCAGAACATCGTCTGTGGTTCTTAAAGTCATATATGGGAATATTGACAGATTTCCCACTTTTAAGCTCACCCATACACTTGAGAAGTTGTTCTGTATCAAAGGCCTCTGTGAAGACAGACAGAAAAGAGATTAGAAACTTTTCAAAAAAAAAAGAGATTAGAAACCTCAAAAAACGAAAGTTCACTCCCTGCTAAATACTTACCTTTTTATAAAAAAGTTACAAGAAATAGTATCAGGCCAGACCAATACAGTTAGCAAAGTACCTGGATGATCAAAATTATATTCATGGACACGTTCAGATTCTTCAGCTGTCAGACCACGATAAAAGGAATCCTGCATTGGAAATTCACTCAGGAGAAAGATGGAAACAGACACCACATATTATCCTGAATCTAGGACTCAAAGCATTTGCTAACCCACTGCATGTATGTGTATTTCCAGCACAACATACCAGAAATCGAACAGTCACAGAAAGCATAAAATAGAGGCATGGGTATATAAAACAGAATTAATGTCCTCAACATCATCACATACATTCCATAAAGAGTAGCATCACAGAGCACAGCAATAAATAAGGATATAGGGGAGGAAGCAAATTTTAGAAATTAAAACTAGTAAAATTGGTGTAGTTTGTTCCACAAATCAACGAAAAGTGTGTTCCATGAACTACCAGTACTGCAATCAGCGAACGACTTACCTTGTTACTAATGCAGTTTAAGCTGGTGTAAGAATTCCACCAGACTACAAAAGGGAGAATATAGATCAGAAGAGATGACATAAATAGAACTCATCTCCAAGAAATAATGCAGGAAAAGGTTTAAATTGTGATACAAGACTGTGATGGGCAGATAACAACATCATGTTTACCCTGCTAGTCTAAACACAGGAAAGGCTGTCTAAATCAATCACAAATCAAACTTAGGGTGTAAGGTTGCATTATCCAGCCATATATCAAAGAGGTAATTGTGCAATATAAGCAAAAACCTCAAAAAATAATTAACAAGGCAAACTTAACTCCCAGTAGAAGAGGCTGCCTATGTTGCTAGATACTGTTGCTAAAATCCAAGAATATATTCACAAAACTTGTCCTTTATTCCCTTCCCCCATAGCTATGAAAAGCACATGAAATCCCTCGAACAATTTAAGACTTTGGAACTGTCTTATATGATTGTGATTATCATTCAAGTAAACAACATTTCACTTCTCCTACCACTTGTACAGTCGTACTGTTGCAAAGGTTTATTAACATAGCGAAAAAGGTCGACCAAGCAAACTATGTTTGTTAAGCAAGTGACAAATGAAGGGGCTTGACATGTTACAGTGACACTATTGAACTAAATTCACAAGTTAGAAAACTTAGGATTCCCTTAACAAGAGTAATTTATCTATTTATCCTGGCAAGCATTTTTATTAGGGAAAAAGATCTGGAATCCTAATATAGCTTACTTCTTACTTTTCATTTGATTAGATCAATCCATAACGTCAAAAAGAATTTCACATTCCCACGTATGCATTCGTAGGGTTTCTTCTCAGTATACTATAGAGCAAATGCAAGTTTCACCCTCCCAAGATAATGTATAAGGCACCCATTAAATAAGGGAGGAATTCTCCAGGTAAGCTGATCCTAGTCTTGAACTTTGGACCTCCTGAATCACAAGCCAGCTCTCTATTAAATCCTCTAATTTCTTGTTTACTGTAGTGAGAACTGAGTGTAACACTAGTAAGAACTGATCTTCGCACAGATAGTCATTGTCATCATGTGTAGCAAAAGCATCTCCTATACCAGAACCATATTCCTGCAAGATGTTCTGAAAATTCAAGTCCATTTCTTTCTTTTACAATGATGCCTACACCAAAATTAGTATAATTATATTTCCCCGGCAATGCCCAAATCTCACTGCAGTCCTTCATCCCCCCCAATTTGCATCTCTAAGAGTTTATTCAGTTTCTCCCACCAACCCTCATCACCATATCCTTCTTTCTCGATAAGGAGCATCATTCATAGTTCTTTCATTCCTAGGACAAACTTCACATCATCCCTCTTCTCCTCACCAATCATCGCAACAACTTTGCTACTCTAATCAATAATTTGATTCTTCTCATGGCAGATACTGTGCTATCTAGAAAGGAGTCCCAAATCATTTACATTGATTATTTCAAGATTGTTGAGCTCTTGAGGTCCTTGAATAATCCACCGACGAGCAATAGCATGTCAACGGTTTAAAAATGATGAAACTCAACAAAAAGTAGTGTCTTTGCCGTTTAGACAGGGCTTTGTATGCTGTTAAGCATAAAGACTGAGGTAGTCAACACACAGACTTAAAATTTACCAAAACTCTACAAAATCTGAAATTTCAAGAAAATGAATAATCTTTTAACCTGATTGACGAGAACCACGCGATGATCATGGAGCTGCTGTATGATCATGTCGCACACAGTCGTCTTCCCTGACGCCGTCCCTCCGGAGACCCCTAAGACAACCACCAAGACCAATAAACTCACCAATCAAACCAAAAGGAACAACTAGGGTTAGGTTTAGGGCTAGGGTTTATCAACCGATGACGAAGGGCTGATTCGGGGCTTCATTGGAATCGTCGTCGACGGTCTGAACAGCGGCGTAGGCGGCGGCTGCCCTGGCGGAGGAGGGGGATGAAGGGGCGGAGGTCGAAGAGTGGCGGAGAGAGTCGAGGCGGAGGCCGCTGAAGTGAGGGCCCGACGCCGACTCCATCGCGTCTTCTATCGATTTCTCCGGCATTTTGTCGAACACTCGGTGCGTTTCCTCCTCCTCTCTTCTCTTTTTTAAACTGGAACCCGTTCGGGCTTTTATTAGTAGCTCCGATGGAATCGATGCCTTTATGATAAAATGCTGGCGGCACCTTTTGTGGGTTCCGATGAGATGCCGATATCCTGGGGAAGAATATTCGTGGAGGAAGTTGTACTTGGCGATGGGACCCTCCAAGGTAGGAAGGCGCCGCTGGTAGGGGGCTGTTCGTTTCGCAAATTTTTTTGGGAAATCAAAGAATAGGAAACCTATTTCCTATAATAATTATTTTGAGGTTGTTTGGTTGGTTTAGGGGCTGTTCGTTTCGCAAATTTTTTTGGGAAATCAAAGAATAGGAAACCTATTTCCTATAATAATTATTTTGAGGTTGTTTGGTTGGTTTAAAAAAGAAGGAAATCAAAGAATAGGAGATGAGATGAGATGAGTT
>BQKN01065641.1:174245-186112 GCA_022839385.1 Asparagus kiusianus | reverse complement strand
ATTCCAACGCATCCGAAATCACTCAAATCCGAGTTCGGACGAAAAGTCAACGGCGAGTCAACGGCGAGTCAACGGCAGGACAACGGCACAGCCTCGGACTGCGTTGGGACACCCAAATGGGCCTCGGCAGGCCCGAGACACCTGAGGGGTGTCTTGGCAAAGCCAAGACACCCCAGGGGTGTCTCGACCAGGCCGAGACACCCCAAGGGGGGGTGTCTCACATAACCCCCCCCCCTCTCCTTGTGGCTATAAATAGCCCCCTTGGCCTCCTTTGTGAGGGGCTCTTGATTTTGCTCTCAATTCAAGGCTGAATTATCTTAGCCAAGGATTGTTCTGCTAGAGAGCGGCGAAGCCCTGCCGGAGTGAGGAGTCAGAGTCTGCAAGATAGCGGCGAAGCCCTGCCGGAGCACGGAGTAAGGCGTTCTTCATCAGCACCCTTCATTCACCCCCTTCTGTTCCTTGGTGTTGCCCTTCGCAGGCGACACTGAGAAGAGCTATTATCTCGCGTTAGCCGAGATATACGCTTTAAACTTCTAGATCTCACGCGGATCGACGAAGTTCTGTTTCTATATCCCTCTGCGGATAGACGAAACTCTGCCGGATTTTCCCGGAAAGGATCTTGAAGAGTCGGCGGTCCACGGATATCAACGTCCCCGTCACAGGCCAACAACCCACGCAAGCGAGACCGTACCAAAACGGGATCTCGTGTTTATTTTCGTTAAAGTTGTAACCCTTTTGTTTTCATTTTATCCTGTTGTAACGCTCAAAGTTGTAACAGATCTCGAAAAAGAGAACATCAATGAAAACAGCAACTTTTACCGGAAACACTTAGTATCGATTATGTGATGAATTTCACAATGTCCTGAAAAATCTCCAAGTGTGGAATCACTTAAAAACTTGAAGGAGATAAATATAACATGTGGTCTAGAAAGATAATGTTTGTCTTGAGAAAAAGGAAAAATATATCTAACTACTTAGAAAAGAACTTATCCATATAACAAATAGGATGCTGCCACGTGGAATGAGTAAGAATTTGAAAAGCAAAATTAGAAAACACGCAATATTGAGTAAGAATTTGAGAAGAGATGCTACATCCTAGATTGGATAGAATAACTAAGTGTATAGGTGGATAAATAAAATTAGTTAACACAATATGCCCCACAATTAAGAGAGTTTTTTTTATAATTTATTTAATGGGCACAGAACCTCTACATCCTTAATTATAGAGAAACTCTACAATTCACTAGTCAAATCTCCTCACTCAATGCACCCAAAAATAATATTAGCTATTTAAATTATACAACAAATATTTAATTGTGGGGCCATTGAGATAAACCAATAGTATTAGTCCACATAGCTAATTGTAGGTTTTCTCTACAATCTTGATTGTAGAGAATCCGGGCCCGTTAGTTGTAGACATCCTCTATAATCTATGATGTAGAGGATCTCATGGCTAAGAATTCTATCATAACACCTTATAGAAAGGGGTGATTGATACTATTCACGGGTAATTAAAGGTTTAGTTAGAGAATTATAATTCAATCTATTTATGGCGTAGATCACCCTGCCTCTATAGGGGTGATTCTGATAGGATTCCTACTGCATTTGACCTGTATGCATCATAATATCATGGGTTTTACATAGAAACCATCTTTACTTTTACCCAAATTAATAGATATCACCATTTACCTTTAAGGGACTACTTGTTTCCTTGCATTTTGCAACTTTGAATTAAAAAATGGGACCTACAAGACCAAAATCTTGAATTTTAACTAAATATATTGTTTGAGTAGTATTTTTTAATCATAAATTTAGAGTTGCCGTGTAAGATTAATGCATTAATTATAATTCCCTAAAAATATACTAACTTCATTCTGATTTTTACTAAGGCTTATCTAAAAAGGAAAAAATGAGTGATATTATACCATATTATCCTAACCAAATTCATGTTCTATTAAACAAGAATTTTTTTCTTAGATTTTTCATTCACCAAATACTCTTCAATATGCATGCAAACGAATAAGATTATGAATATGAATTTTTTAGATCTATAACACGCATCAAAACTAATCCATGAACCAAACAGCCACTAATTGTTGTTGGTTGCAATGCCACACATTCTGGCAATTTTAAATTAAAAAAGACCCTAAATATCCATAATACCCTCACTTCTCCTCCCCCTCCACCGAAATCTCCCTCTAGTGAGTTGAGATGACAACAATTTGAGGCAAACAGTGAGGAAGCGGGTGCATGGGAGAGGCCGGAGAAGGAGGAGAGCGAAGGGGTAGTTGGCCGAAGAAGTTGTTGTAGGAAAGGAAGAGGAGGCAGAAGGGTGAGAGAGGAGATAAAATAGAGAGATGGCTGGAGAAGGAGTTGGATTTGAGGTTGAGGAAACATAGGGAGATGAAGGGACTAAGAAGATGGAGGGTAAGGTCCGCGAGGAGGAGGAGGAGAAGTCAGGATATTATGGGTATTTAGGGTCTTTTTTAATCAAAAATGGCCAAAATATGTGACAATACAAACATTACAGCGATTAAAAGTGATTTCCATAATAAATAAATAAAAGTAAAATGTGGTGTCTATTAATTTGAGTAAAAAATAAAAGTGTGTAAAAACTGTAATATGATGTATGATATTTTGGGCACAGATAAGTATATTTTGAATGCATATACTAGATAAGATCCTGTTGGCTAGCCAATCTGATGGAAATTAAGGAATGGGGAAAATGATGGAACGGGAAGAAGAACAAAAACGAAATCAAGATAAAATAAAGAATAAAAAATTTATCAACAAAAAGCAAGAATAGTTTGGAGTATCCAAGGGGATAGATGCACCAATTATTTTCATTCGGTTATCAAATCCAATAGACACCAAAATATAGTGATGGTTCTCTACAATAGTATGGGTGATAGAATCACTGATGGTGAGGGGATTGTTAATGAACTAATTACTTTCTATAAGAACCTTATGGGTACTACTATTGCAACATCTATTCTTGATAGCAACATTAATATTCATAATGGACCCTATTTGAATGAAAATCAAGCCAGGTGCTTATCTACACCAGTTACTAAAGAGGAAATTAGAGTTGCAATTTTTCCCATGCTAGACAACAAGGTTTCAGATCTTGATGGCTATAGTCTTTCCTTCTACAAGTTAGCATGGTCTATTATTGGAGATGAAGTCACATTAGCCATTAAAAATTCTTCAAAACAGGAAAACTGTTGGGTGCAATCAATTCCACTTCTATAACACTTATTCCCAAGGTACAATGCCCCAAAACTCCTTCTGATTTCAGACCTATATCATGTTGCAACTGCCTTTACAAGTTCATTTCTGAAATTCTTGCAATGGAATTCAATCTGTCATGGGGTATGTTGATGTTCGATATCACAAAGCCAATTGAAGTTATAGAGTCCTTGAGTTGTCAAGGGGTTGAATCGTCGTGGGAGGGGCCCACTTACTACTTCGACTTTATGCCTGGTTATTAGAGCTCGAGTCTGACAGATGACCCGCACACGCAAGAATCATGAGAGGACGGAGCTTGTTTCCCCCGTGGTACCTCCAACGATCAAGTCGGTTGGTGAACTTGAGTGGGGTGAAAGAAGAACGATGTATTCTTCCTTGTGCAGTATGTGCTTTTTAGGGGTTTTAGATTGCCAACTTGCCAACTTGCGAACCAACCCTCCTTTTATGACGAATAATATCTGTATTTATAGAGGATGCCAAGGACAGATTGGTCACTTTATGAGTGTATTATAAGAGGTGGTGAGGGGTGAGCTGGAGGTTGAGTTACCCTTTGTTCTATACATGTCGGGTTATGAGTGACGGGAGGTCACTTCAGCGACCTTGGGAGCCAGCAGCCGACAAGTCTTGTCGGTTTGTGAGTAACACGAGGTCACTTCAGCGACATTGGGAGCCAGCAGCCGACAATTCGTGTCGATTTGTGAGTGACGAGAGGTTACTTTAGCGACCTTGGGAGCCAGCAACCGACGAGTCTTGTTAGCTTGTGAGTGATGGGAGGTCACTTCAGTGACATTGGGAGCCAACGGCCGATGAGTGTTCAGACGGCTAAGGACGGAGGCATAATCATGATCATCAAAGGTTAAATAATGTTGAGAAGTAATATTCTGGGTCATCCTCGGGAGGAGTGCTAGCTAACGCTGGTAGCGATCTTTTGATATAAAGAGGATCGACTGAGTCCGCCTCTTGAGTCACCTTCGGGGAATGATGCCGACTCGACTGGGGGAGTGACGACTTGGTTGTCCTTCAGGTTGACTCCGAGGAGTGTTAAATCTCTGGAATGCTAATTTTCATACCGACTAACACCGTCTTCCGAGTCGGCAGATCGTGTCGGCTCGACTAAGGGGTCGAGATGTCTTGAGTCGACCAGCAATATCTTCCGGGCCGGTCCACCTGGTGGGTAAAGGTGTCGGCTTGTGGGGTTGCATATTTGTGGGGAATAGGGGATACCCTATAACAGGATATATCATTAGTGAAGCTCAGAGTGCTTTTGTAAAAGGCAGACAAATATCAAATAACATCTTGCTAGCTCATGAGCTTGTCAAAAAGCTATGGTAGGAAGCATCTATCACCTAGGGTCCTGCTTAATATTGACATTAGAAAATCTTTTGATACTATCAGCTGGAATTTTGTAAAAGAAATGCTAAATGGACTGGGTTTCCCTAGTGTGATAACAAAATAGATTATGACTTGTATATCCTCCCCGAAGTATTCCAATACTCTTTATGGCTCTCTTCATGGTTATTTTAGGGGTGAAAGAGGTCTAAGGCAAGGTGACCCCCCTTATTTGTTTATACTGGGAATGAAGTATCTCTCAAGGAGTATGGATTTGTTAAAACATGACAGAAATTTCAAATTTCACTCAAAATATGGTAATCTAAAGATCACTCACCTAATTTTTGCTGATGACCTACTCTTATTTAGTAAAGGGGACCTCTACTAAGCTTTGTCAATGTGTCAAAAACTTTAGTGCAACTACAGGCCTTGAAGCAAATCCTAGTTAGTGTTCTATTTTCTATGGGGGAGTTGATGATTCTGTCAAGGCTTCCATTCACAATTACTTGGGTTTCTCAGAGGGAGTCATGCCAATCAAGTATCTTGGTGTTCCTCTTATATGCAAAAGGTTGTCATATATGGACTGCAATCCTCTCTTCAATAAAATCACAAGTCAATTTCAAAACTGGTTGAAGCATAGGAATTTATCATATGCTGGAAGATTATATATTATCAAAAGTGTTATTCTAGATGTTCAAATATACTGGACATCTAGTTATATCTTACCAGTTAAAGTCATCCAAAAAATTGATGAGCTATGCAGGAATTTATTATGGGTAAAATCTGTTCAAGCCTTCATAGTCCCTTTTATATCATTGGATAGAGTATGTTTGGGGAAAAATCATGGAGGTTTAGGGATCTTTTCAGCTACTGCCTTGAGAACTCTTTGGTATATTCATACTAGAGAAGAGTTATTGTGGATTAAATGTTTTTATGGCGCCTATTTAAAAAACAAAAATATTTGGCAAGTGAATGTGAGAGCTGGAGACTCATAGATGTGGATCAACTATTAAAAGTCAGAGGCAAAGCCTTGAATTTTTGTGGAGAAGTTGAAAATTTGAAACAACTAATCTGCTCTTGTTACAAAAACTCTAATTTACAACTCTCTGCTCTGTATTCTGCTCTATCCCCCGCAACAATCAAGGTGTCATGGCATGACACAATTTGGGAGAGGATGAACTGTCCTAAGCATTCTTTTGTTTTTTGGCTAGCAGTCCAAGACAGGCTTCTTACCCATGATAAATTGTTTAGGAGATGGATTATTCATATCAACCATTGTTGCCTATGCTTTGGTGCAGGTATGGAGAGCCGCAATCACTTGTTCTTTGAATGCAACTTCTCTAGGGTGTTTGGAATAGTGTTATGGATTGGCTTCAATATAATTAGAGAACTTGTGATTGGAATCTACTCTTGAATTGGTATAGTACCACGTTGAGGGGGGAAAAGCTTCAAACAAAGAGTTAAGAGAATTGCATTACTACAATATATAGCATCTGGAGGGAGTACAATGCAAGAATTTTCAAGCAGAAAATCAGAAGCACAAACCAATTGATTAGAGATATTAAAGTTGATATTATGACCATAATCCTCAGTCCTCTACCAGTCGAAAACAAGGAATGACTACTCTCTTTGTAAATGTCTAGTTATGTGGTAAAAGATTGGGTTGAATCCCTTTAGTTTTGTTTTGCTTTTAGTTATCTCAGTTACTAAGCATCTTGATGTACAAAAACTTTACAAATTGGTGAATGAATAAAATCTCTTCATTGACCAAAAAAAAGAATAAAAAGTAGTGAAAAATCTAGCATGTAATAATTGAATAGTAATAACTGCTTATGTACTGCTATAATATGCAAATGAAGCACTAAACAAGTTGTAGTGAAGCTTGAAGAGTGATAGTCAAAGTGCCAATAAATTCTTAGAAATTCTCTTAATAATAAACATCTATAAATTTTCGTATTAACAATTAACAATGAAATATTTTTTCATTTAACTACTAGGACCACCATTAGACCACCATTAGAAATTGGTGTACCTACAATTTTCCTCCCCCATAGAAGAATTAAGGCACAAAAATGAAAGTGTACGTGTCCTCGTAGTAATTTTTGAAACATATACTCTCTTTTCAATTTTTTTTAAAAAGAAATAGCTATAAAAGGAATAAAATCTCACCTCTAAAACAGCTCTAATCAGAAAGTTCACTCAATCAAAGAAGGGTTTCTATCAAATTTTACAAGATACGTAATAGATTTAGTCTAGACTAAATAGCTAACTAAAAAAATCATGGAAGTTTCGTGTAATTTAGCCTTTTGTGTTTTAATAACATGCCAAGTTCAAAATTTTCTTTTTTCAAACAATTACCAAGTACAGCTGCGTCACTACTGAGGCGGTTGATTTATATTTCTATCTATACCATTTTATCTGTGCCTTTCTTATTTATTTGGTGCTAAATTTTGGATAATTTGCCACTCATGCAAATGGAAGATTTGACGCATTACAAGCATGTTCTACGTCACTAGAGCATTTCTCTCAGCATATTCAAGGATATGCCAACATGCATGTCTTGGCCAAAATAGCATCCTCTTATATAACAACCTATTTGTTCGCTTCCTATATCTTCGTCTTGAAGCTTTTGAGGCTGATTAGGTGAATATACTGCAAGTATAGGTTTTGCTGTCATTTGTCTCTTTGCTGATATATCCATAGAAAAGTTTGACAAGATTATCCACAGGTTTGAGTACTAACTTCCAAAACTAGGGAATGCATATTCGAAGGAATGGACATTCGACAATTTTGGAGGTGAATGTGTCAAATGTTGTATGTTATAAGTATGTGTGTGTGTGTGTGTGTGTGTGTGTGTGTGTGTGTGTGTCATTGTATGTTATAAGTGTGTGTGTGTGTTCGTGTATAGATTTGAGGATATCGACAAGTTATCTATTTCTTGATAAGCATTAATGAACCAAAAGTGTACATATATATCTCACAGGATATATCACTTAGCATGAAAGTATGTATCACTTGAGTGTACTTTGTTGTATTTCGGCCAAGATAATGATGGAACAAAACATGAGTTAAAAGATCGCACACCTGTAGGTAGCCCTTTGTTTGTTTCTTGTATCTTCATTCTGAAGTCTTTAGCTTTATTGGTGGAATGGAGGTATCCCTTGGATTGAAAGAGTTGTTCTTTTGTTGATATTGCTAATTTCCAAGCCTAGGGAATGAATATTTTGGTGGCAATATGAATGTATCAGCATGTAACAAATTTACCCCTTATTCCTCTAATACATGTGCGGTCAGTTCAGACAAATGTCTCCGATTTCATTTTTAATATAGTATTATTATAGTATAAAATGAACTCCCAATCCTTATTGGTTACTCAAAAAATTTCTCAATCATACTTATAAATTTGACATTTTCATATAATGACACAAGACCTTGAGATTATATTAGAATAGCCCATGTTCAAATCTTAGAGGACACAGCATTTAAAACACATTTAAAAATATATTATATGTATCATAACTTTATAGACTTTTCGTGTAAGATACTAGTGGAAGGATTTTCAGATGTTTTCACCTGATTAATAAGCCTATTGTAAGAAATTACAAAATTTTATTACAGACAACTTCAGGTTTTTCTTTATCGTAAAATTAATATATCTTTTATTTATTTATTTACGTATTGTTAACATAATGTATCTTTTATTTGAAATCCAGATCTTTGGGTGGAAAATCATGCGTCAAGAAAAGGAAATTTATAGATCGTTAGATTTCACATTTCAATGCCATTCAGGTCACTCACTTTCACAGAATCACGTTTACAGATCTTTTTCCTTCTCCTTTTCTCCCCCCTACCAAATGTATATATGAATATTAATCTGGTGCTTCATTTTTTATTTCAGATTTAACAATACAGAAACCCATATAAAACTCATTACATCAAAGACAATAAGTCACAATTTATGGCCATTTTTCATCAGTATTTTAGGTATACTAAGCCTCGTTTATGAAACTGGCCAGAACCACAACTCATATTCTTTTGACAACACCAGTTAGATATTTGTCTGTAAATTTCTTTCATTCATCTATTGTTATTATTATGATTGAAAAAGGCGATGATTGCATTATAGACTATTTCCTTTGCAGATACTCCCATGACGAAATCAGCATGCGCATAATCCTTAACAAATTGTACGGTGAGCTTATCTCCATCATGCAGCTTGAGATCATCGAGCAAGAGGCTAACATCCCCAACATCAGAGAGTTTATCACGACCACCATAGCTAAGGAAAAGGGGGAAATTGTTCGGTATGCTTGAGAGGTTGTAGATTGGAGGGTAGCCTTGACCGTATTTTTCGATATTGATGACTCTGTTCTCGTAGTTGTATTTGGTGAGGACGCCATCTCTAAATGCTATAAGATCAAAAGAAATATTAAAAAAAAGCTCAGCAATAGGCTTTTACATTATCACTGATATAAGTGCCATTGAAAGGAGGAAAACGACATTATCTACATATATAAGCAGGCATTTCTCTGCGAAAGAATATGAGAAGCTTCCCTTGCAGTTTTGAGATAAATGGTGAGCTTACTCTGAGCCAGATGCACCATGTTCCTTGTAGATGTAGGCTGCGGTTCATATTGCAAGAATAGCTCAACCGTTGACGCGTTGAGGCAACAGTTGTTTCCTAAATTTTCAAATAGCATTAGGAAAGGGAAATAATTTAATAATTTATGCTACTATAAAATCCTAAATTTTTGGAGAGATAAAAAGTTTATCTTTGTAGGTAATGAGCACAAGGTACCTGTAAAGGATGTCATAAGGTCATAGCAGTCTATCCCTGGATTGTGGCAGAGAGTGCTCAAGAATCTTGATACAGCTGCCCTGTTCTCTTACACGAATGGAAAGAAATAGCTCAATGTTAGCAATAACTTGCGTCATATCTATGTTTCGATCATAAAGATGTATTTTTGTAGGCTCACCCTTTGGGATTGAATTCAGCAATTCCTAGCCAGTTGGTTATAATCTGTTTGATAGAGATCAAACTGATGTATTAAACATCTTTTATGCATGAATACATCATCATTAAATATATATTAGTCATGAATTAAAACTTACTTCACCAACAAAGGCTTTAGCTGCGAGAATGCCCAAAGGGGTGGTCATGTGAGTCAAGTATGCCACTGGACTCAACAGTGCAGCTGACTTCAAGTTGTTCACCAACCTCCCCTCAGAGAAAGATGCTAAAGCTATCAGAGTTCCCTGACATGATTAAGAAAGAGGTCATAAGTTAATTGTTCGATTTAATAAATAATTTCTAGATAAGTAAACGGGCTATTTTCAGTTCGACCATAGCTCATGTCAACCGGATAGTTGGTGCATTCAAGTAAAGAATCCTTGGATAAGGATACTGATCTTCAGATTCTCATGTTTTGCACTTATCCAATAATAGAATCTTCGGTGTATCAACTATTCAGCACAGGGAATTGCTACATAATTTCTCTCGTGCATAGAGATGTCCCTTTTCGCCTTCTTGGTTATGAAAAAAAAGCATAGAATGATAAATCCTTAATGTAGGTTATCATACCAATGAGTGCCCAACATAGTGCAAGATCTGACCAGTTTGCTGATGCACAAAACTAACTAATGCAGGGAGTTCGTAAGCAACAAGCTCATCCCAAGACCAATTCCAGTACGCCTGCACAAATACTCAGTTGTTTCGACTGATACTTTTGAATCAAGAGGCCACTTAAGTTTCAATAAAATAAGAGTTACTAATTTACCGAGGTTGAGGGATCGAGAGAGACATGGCGCCTGCTCCATCTTGTACCTCTGATGTTGGCAATCCAAACATCAAAGCCGCTGTCTGCGAGAATGAAGGCCAGGGATTCTTTTGGAGAGTTCAATAGCCATGTCATGCCATCCTGCCAATGTAGTAACATATTTACAAGCATTTAGAGTTCCTAGTTGTGAACTTGGTCATAACTCATAAGCGCGTTATCATATCATAAATAGTATGTGAAGCCATATATATATTTTAAGCAGGCCTTACTCTGTTTAGGATGGTGATACTTGCCATGATGTAGTTATTGTTCAAATAATATTTAGTCTGTGCAGAAGTTTCTATGTAGCATTTCAAATTACATCATTTTCCTAATCATGTTTACGTGATATTAATTCCAAATATAACAATCTTTCGTAATTCAGATAAGCTGCAGTAAACTACATTTTCTCAAGAATATCCTCTTTAAAACCGAAGTGAATTTCCAACTAACATTTCTCTTATTCAAAAAAATCTTTAAATTTTCATTAAAAGATAGATGATTATGAGTGAGGAAATGATCAAATACATCCAAAAATATTTGTATATGTTAGACGTTACATACGAGTCAAACCCATCAAAACTAGTAAAAAAAAAAAAACAGTACCATGAGTACTCCATGCTGCAGCAACACAGGCTGCCTCATACTCTCTCCCCTGCTCCCACTTCCATCTCTCCCCTCCGGTATCCTCTGCATGCTCAATATGTACCCATCTTCTGTTGTCACCTACCACCCAAATAAATTAGCGAAAACTATCGAAATTAATTTCACCAAAACAACATCAAAACTTTCACAATCAACAAACAGATCTTCGACTACCCAACACGCAATCACCTCATGCTCTTGGCACTCGTAGCCCATAGGAGCCACCACCGACGCGCAAATGCCAACGGTCTGTGAAGCTGGCGGCAGGAGCTGCAGGGTCCTGCGGCCGCCAGCTTCGGACTGCTGAGGAGCAAGAAGCAAGAGAATCGGAACGGAGAAGGCAAGGTAGTAGTCCATAGCTAACGGCAACGTTACGGAGACGCTGGCGGTGAAAGGTAAGCTCGGCTGGGTTTTTATAGGGAGTAACCAGAGTGGGGAGGAGATAGAATCAGTGAAGTGTGAACACCACAACCACAAGTCTTTTGGTTTGGCTTTTTCTTTTGAACTTTAATTAAATGAGGTAACTGACTAGGGATATAGTCTTTGGTGCCTCAAAGTGTGGGCCTTGCATGTTTGGGTTCTTCTGTGGTGACAACGCGGGTTCTTCCTAGCTTTCTTTCTTCTTCAACCATTATTTGCTCCACGCTTTGCGCTGCACTAAAGCAAAGAAAGATAAGAGAAATGGAGGAAATTAATTAAGACTAGAAAATTAAGTGAGATTCAGTATGTATATTCATACAGAGGTGCATATACGTACACATCTAATTAAGGAAAAATTCTAAAAATAGACCTCTTTTGCTAAATATTTAGCAAAATCGACCGTTTTGC